>OY743217.1:17704442-18286942 GCA_963555745.1 Cardamine flexuosa
GGTGGAGCTGTAGTTGCAGATTTTTGTCGAAGAAGATTCAATTATTTTAATCATGTAGCTTTTAGTTGTTATTAAAATATTAGGTATTGAATGTTTTACAATATTTTTTAGGTGTTACGTGGAGATTCTAGGTTTAGATATCCCGGAGAGTTTCGAAGGGTTGCAGAAAATTGTTGCGAAAGTTTCTACTTTTAGCTAAGGTGAGTGCAGTACTGTGGTCGGACTAGACTTACAGGAGTTTTCGGTCTAATTTTATGTATAGGATTTATTTCTGTGAATGTTTGTCTTCTTGGGAGTTTTGGTGTTTTGCTGTTGTGTAAAACCGTTTGTGCTGTTAAATAAATTCCGGAAAATTGCTGAATTTAATCTATTAATTAAATTGCTGATTTGCTGAATTTAACTGATTATATTTTGGTGTAGAAGGATTTATTAATCGATGTAAAACTATTATTTATTTATAATAAATATTGCTAAATTGCTTAAGCTGATTTGCTGTTTGTCGAATCCCAGACATATAATTATGTCAGAGACTTTTTGAGTCACATGTCTGTAATTGACCCAGTAGACGGGTTGATCGCCTCCTCAGTATTTATTAAATACTGACTGTGTCTATTCGTAATGGCGCAGGTAAAGGAAAAGTTTAGTTGCTGGATCTCGTGGGACCAAGGCTGCGGAAAGGGGATGACATACCGGGATTTATTGTTTATTTCTTTTATTGCAGTATTTTGGTTTAAATTGGTTAAGTTGAGTTATTTAAATTGATGTGATTTTGTGAATCGTTTAATGTTGTTTATGTTGGAGGATTTTACTATTTATGGGAATATTATTATCGAGCAAAATGGGTTAGGTTGTTTTACCTACAATATAGTATGAACCATAATCTATTACATGTGATCTGAAACACATATTTGAAACTGAACTTGGCAATGTCTGTTAGTGTTTTCTGATCAAATATGTCTTCAAGATGAGCAAACAATTTGATCTTAAAATTTTGTCTAATGGTTTCAATATTTGGAACTTTTATAATAATCGCATGTCTTGTCACTAATAAATATGGACTGAAAATATTTTATTGCGTCATTGATTAAGAATTATTTCAAGATAGACAAACACTATCTGAAACGCTATTAATTGATTAAGCAAATTTTTAAAGCTATTAGTTAAAAATAAATTATATATGTGTGGTTGCAATTGAAACACAGAAGTAATAATTAAACTCTAAACTCTATGTTTTCGTAGGATAAAACTTTGTCAGTAGTATACAAAGTCAATAAAAACTTTTACCAAAGTAATTTCATTTACATTAATATAATCAGTATAGTTTTTGGATAATTCATACAATATAGTTATTTTATAGATATATAATTTTCTCATTTTGTAAAACTAACGTTAACAATACAGTTACAATTTTTAATTGGTATCCTCGTAACAAAATTATCTCATAAATTTTATGAGAAAGTGTATACATGTTTTAGTAATGCTTATCAAACTATCATTTGTCTATGATAGATATGACTCTCTCATCTTATATTATCATTAATATTTACCGATTTGTTTAATTGAATATAAGAAAAAGATATTATTATTAATATTTACTGATTTGTTTAAATTCATTATAAGGATAAGTATAGTTTTTATAACACATCGAAAAAATATATTAATCGACATAACTTTTCTAAAGCGACGGTTAGGTTTATTAAGAAAAAGGAGACAGAAATTTAATAATTAATTAAACACTTTTTTACGCTATTACAGAATATATGTGTCTGGATACGATTGAAACGCAAAAGTGCATAACTAAATTCTAAACTCTCTGTTTTCATAGAACTAAACTGTGTTAGTAATGTAATTTTTGTTAACTATATAAAGTATCGAGAAAGTCATTTCATTTACACTAATATAATTTTCTCACTAATTGTATTATTTTTCTAAATATTATATTGTCATCAGTCTCATTAAAACTTATTAAGAAAAGTATCTAGATATAGTTTTTGTAAATAAATTATGGTATTCAAAATATATTTAGTTTTACATTTCTTAATTCAAAAGGAAACATTATTTAAATATAAGGAAATAATTTATATGAAATATTTAATTGTTTGGATACACAGAAACAAAATATTACATACGATTAATATAAAAAAGTAAAGTAAAAAAATAAGATTTTTTAAAAATTCAAAGATATTTGAGCAACTTGAAAATTTGATTATTCCAAATACAAATTGGGCATGCTTCTTCAACAGCTAAATCTTCTTCTGCATGCTTTGGATCCCAAGCAAAATTGGGAGACCAAGTTCGACCATCGCAGTTGCACAATCTCTTCGTATATGTGCTTTTAAACATTTTTCCTCTTTCTCTCCCCCACCAACCCCAAGCATTTTGGACCTTACGACGAAGAATCTCTAATTTTCTTCTGAGTGTCGAAAGAAAAAGCATTTCTCCTTCAAGAAATGGAGACAAAAAATCAAGTCCTTCATCATAATTCTTACCTCCAAGACATAGAATAACAAACCCTAGGACAAATCTAGCTTGTTCGTTCTTGCATTTAGCCTCTTTTCTCATTTGATCAAGTCCCTTTTGTTGTTGTTTCTCTTGGCTGGCGGAATGAAAGTAGTTTATGACCCCTTTCCTGTAGATAGCCTCTGGATTGTGATTCTTTCGACATAATTTCATGAACTTAAAGAAACGTTTTGCATACACCTCATGAAAGTCAGAAAAGAAAGTAACTTCATTGAGAGAAAGGTTGTTCCATACAAAATTATTATTTGCATACTTTCTGAAATCCTTAGATATCAACTCTATATTCTGAATATCTTCTTTTGATTTATTAGCTATCTTTGAAAGGATTCTGACAAGGATGTCTTGACCAAGATCTAGAATAGATGTTGGTTCTTCTATCTTCTGTCATTTAGATCTTAAAGATTCACCTTGAGATTGCATGATTTTAAGAGATGAAGTATTTGTGAAGAGATAATGTAAAATAAAGAAACTGTAATCTTTAGAAAGACTGACTTCTTTTTTTAAACAACTCGGAAACCTATTTGTAAAAGAAATGAATTTTCTTCTAAACGGTTTCTACATGACATACAAAAAGGAAACTGTAGAAAATATCATGTAGAGAATCGTTTGCAACTCGAGGCCAATAGATTTAACTGATGAGTCATTTACAAAGTAGATTTTAATGGATCAAGAATGGATATACAATAAAATATTAATACAAAACGATGTATTTTGAAAAGGTAATTGCAAAGGTTTTTTAAGTTATGAAATAGAAGAAAACTTTGCCAACCTTTTATTAGTCCTCGTAACAGTACAATAATAAAAGGTGACTTTTCAAGGAAGCCGTTTATCTTCGATACATGCTTTAACTACTCATGCTATGGATTTCGAGAGAAGTACTTTAGTAACTTCAGTAAAAGGAGATATTGGAAGAAGTGGCTGGAGAACTAAAAAATAACATCACAAAACCGTAATTTCTAACAACACCTTAATCATAATTCATTAGACTCGTATAACAATATTAGATGAATTTAGTTATACTCTATATAATTTAATGTCGATTATCTATGAGCAAATCTTATAAATCACATTATTCACTTAATAGGACAATGGTGTATTGAGAAAAGCATATAAATACTATCAACAAATCTTCGTAATAATTATACTGACATAATAAAATCATTCCAATTAATAGATCTTGCTAAGATGTATGATGAACAGAAATTACAAATACAATTATACTATTATTGCAGTTTACAATTATCTCTTAGAATAAAACAATGTAATTAGACACATAAATAGATAAATAAATTGACAAAGGATTTTTTTTAGTTAAAATAACTCTAAAACAGTCATTTCATTAATATTAATATAACCAATAGAGTTTTTTGATAAATCATTATTAATATAACCGTGTGGTAACAGCAGATGATTTCATTTAGTGATAATTATTTATTGATTTCTTAATGCTAAAATTTTGCAAAAAATAGAAATACAAATTAGTTTTTTCAAATCAATAAACATTACAAAAATAATTATACTATTATTGAATTTTCCTATAATCTTTTAGTATAAAACAATGTAATTACATATATTAATAAATAAATAAATTTACAATGAAATGTAGTTAGTTAAAATAATTTTAAACATATCTAAGTAATTTAGTTATTTCATTATCCCAAAGACAAATTGGGCATACTTCTTTAACCAATAGATTTGTACTCGATTCGTCAGTAGACCATCAATAATAGTGAATCTTAGTTCGACCATCGCAATTGCATACTGTTTTAGAGTATGTATTTTTAAGCTCGATTGCCTTAAGTCTCCCCCACCATGTCCAAGTATTTTGACTCTTTCTACGAAAATTTTGAAATTTTTTTTTATAGACTTGAAAACTTTTCTCCTTTTAACAAATAAGATAAAATATGAAGGCCTTCTTTGCAATTTTCACCTTCCAGACAAAGTAGTACCAACCCTAAAATATATGTTGGTTCTTCGTTTCTTTTGTCAGATGCTTGTTTCAGTTGATTTAGTCCCTTCAGTCGTTGTTGTTCTTCACTACTGTTGTGAAAAATGTTGATAAGACCTTTCCTGTATACAGCCACAAGATTTTTACCTTTTCGGCATTTTTTCATGAATTTGAAATACCTTTTTGCATAAACTTCATGAAAATCTGGAAAAAGGTACTTGATGGAGAGGAAGATTCTGTACTAAAAAATCATGATTTGCATACTTTTTTAACTGCTTAGATGTCAACTCAACACTCCGAATATCACGTAGAGAATCGTTTGCAACACAAGACAAGATTTCCAATAGAATTTCAATGGGTAGAGATTCTAGATTTTGGATGGTTTCAATTTTCTCTCGTTCTGATTGAGAAGATTTACCTAGTTCTCCCATGATATCAGAACTTTTCAGAGATGAAAAAGTTGTTTAAAGAATATTTAGAAAAAAATACCATAATTATTTTTTACAAAAACGATGTTCTTTTGTGAATGTAATAAAAAAAGCTTTTTAGATACGGTATAGAAAAATGTTTTGGCAATCTTTTATAACTCCTCGTAACAATAAAATAAAAAGAGGTGACTTTTCAAATACGCGACTTTTATTTGGCAGATGGTAAAGATATAATAATAATTAAAATTTATAGTAAATTTAAAATTTTGTAAAGTTTTTTTTTAAATGCAACTATATGTAAATATATATTGACACGATATAAAAATTTTAACATTCAAGGATGAATTATTAATTCTAAAAAATAACATAACAATACTCAAACTTTGAATAATACCTAAATCTTGATTTGTTAGACTCATATAAAAATGTAAGGTAAATTAAGTGATTATTCGCTTTAGAAGAAAGTGGTGTATTGACAAAAGTATAGAAATACTATCAACAAATCTTGATAATAAGTATACTAATATAATAAAGTAATCAAATCAACAAAACTGGTAACATGTATATTGAACATTAACTATTAAAAACAAAATCAATATAATTGAAAATTATAAACAAAACATGGATTATTAGAAGTAAGAAGATTATCCAAATCATAACAAAAATAAAAAATATTTGAAAAAACAAATTATTTTCAACTAACATGTTTAACGCTATTTATGATATAAAAATTATTATATCATAAATAACTATACTTATTCTTACTTTAAATTATATTTCATCAACAAAATGATCGAAAAATATCTAATCCAATTCAAAGATAGTAATGTTTATATTTGTTTTTTTTGTTTTTTTATAAAAGAGTAGAAGCCAAGTTTAAATAAATTGTAAGTCTGATTGGAGGAAGATTTTATTTCGAAATATAACGTTCAAAGATATGTAAAACTGTTGATGTAACACTTTCCACATCGAATACTTAAATTTGTATTTGTAAATGTGGTAGAATAATGGGGTTTCTAAAAAAGTTTAATTATAAGGCTAGTCATATCAAATATTTTCCACAAATCTAGAATAATGGAGACATGTGAATATTTTCGAGTAACATTTATATTTCCCAATACACGGATATATATGTTTCATAAATATTTAAAAGTATAAATGAAAAGAAATACAAATTATCTTTTGTCTTTTCTATATGAGAATACTAATATTTTTAGCAACTAATTATACACAAGTAAATATAACAATATTATATAATTTAGTTAATTCATTTTAAGTACTGTAAATGAACATACTTTCTTCATATATCGAGTTCTCCAATCATGATTAGTTTTTCTTGGTGCTTTGAAAGTTCTCACTTGTACTTACATGTAATTTCATATTCAATATCGAAGCTTCAAAAGATTATTTTTTCTCCAATCATAAACACATTAACATTCCTAAAAGTACTTATATTTGAATTAAGCTTAAATTTTCTCTGTCCTCGCCGTCTTCTACGCCGTTGTTTCGTCCATCACTTATGATTCTTCTGCTTATCTATCACAAGCTCTATACTTCTGTGCTATGCAAACTGCGAAATCGTTTTTTTCAGGTCGTCAATCTACTAAATTTGTATCCACCGCTAGTAACCATCGCCAGACGCGGCAAAATCCAAACTACAACCACTGTACATTTCTTCAAAAGTGAGTCTCTTCTTCATCTCCTCGTGTCTCAACTCCTCCGTTTTCATCAACAGCTATTGTAGTTCCAATTAAAGACCATTGAAAAAACTGTGAAGAAAATACTATATTTGTTAAGAGCATAGCATACCGTTTAATTTATAAATTTATAATCCAACATGTTTAATTTTTTTCAATACCTCTACTTTACGCAAAATATTCAGCAATATTTGACTGTTTATAATCTTCGAATAACCTTCTCAATCTCTATGCTGTTTAAGAAGTTAACCCGATCCCTGTCATTATAGCTAAAAAAATGTAAAATGTTAAAAATATTGACGAAGTTATGTTTTTATTTTTTCTATTGTAAAGTTGTTACCTGTAAAAAGCTTCATTGTGTACTAAACTACAGAAACCTGGCTTCAATAAATCAAGAATGAGCCATAAACTGGCCTCCATAATGGGCTACTCGGTACCACTACTTTTAGTAAACATCTTTAAATATTTCTCTATACACAATGTTTTTGACACCAATTTCTTCTTCGTCTTTGTCTTGCAAGATGGTTAGTCCTCTAGGAGACGTGACTCTAGAGAAAGCTACATAAAGCTGGCCATGACTGGCGTTCCTCGGGGGGTTTGGGGAGAGGGTCATATGACATAAAAACAGGTCTCGGTAAATAAAGTAAGACAGACTTTAAACTCTGTCCTTGACTTTTATTAATTGTCATTGCATAACATAGTCTAAGTGGGAATTGTCGCCTTTTTAGTGTAAATGGATGGTCTGATACTGTCGGAGATAAAATAATCCTAGGTAACAGAACTTTGTTTACGACATGTGTACCTTTAATTATTTCTGCTTCAATCAACCGCTCTCCCAAATATGTGATTATTAGTCTTGTTTCGTTTCATAAACCTTCCTTCTGGTTCAAGTTTCTCATGAGCATAACAGAAACACCAAATTTCAATTGTAATTTATGCTTAGGTATTCCTGAATACGCTAAACCCTAAACCCTAAACCCTAAACCCTAAACCCTAAACCCTAAACCCTAAACCCTAAACCCTAAACCCTAAACCCTAATGAATTCAAATACTCCATAGGATATAAGGCTTCATAGTCAGCACCAGTAGTTTCTGCCTCACCAATACTATCATTGCTTAAATATTCTGTAACTTCTCCAACATGTCGTGATAGCATGTACACATTAATCTCATCGACTGTTGAATTCCACGGAGTGAGGATAGCTCTCTCTGTTACCTCACTAATACCAGTTTTTAAGCTTCCATCACCAATACACGCATTTGACTCTGTATGAAGAACATCGCTTGCTTGAGCTATTTGCTCTAATGCATTGCCACTTGACCTCATTATAAAACACTGGTCGATAAGTAAAAAATGACCACTGTCTCTTACTTTTGCTGATCCTGGATTCAACTCTGGTGCAGTTCCATCACCAACACTAAGCAACCATTTTGCAAAATCAACGTCAGAGTCATTTAGTCTCATATTTTTCTGCAAAGAATAAACATTACACGCTTGCGCCATATGGAGGAGTGCGTTATACATGCAAGAACTGTATCTGCTCGTGTTCCTTGGTCAACGACAGGTAGGATTTGTCTAAAATCTCCTCCTAGCAAAACTGTTTCCCCCCCCCCCCCAAAAAACTTTGTCACCGCGTTAGGATTTATCGTAGACTGTAAATCTCTTAAACTACAATCTAATGCTTCGAATGCATGGTGGTGAGCCATCAGCTCTTCATTCCAAATGATCAAATCTCTATGTATAAGAAGATCTCCAAACATCGTTCGTGGTTTTATATCACAAACAGAATCTTCAGTAATGGTCAAGGGTATTTTGAACCGAGAATGCGCCGTCCTCCCTCCTGGTAAGAGTAATGCTGTGATTCTTGACGATGCAACAGGAAGAACTACTCGTTCTTTTGATCTCAACCGTGAAATTAGTGTCCTATATACGTAAGTTTTACCCGCTCCTCCAGACCCATTTAGGGAAAACAGTTTACCTAAACCTTTTGTCACAGATTCAAGAACTTCATCGTAGATAACCATTTGTTCGCTATTAAGACTCAGATGTAGTTCTTCGTGTTTATTCAATTCTTCTTCCAGATCATATTGTGACTCTTGATAAAGTAACAAATTTTCAAGCTCTTTCATTAGATTTTTGTCTGGTATATGCATTCCTTTGAAGTCTATGAGCGAGCGTTCATGATCTCGCAGGAGTTGTTCAACTTCAATCAAGGTAAAGTGCTCCAACTCTTCCTTGTTTAATTCCATATGTGGAAATCCAAACTCTTTACATCGCATTTGGAGAATATCTTCAGACATTGATTCCCAACATAATTCCCATAAACGCAATGGGTTAGCAACTTCACAGTACAACAACAAAAGAATAAACAAATTTCTAAGTTGTCTTGGCGAAGCCCATAATTTATGTTAAGACATTGCTCTGTGCCACTCTTTGTCGCCTGCTAGCAAATGTCTTGCCTCACACACTTCCTTAAAACTCCTTTTCTCCACACCATTTACTGTAAGTAGATCTTTAAAACTTGTTGCACCTCGAAAAATGTTTAACTAAATCCTTAAATAGTATAGATCGCCTTGAGAAGGATGAATGTTGGATATTCTTCCTATAGTGCTGCGAGATTTTCTTGGATGCCACTTTTTCTCTCCTGAATCCCAAACAAAAATTAAAGGAAAGTCAACAAACAAAAGCCCCCTAGCTTTTGCGCATTTCTTATTCATCTCCATCCACTCTGTGAACATAGTTCTATCAATACCAAATCTACGGAGGACACGTTCTAGTTTATCTGTTTTGTTATAAGAGACCGGCTGCTTACCTTCTAAGTGAATAATCAATTTTTGAACTGATGGTTTCCTCTTATGAACGTGGGAAGCATATGTTCGCCACATAGCTTCAGAAGCTGACAAGTAGTGGCAGTCTAAATACTCCTGTATTTCGGCCCTTTCCTTTACAACGTTCCCTTTTCCCTGATTTTTTGAAGTACTCGTCCAACCATTTTCTATCACAATTGTTGCTTTATCCTTGCCATTAGTGATATACTTGAATATGTATTTCACAGCATTCGTTGTATTGCACCACTCGACATTAATATGCGCCTCATATTTTTTCAACATTTCAACATTATGCGGCACAACATATCGATTGTCCAGTCTGATACCACTCTTTATGACATAATGTTCACTATCATGTCATCTCTGGTAAGTGATATATCCATTTTCATCTATCGCAGTATCATCGCTAAATTGACGTGGATATGTTTTTGAACATACCTTCTTTTTCATGCAAGGTGAAGACGGTCTATCTTTGCAGAATGGACCATGCATCTTGTGTTTTTCCACAAGATGAAATCCAAGAGGGTCCTCTATCTTATTTGGTAGTTCTGCAGAGATTATAGCATTAATTTCAGAAGGAGATGGTATTCTCGGAGTATTCTCTAACCATAACAATATATGGGCATGTGGCAACCCTCATTTTTGAAACTCGATAGTATGCAATCCTATTGAACATGAAATTTACACATTACTCATGGCAGTTTAGTATATAAAAATTAAAATATACTTATCAGAAATCATTTATAAATTCGTTGTTTAAAGTTACCTGCAATAGACTCCTTGAAAAATGTTCCTTGTTCAAGGTCTTTTATTAAATCATCTAGCTTCATTTTGAATACCCGGAATTCTATGTCAGGTCTTTCATTTCCAAAACTCCCGCCATATTTTAAAATAAGTTCTTTGATCTCCTTTCACTTCGGATTAGCAGTCATTGTAATGAACAAATTTGGGTTACCAAATTTTCTACAGATCGTCATCGCATTATGATATTTTTCTACCTTGTACCTGGTCCACCAGTAAAGCTGGATGGCAAAACAATCAGTTTCCCAATTTTGGCACAGTCAGATTCTCTTCTACCCACAGCATTGTAGACATTTTTATAGAGGTCACTTCTTATTTGTTCTTGGTTATCTCTAAACCATCTGAGCCTTTCTTGCTCTATTGATGTGTAAACATCAACAATATATTGATGAAGAAGTCTACCTGACTTAACCAAAATCAAACCTTCATCTAATCTTGTATGGATTTGATATGCGTAGTAGTCACGTATACTAATGAAAGTTCTTCTATTGTTACCTATATGCGAGACTGCGTGAGGTATTTTAGTATGTAATCCTTCTTCGCCATATGGGAAAAGTAAAGGGTATTGTAAGATCATAAGTAAATGGTGGTCATCCCTTATCTGTTGAAGTTCATTCGATTGCAACTGAACAACAATATTTTTCTGACAATTGTGAGAAGTCAAATATCCAACAATCAAGCCAGCCACTTCTTTAAACGTCGGTAGCTTATACTGTTTCCCTTTATCTTTCTGCTCAACCAATCTCACTTGCAACTCTTCTATGCTTTCTTCTTTGTACCGATCTTTAATTTTCCTAAAAAAAATACAGAGAGAATTGTATTCGTCCAGCATAGCAATCAAACGACTAACAATGTTTCTATCTAACTCTGAACCTGGTTTTCTTGACACAGTTTTTAGACGATTCAAAACCTCATTATCTCCATCAACGATATACATCTGAAGATATTTTGGTTCTTCACTTGGCATAGGAAAGAGTGAACCTATACAATGGAATACCTGACCATGAATTCTAAAAGTAGGAGGGAAGTATGCAGATGTGACAGAATTATCCACTCTTGCACCCATCGATGTGAATGCCAAAATTGAGATGTATACTCAGATATTGACTCTAAAATCCAAATTATTTTGCAGTAGATATTCCAAATACGGTGGTATTTTCTTTACTGGTGGCAACTTTACTCTTCCCTGTTGACAGCATATAGAGAAAACGGGCTCTCCCGTCCTTCCATCATAACCAATTATTTCTTTGTACCATACCAGCTCTTTGCATTTTATGCATTGTAAAATTGGGTTTTCACAAGCAGATGTAGCTGTAACTAAAACAGATAAAATATGTTCAATACACACTATTTACTCAGAAATACTTCATTTATGTTCACAGACTAATCTCTTTTTTTACTTAGTTCTTGCCTTGTCAATGATGTTCCACTCGTAGACGCTTCAACTATAAGTTGATTAAATGTTAGTAACCATCCCATATAAAGATAGGAATACAGTGCATAAAGAATAATGTTCATTACTTTGTTGCTTCTATGACAATCTTTTTGATAGAAGATTCGCTTTTCTGATTCTTCGTTTGTTTTTTTCCCTTTACAATAACCAATAACAGGTTTCCAGTAATTATTTTTTTCATAAAATAAATTTAGAAAATATATTGCACTAAATATTTATGTAAATAATTAGAAACGTACTATATTCTGAACATTTATCACACCCACTTGCCATTTGAAAAAGTTAAAATGCTAGAACTTTATGAAGACAATCTTATTTGATTTATGTGTTTATATGATAAAATAGGTAGCATGTGTTAAACAATTACAATTATAATATTTGGATACTTGTCGAACACGAAAGTCCCTAGCTTCTCTTCTGCCAACCACAATAGAACAATTAGCTATAAGCTATATACGGGAAAAGTACACCAACATTGACTATATATAACTTTACCTTTTTGCTGTTTTTTTTGAATCAAGGATCCCTCTCCTAATTGGTCGTGCATTTTTATTCATTACTACATCCATAAATATGTGTTTAGTAAACTTTATAATTGTAAAATATAACAGATAAATATAGTACAGAATTTAATCAAATAAGAAATAACAAACGTACCATATTTTGCACATTTACTACAACCACCTGCAAATTGGAAAGATCGAAGAATTTAAACTGATGAACACGTTAAAATAATTTGAATAAGTTGTTTGCATAGTAAAGAAGGTAGAAAGAGTATGAAAATTACAATCATTATACTTTTGTATCTGTGAAATGAGATGGAAGCTAATATCCTTAGTACCACCTACAACAAAAGCATGAGTTACATTATTTATACATACACAACGCATTGTAACACAACAATTTTTAACTATGCTAACCTTTTCTTTTGTCCGACATAATCGATTTATAAACGATGTTTTTAAAATGTAAATCTGATTTTTTTTTGAAGAATCTGAAAAAAGGATAGCTAATTTAACAATTGAGAAATAGTAGAAATCGCTTACAAGGAGCAAACAAATTTAAACTAAATTTAAGTTAAATGTGACTTTTAGGTTTAGAAAACGTGGTAAGTATATACCTATATTATATGACGAAGACGCCGAATCAGCAGTGCACTGATATTTAACTCTTTGCTTACCTAACAATATATTTACTTTATCACATTAAATGTGATCAATTTTATTTATTTTACTTACTATAACGAAAGATTGAAGATGAAAATATACCATCACAATCTCCAATTATCGCATCTTCTTCCCGAGATCTTTTGATCCCATTTCCTTCACGTGTAGCTATGACATTTGACATCTTTGTTTTAAAAAATGGTAAATCTCTCACGTTTACATGCAATTCAATTTTGCTCGTAAGTGTTTTTAATTTACGCAGTATAAGTTTGCATGAAAATCATTTTAACTTACGTACCGTAAATAAAAAATGTGTATGTAACCTAATTTATTGTAAGAAAAACACAATTTATTCTTAAAGATAACTCAATTGGTTTTCATACATAATTAATTACAGCTTAAAATAAAAAACATAAAATACATAGATGGTTAAGAAAAAAATAATTGATATTTCATATATGACCATGACGAATCCCTTGAACGTCTTCCAAATTTACTTCTTGACTTCGACACACAAGGAAAACATATCCTGGCGATACCTCCTGTATCAAACATCATTACTATGCGTATGTAAACATTACAATTATATTTTATAACATTTAATAGTTATATACCAAAAGAAATAATAGCTTAATACCTATAGCACTTTTTTTTTTACAGTGGACTTAAAGTCACTTAACACAGTTGTGTCAAGCTTTGTATTAACTGGCGTAGTGTTACTAATATGAGGAACCATCATATTATTTTCCCTTAACCTGAATCACCATTAAAAAAAAGAATTAATACATCTCATAGCATAGTAACCATAAATCATATGGTAGGTTAGGAATTAGAAATTGGATACATACCATGAAAGAAACCGGTTTGTATCATAAACATCGTTATCGAAAAACATCCGAGTGACACTCGAACTACTCAAGGCGACAGCACCTGTTTTGTTTTATTTTTCTATAAGATTAGAAAAGACACACAAACCTGATAAATATTAAATGAAATCGTTAAACACACTAACCTCCAATATTTTTTGAAATAATGGAAGTAATGAGAGCAACAATGGGGTTATATCTTCTTTCCTTCCAAATGTTTAAAAAAGTAGTAGCTATGTCCTCCCATAAACATACACGAATTATTTTACCACTGAACAAAAAAATTATGTCAAACCAATCAACACAGCCGTAATGAAAATATGTATTATATCAAACATAAAAATTTTGAAGTTTTAAAATTATATATCGAAACTGTAGTTACATACTCTTCCATCAAGACGTGTAAAAAGACCCGGTCCTTCATAATAGACTTCCCAAATTTTAGTCTTCCTCCAGTTGAAGAACTGAGTTCGAAAATATCAGTGGTGACACTCATTTTTTTCCAACTACATCTTTAAAAAAAAGGGCATTGTCTAAAATGGACATTTTGAAAAGTTTTTTTTCAAACGGGTCCTCTGGGAAGGACTTTTAAGGCAGTAGGGGTCCCATTTAAAAATAAATTTTCAAAAGGGTTCATTCTACATAGTTTTCCCTTAAAAAAAAGGTTGAAAAATTAGAAGTGTGAAATGTTTACCATATTCACAAATACTAAAATTACTTACCAAACAGGTCTTCCTTCTTGTCAACGATCTGAATAAAAGTTTCAAACAACCGTGGCCTGAACTTTTGGTGAGCGATATCTGCCACTCTTTCAGTCGCCTCATCAAAACCGGTATAATTCGTAAAATTTATACCTAATCTGTGATTGGAAAATTTGTATTTTTTTATGCCTTGACAGCGAACATTTTGAGATTGTAAACGGAGCACGGCTTCAATAAAGGTTTGAACCACTGAATCCGATAACGGGATATGAAAACTTGAATAGTCGTTCCCTGTTATAAAGAAACGGTTAATAAATTTAAATGCTACATAAAAGAAAAATAAAAGAAAAAATAATAGTAGAGAAGAGAGTACTTTTCGTGGATGAGAAGCAATTCCAATCCAATGAGAGTGTTTCATATGGTATGATTCCGTGCCTCCTAGAAATGAAGAAGCTTGCAACACAACCCCTTCACAAAAACCTACGCTAAGATCATTGAAATATATTTTGGAAATAGTTTAAGAGTTTTGATAATGTTGAGATTTTTGACAGGAAAATGTGATGAGGCGATTACAACATGAGAAGCCTCTATTTATAGAGAACAAAACTCGATCATAAACATTTTGCCCTCATAGAAAACACATGCACACACCGCTGTTATTGATATTGAAATAAGATGAGTACACATGCCATTAAATTTGGATATTTTACTGGATTTTGCTTTCCTAGTGAGACACAAAAATCAATAAGACCGACAGTGGTAGCATTTGACTTGTGAAAGAGAGGAGAATTTGGATATGGTTTCTTGGTTAAACAGAAAAGTCAATGAGTGGATTGTTTTCTCGAGGAACTAAAGAGTTTGATCGGTCCAAGAAGAAAGCACATATGAGAAATCGGGGAAGAGATAGTGGTAGCATGTGTGTCGTTATTCTTATAAATCTTAACTTTCAAACATAATATAGATTAAAAAATTTTGTAAGAGTTACTAACTTAAACCCCAAGCTAACCCTAAACTAACCCAATAGTAACAAATTTTTGCGTTCGTATAACAATCAAGAATCAAGGTTCTCAGAAATTGTGTAAGACATAACACACACATAAATTTTGGAACCATATACACAGAGACAAACAACGATATAGACCAAAAGGCTCTTCTGATTTGTTTACAAAAAGAAAATATTATGTCAAACAGCTGTCAACTCTATTAACCTGAAAGAAAGATACATGACATGGCAAAGAAAAATTTGAATCTTGTTTTCGTAGGTAAGACACAAATGTCAATGAGCGGATTAATAGAATAGTTTGATCGGCCCAAGAAGAACACACATGTGAGAAACCAGGAAATTTTAAATTAAATTTGACAAATAAAAAAAATATTTTGTTTTTAATCGGTGAATCTATTTATTAAAACATGGATGCATGGTATATTCTGTAAAAAAATAACATTTAAAAAAAAAATAGATGGATGCATGGTATTTTGTGTAGGAAATAATATCTATTAAAAAAAAAGATTGAATGCGGATATGCATGGTTATTGTGTAGGAAATAAAAATGTTTTGTTTTAAATAAGTAAATCTATTTATTAAAACTTGGATGCATGGTATATTCTGTATAAAAAAATTAACTCTGGAGCAGGAGGACAAAATTAAAAAAAAGGATTGAATACGGGTATAATTATTAACAAAAAAAATTTCTCCCTATTAATAAAGAAGAGGGATATCAAGATTGTCTCGGGCTGGGGAGATGACATGTGGCGAATTGGAAACAACCCACAGTCGTTTTCGGCGGAAGCAACCAGACACGACCATGGGGACACGTGGGAAAAACTGCCACATGGCACATTGGAAACTAACTGCGGCTTGGGTCTAGCTGATGAAAAGGCGAGAGAGAGGGGTGGCAGGGAACACGTGGGCAAAAATGCCATGTGCCATATTGAAACTAACTGTGGCTTGGGGTAGCAAATGAGAAGGCGGGTGAGTGGAGAGAGAAAAAAACGGCGGAACGTACACGTGGCTATAAAATCCACGTGGCATATTAGAAACTAACCGCGGCTTGAGTCTAGAGAAGGAAAAGGGCGGCTGCAAGGAAGAGAGATGGAAGACGCATGAGGAGGGGAGGACCTGACGGGCCTGAGACGTGACGGCCTTAGAGAGAAGGTGGATAAGGGGCTGCAAAGGATTTGGAGGAGGAAAGAAAAAAAACAAAAAGGCCCAGAGAAGGGAGGAGAGGAAAAAGGGTGACGTGGACACGCTGGGAAGCGAGGAAGACTTAAAAAGGGTCGACGTGGACACCCTGAGAAGGGTTCACCGTCAGTTATTATTAGTAAGGATTATTCTGGTATATTGGTACAACAAAATTTAACACCGTCCGTCCAAACATGACCGTACACCATAATCATCATTTGATTTGTCTCTGGATGGTTAAAGTTGTTATGAACTATCGGTCATGGTCGGACGATGTTGGATTCGTCTGAACATGTTTTACACTAGTGACTTTTTTCTTACAAAATACTCAAATAGTGAAGCCCCAATTCCCCAAAACACTTGTTAAGTAAAAAAAATGTTATTAAATTACAAGACTTTTAAATGGGTTATTATTGTTTTTATTTTAAAAATTTAGAGATTCATTTGGGTCTTCGGCCCAAACTAATCCCCTTTATGCCCAACTTTCTTTTCGCACAGCTTACTTGTGGGTTGGGTAGCTATTGGGCCATGTCGGTGAATATATGCCCATATAATTTTCAAATATTGTGTCGGTCAAGAATATTAGAAAACCCTACGGTGTAGCTTAGGGTTCACGTCTTTGAGTCTTGTGTATATATACTTTGTGTCTTGTTTCTCAATAAAACCAGTTTTGTTCAATACTCAATTCTACATGGTATCAGAGCAAAGATCACATACCTAGACCTAAATTTCTTTGTCATGTTCTTTAAAAAGTTTTTGTTCTTTGTTCTTGTCCTTTGATCATCATGTCACTTCAAGATGTCCTCTGTTTCTAAAGTCGGCGTCGTCATGCTGTCCGTGGAGAAAGTTTCTCCTTCGCCGTACGTGTTGTCCAGTTTAGACTATCCAGGCGCCTTGATCTCGCCGGTGGTGCTTAACGGCAAGAATTATTGCAAGTGGTCTCGTGAGAAGTTGAACGCTCTTCAAGCAAAGCGTAAAACTGGGTTCATTGATGGGACGATGAGGCAACATTCGAGTGACAGACCTGATCTCGAAGATTGGAAGAAGGTCAACTCTATGATTATAGGTTGGATCAGGGCTTTGATCAAACCCAAATTCAAATCGACTATTTCTTTCATCTCTGATGCGTATCAGCTTTGGGAGGAATTGAAGGTTCGGTTTTCAGTGGGAAACCAAGTCAGGGTTCATGAAGTGAAAACACAACTTGTCGCCTGTTGGCAAAAGGGACAGACCGTCATGGAGTACTATGGTTGGCTGTGTAACTTGTGGGAGGAACTGCAGATCGTGTGTCCTCTTCCACAGTGTACCTGTGGAGCAACAGTTGATATATCCAAAGAGAGATCCAATGAAAGGATCCACTAGTTTTTGATGGGCCTTGATGATTCACCGTCGGTTCGCTCTGCACAAAAATCATTGGGACTGACCCATTGCCATCCCTTGGAGAAGTTTACTCCAAAGTAGTTTGGGAGGAGAACCGGTTGGGTCCATCGCAACAAGGTGATATATCATGGGTTTTATGGTTATATGACATGATATATGTATTGGTTTTAGAGTCTTTTCTATATATATTGAGTCTTATTAGGTACAAACACGGATTGGATCCTGATGAGCACTTTGGATGCATTTGGAGGCTTTTAGCTGAGCAAATCAACAAGGAGACGAATATTTTTGTCCACGTCAATCGACAGGCTTTACCTGTGTTGGTCAACACAACCATGACAATATTGACGCCTTCGAGTTTTATCAAGTTTCAAGAATTGCAACTTTGCCCTACAAGTTTCCAAAGTTCATACTTCATGCCTAACCGTGTTTTTAGGTTAAACTATGTTTTAAAAGTCGCAGAGGCTAAGTTTTGTCATTCTCTAAGTTTTTGACAAGTTCTTAGTTTATTGTAAGTTTCAAGGATATTATTGGAGAGAAGATTCAGATCTCAAAATTTGTAGAGAGAAGAATTCTGAACTCCCTTTGTTTTCTTATTTTCGATTTTATGAGTACTATCAGACAATGATTTGTGTTTCATCTTCTATGTCTGAGTAGTCAACTTGTTAGATCTAGTGTTTCAAACGGGGTTTATGAAGGATTGTTGAATTGGGCATCGTCTTGTTAAGTTATCTATTATGTTCTTTATCTAGATTTCATAATTACTCTAGTCTTAAGATTGATCACTTTAATACTGGTACCGTAGGATTATTGGTAGGCACGAGAGTGCTATTGATACCCTGACCCAATTTTAGATGAGCAAACAGCCTTTTCGCAGCAAGAGTTGATTTAAGAATTTTGTAAACATATCGTACCCACTAATCATAGAGACTCTATTTATTGGTATTTCGCAAAGAGATTTGGTTTGCTTCTGTTTAGAAGATAGATGTCGTCGCAGCGAGAGTTGGATGAGATATCACATTAGTGTTACGAGATTAAGAACCGCACAAACACTGTAGACTTGATTTACGAACTGCCCAGTTCACTTTCCTGAGTTTTCCTGATTGGTGTCCCTAGGTCTAGCGCTTTTAATCACTTGAATCAGCCCCGTTTAATTGTTATTTCGTTTTTTGCTTTGTTTCTTTTAGTTTCTATTTACTTGATCTAGCTTAATTCAAATATGTTCGTCTATTGTGTGAGTTTTCAGAGTCCTTGTGGATTCGACTCCTAAGTGCTGCAACTGACCTCTTAAGTTGAGAGAGTAGCTTCTAGGGTTATATTTGACACCTATCAAATTTTGGCGCCGTTGCCAGGGACTCTAAATTCTTCATTAGATTTCAGTTAGAGTTTAGTATAGATTTTTCTTTTATTTTGTTACTTACATCTCTACTTTCTCTTATCTCAGGTGCATGAATCATAGGAGCAACAAAAGCAAAAACTTAGTTGCTACTGAGAAGATTGGGAGGTTAGACAGAGCTAATTGCAGAGCACAGAAACAATGAGAGATGGTTAGGACTTTTGTGATTGAGAGAGATGCTACTGGGATCTTACGTGATAAAGAGGGCAACCAGTATAATGATCAAGGTCTAAGACTTGATACTGATGGAAACCCAATTGTCGAAGCTGTCGATGAAACTGGCAATGTCGACCGACATGGCAACACTAGTTTCGGTCGACGTGATGGCGACGATCCAGATAACTTGGATGCTAGGATTAAAACTGTGGGAAAACACTGGCTGATTACAACAGACCCAATAAGTTTTACTCCAACAGGTCTGCTATATGTCCTCCTGCTTTCCAGATGAATGATTTTGAGTTGAGACCCCAATACTACACTCTTGTGTGGCAACACACTTTCCATGCTCATCTTGCGGAACATTCAATGGACCATATAGAGAAGTTTGAAGACTTGGCTTCGAGTATTAAAGCTAATGGAGTGTTTGAAGACTATCTATTCTGCAAGCTCTTCCCATACTCTCTTGCTGGGGAAGCAGCTCAATGGTTGAAACACTTGGAACCGGGTTCCTTAACCACTTGGAGGGATATCAAGACAGCTTTCTTGAACAGTTTCTATGATGATGCTAAGACAGAAAACTTGAGGGAGTTGACTATTCAGTTTACTCAAGGACCTGCAGAGACTCTGAAAGCTGCATGGTTGAGATTCAAGGGGTACCAAAGAGATTGTCCGCACCATAACATTGATGAAGTCCAGCTCATTAGGACTTTCTTTTATGGGATTGATTGGAGGTATCAGGTTGTGCTGCAAGCAAGGGTAATTTCAAGACTAAAACACCAGTGGAAGCTATTAAGTTGATTGAGAACTTGATGATTAGTAATAGTACCAGGAATGCTGATTTTGAGAGGAAGAAACTAGCTGCTGGAGTGGAAAATGATCAGATTGGAGAGGTTAAAGCACGACTTGATTCTATGCACAATCTTCTAGTCAACAGAAAATCAGTCAAATCTGCTCAAGATGTTGAAAGCATGGAACAAGAGTACACGTGCAATGAGGAAGATGTGAATTTCGTGAATGGTTCTAGGTTTGGTGGTCAAAGGTTTGAAAACTCCAGAAACTTCAGTGGTAATGGTCAGAGAAATAGTTATGGAAGCAATCAGAATTCTGAGCCTGCACCAAGACAAGATATTCTCAAAGAGTTTCAAGGAAGGAGTTTCACTGAGAACTATGAGAACACTTTCCGTCCAAACCCTCCTGCTAAAACTTCTGAGGATGAGATCAAGGTTATGCTTAAAAAGATCTTGGAAGGACAACAACAGTTGAAGACAGATTTTGATGGCAAGATTAATGCATTATATGCAGATTTGAATGAGAAGTTTGAAATTTTGGATAGTCATGTCAAAAGATTAGATGTTCGAACTTCACAATTGGCTAGTTCTTCCAAAGTGAGTGAAGGGGACCTGGTTCATCTTGCCATGCAGTTACCTTGAGAAGTGGGAAACAACTAGAACATATGCTGAGAAAATGATTGTTATCTGAAGAGGTAATAGACCTTGAAGAGGTGGAGGATGAGGAATTTCCCGAGACAGTCGTGCCCACATCGATCGACTCTGAACTCCCATGTCGGTAGACACGCATGGGAAACCCGGCCATAAAAATTTTGGAAAACAAGGACAAGAGTGAAATCCCTACTCCCGTCGACCGACAGCCCCACGCCTATGTCGGTCAACACATTGCCGAGACTACTCCGATCTTGCCTAATCGTGCTTCCAAACCTGAGGAAAGAGTCTATAAACCCAAAATTTCATTCCCTAACACTCATAAGAAGACCAAACAAGAGTTGGAAGATGCTAGATGCAAGGCTATCATTGATAAACTAATTGTTGAGATTCCACTCATTGACGCTGTTAAGACATCCCCTATGATTAGGAGATATGTTAAGAGAATGGTCACCAAGAACTTGAGTACAAAGGAAGAGGTTTTGATGATTTCAGCTCAAGTCAGTTCTGTGATTCAGAATAGGATTCTAGAGAAACTTTCATATCCAGGGAGTTTTGTTCTAGGATGCACTATCTTCTCTGAGAAGTTTGGTAGATCTCTTTGTGATCTTGGTTCTAGTGTGAGTTTGATGCCTAGGTCAGTTGCACTGAATTTGGGTATGACAGATTTTCAGCCTACGAGAATCACACTTATACATGCTGACAGATCAGCTCGGATTCCTGATCTGGAGGATGTTCCAGTCAAGATAGGTAATTGCCTTATTCCCACAGATTTTGTGGTACTACAATATTGGGAGGAACCCAAGGACCCATTGATTTTAGGAATACCCTTTTTGGCCACTGGTGGCACTATGATATGTGAGAATAGGAATAATTGGTTTGAATGTTGGTGATTTGGTGATGAACTTTGATATGAACAAGCTGATATAAAGACCAACCATAGATGGACAGACCTACTATGTGGATACACTCACCAACCTTGCTGAGGATATATTCAAGGAGATTCATCTGGATGACCCACTGGGGAGAGAGCGTTGGTTGCATCCACTGAGGAAGCACGTTATTTGGATATTGAGGCTGCTGGTTATGCTAAACTATTGGATGACAATGCACAAGTCATGAAACTTTTTACTACAGAACCCGTTGGCGAAACCTCCAGCCGTGTCGATCGACACAAGACAGTCAGGTCGGTCGACACGACCCGCGATTGGAGCGCCGCAGCAGCTCTGAAGCTTGAACTCAAAACACTCCCTATGGGGCTCAAGTATGCATTTATTTTTCCTAATAGCTCTTATCCTGTTATTGTCAATTCATCTTTAAATTCCGCAGAACTTACCTTGTTGCTAAGCAAGCTGCGCAAGTATCGCAAAGCTCTTGGCTACTCTCTTGATGATATTACAGGTATATCTCTGGAATTGTGTATGCACATGATACATCTTGAGGATGATGCGAAGACATCTATTGAGCATCAGAGGAGGCTGAATCTGAATTTGAAAGAAGTGGTTAAGAAAGAGATCATAAAGCTATTGGATGCGGGAATTATCTTACCAATTTCGGACAGCAAGTGGGTTAGTCCGGTTCATGTTGTTCCGAAGAAAGGAGGAGTGAATGTGGTAAAGAATGATAAGGATGAGTTGATCCATACTAGGACAGTGACTGGTCACATGATGTGTATAGATTACAGGAAGCTTAATGCAGCCACAAAGAAATATCATTTCCCTTTGCCCTTTATTGATCAGATGCTTGAGAGGTTGGCTAATCACCCATACTACTGCTTTTTGGATGGATACTCAGGGTTTTTCCAGATCCCTATTCAGCCAGATGACCAAGAGAAGACTACTTTCACATGTCCCTATGGTACCTTCACCTATGCTAGAATGCCTTTTGGTTTATGCAATGCCCCAGCTACTTTTCAGAGATGCATGATGTCTATCTTCTCCGACATGATTGAGAAGTTTATGGAGGTATTTATGGATGACTTCTCTGTTTCTTCTTTCAAGGATTGTTTGAATAATTTATGCTTGGTACTTAAGAGATGTGAAGAGAAGCAATTAGTTATGAATTGGAAGAAGTGTCACTTTATGGTTAGAGATGGCATTGTGTTAGGACATAGAGTTTCAGAGGCTGGTATTGAGGTGGACCACGCTAAGATAGAGGTTATGATGAGTTTGCAGCCACCAGATTGCGTGAAAGCAGTTAGAAGCTTCTTGGGACATGCTGATTTTTATAGAAGATTCATCAAGGATTTCAGCAAGATTGTTAGGCCACTTACTGTGCTGCAATGCAAGGAGGTTAAGTTTGATTTTACACCTGAATGTCTTGAAGCCATTGAACACATCAAGAAATCTTTGATTAGTACCCCTATTGTGCAACCACCAGATTGGGAATTACCTTTTGAGGTGATGTGTGATGCAAGTGATTATGCTGTTGGTGCCGTATTGGGTCAGAGAAAGGATAAAAAGTTGCATGATGTATACTATGCAAATAATACATTGGATTATGCTCAGAAGAACTATGCAACTACTGAGTAAGAATTTCTGGCTGTGGTGTTTGTTGTGGAGAATTTCAGGAATTACCTTGTGGGTTCTAAGGTGATTGTTCATACAGATCATGCTGCTTTGTTATGATGGATACTTCTCCTCCAAGAGATTAATATTAAAGTTCGAGACAAGAAAGGCATTGAGAATGGAGTTGCTGATCATCTTTCAAGGATAATGATCATTGATGATGTGCCTATTAATGATTTCTTACCTGAGGAGAACATCTATCAAATTGAAACAAGTTTGGATGGGGAAATTTCAGAGGACGGACGAGTGGATACTCATGTCGACCGATAGGCTTCCCCTGTGAACGCTCCAGAGCTTCTTTTGTGCATACATGTTTTTTCAGTGAGAGCTGTCCCCACCAAACCTTGGTATGCTGATATTGCCAATTATCTTGCTGCTGATGTACCCCCGAATCACCTTAAGGATTATGCAAAGAAGAGATTCTTTAGAGAGATTAGAAGGTATTTTTGGGATGAACCTTACCTATTCAAGCATTGTTCTAATAGTATCTAATTCTAAGACCAATTATGTGTAACCAATTTGAGAATCATCATAGTCGAATTCTAATATTTTTTTTCATTACTATATTTGAACATATATTTATTAGAATAAAATGGAAAGTAAAATTTATCTACTTTATAAATGATTGTTTCCTCTTTTTTTTGTTAGGCTTCCTTTTTGATTAAGGAATTAATTTAGTTAAGTACTAAATAAATATACGGCTTAAAGATTTATTATCTAAAATTTTAACTTAATTTATTATATATTTAAATGAATAATTAAACATTAATTTGAGATTAATGTTAAAATATTTAAACTTGTTGGAAAACATGTGTAACCTTATATATGTAAAAGATGAAAATATATATATATATTTGATAATTTATTTAATTCTTTTTGTTGGTTTTCTGTTTTGATTAAGGAAATAATATATTAAAATATAAAGTAAAGATTATCTATTTAATTCTATATTTTTTTTAAAATGTACCCGTGTCATAATCTTATCGATCAACCGATACGTGTCAAAATATAAAATGAAAAGTAAAATTTATCTACTTTATAAATTATTGTTTCCTCTTTTTTTTTGTTAGGCTTCCTTTTTAATTAAGAAAATAATTTAGATAAGTAATTAAATAAATATACGGCTCTTAAAAAATTTATTATCTAAAATATTAACTTAATTCATTATATATTTAAATGAATAATTAAATATTAATTTGAGATTAATTTTAAAATATTTGAACTTGTTGAAAAATATGTGTAAATTTATATGTGTAAAAATCGAAAAAGTAAATAATGTATATTTGATTATTTATTTAATTTGGTTTTCCTTTTTGATTAAGAGAATAATATATTAAAAATAGAAAATAAAGATTATCTATTTAGTTATTTATTTTATGAAAAATTTTACACATGTCATAATCTTATCGATCAAGCAACACATGTCAAGATCTCGTGAGTTATAATTTTGACATATGTCGAGCTCTTGTGAGTGCAACCCAAGTTTATATAATAAGATTATATTTTACAAAATTTACAAAAGGTAAAACCACTCCACCACCAAAACTTTTGGTAATTTGTTGCCCCTAAAATTGTAATAAATACTTTATGGGTTTTAGACCATGGTCGTGCCAGATTGAAAGGCTTGAGATGAGTTCAGTCAGTGCCGTGCTCAGGGTTAGTGATACGAAACAAATCTTCGAATTCCATTGACAACTGAGATTTTTACATCTTTAATTTTTTTTAGTTTAAAAACTACCTCACAATTTTAAAGAGATATATGATGAATATTGAATAGGCAGTTCGAGACCTTGTACTCCAATGGTAAAAAGACGAGTTTGAGACGCCAACATGTCTCAAGTTCGATCCACCTGTTGCACGAAATTCCAACACATTGTTTATGGATATCCACATGGATATGTACTTTTGCTTACTCTTTAAAAGATTAGTCTGGATAGGTTTGGGTTTGGGATTTATCATGAATTATATATATCTTATTATATAAATTTTGGTTGCACTCACCAGAAGGCGACATGTGTCAAAATTTTAATTCATGAGATCATTACACGTGTCGGTTGATCGATCAGATTCTAACAGGTGTAAAAATAATCTTTCTATAAACAAAAAGAAAACCTAAAAAAGAAGTAAAATAAATAAATAATCACATAGATAATCTTTACTTTTCATATTTTACATATTATTTTTTAATTTAAAAAAAGAAACAAAAAAGTAGACGAAAATAACTAAATAATTAAAAAGATAATATTAGTTTCCAATTTTACAAACAATTTGGAACATGTTTAAAAAAAAATTAGATGTTTGAAAATTAACCTCAAATATATTTAGATGTTTGATATAATGTAAATATTTTGATATACAATTTATTATTTCTTTTAATTTACATGGAGTATACATGAGGTTAGAGTAAGATTTTATATGATTGAAGAATGGGCTAATAACCAAAAACTTTCAGATATTTTGGTAAATTTTGGGTATTTTAGTTATTTTATAGAAAACTAACTAATTGATATTTTTGGAGTTTATAACTGTAAAATAGTTGAGTTATATCAAGTCTAAATATTATATATATTTTTGATATATAATTATATTTTGAGTATTTTGAGTATCTATTCGGTTCTGGGTTCGGTTCAGCTCAAGTTTGGTCTTTTGGATATAGGAGTCTATGATCAATTTAGATTTTTTCGGGTTAGTACTAAATTTCGGGTTTGATTCGGTTTAGTTTTTTGGGTTTCAGATATTTTGTTCACGATATCTAACGCGGTGGTGAAAACAAAAATAACAAATAGGAACAAAAGCTTTTAGACATTATACAGATTTTTAATAAGTTTTAATATAGAAAGTT
Source organism: Cardamine flexuosa (assembly GCA_963555745.1). Taxonomy (NCBI): domain Eukaryota; kingdom Viridiplantae; phylum Streptophyta; class Magnoliopsida; order Brassicales; family Brassicaceae; genus Cardamine; species Cardamine flexuosa. The sequence goes on from OY743217.1 coordinate 17,730,817, forward strand.
AATTAATTTTTTCATGTAAAAACTAAAATTTTATAAGTAACTTTTTTCTCCAACAAAAAATTATTTCTATTTCTTTCCCTAAAACAATTTAACATATATAATTAATATATATATATATATATATATATATTATTATAACTTTCAAAATATCTAACATAATTAAATAAAATATATTTTTAATAAAATCTAACAAAATTCAATAATATATTATTCAAATAATTCTGCGATATCATATTTATATAAGTCTGCCATAACATGACAAACATAAGTCTGCAAGTCACTGAGATTGTGGTCCAGATTTAACGATCTTACATTTTATTATTAAGTCACCGACATCATGGTAAATAACACTGCTATAACATTTTTAGTAACTCTGCGATAACGTTTTCAATAAGTATGGAGTCACATTTTCAACAAGTCTACAGGCATGTTTTTATTTAGTATGTGATAACGTTTCCAATAAGTCTGCGACTACATGGTAACTATGCGGTAACTAAGTTTGACCAATAACTCTGCGGCTAAAGAACATAACTCTACAACTTGAAATAAGTCTGCGATGATGTTGATAAATTTGCGACCATTCAGTTTGTCAAATAACTCTGCGGCTAAACAAAATAACTCTCCATAACTAATAATAAGTCTGCGATGACTTTAACAAATCAGCGGCAACTAAGTATCTCATATAACTCTGCGGCAGAAGAAAATAACTCTACAATGTAAAATAACTCTACAATGTAAAATAATTCTGCGATAATGTTAATAAATATGCAGTAACTAAGTTTGTCAAATAACTCTGCAATAAAGATAAATAACTCTATAACTTGAATAAGTCTGCCAGGACATAAAATAACTTTGCGGTAATTGACTTTGTCACATAATTTTGTGGTGAAGGAAAATAACTCTATAACTTGAAATAAGTCTGCCATCACTTGAAATAACTATGCGGTAACTGAGTTTGTCAAATAACTCTGCAGTGAAGGAAAATAACTCTATAACTTGAAATAAGTTTACTATCACATTAACAAGTCTGCGGTAACTAAGATTTGCAAATAATTTTGCGATCCAAAGATCTCTGATAAAATAACTCTGCAATCACAGAGATGGAATGGCATTTTGTAAATATATGTAACGCTGAAATTATCTCATTAGTGACATTCTAGTAATTTTTTTTTCTTTACAAAACTTTCTAAACGTATTTTGGCAATTAAAAACTCCAAAATAACAAACTAATAATAAAAACAAAATTTGTGTCATTCTAATATTTAAATGGGAAATGTGTATCATTCTAGTAGTTCTCCCACATATATTGTGAATATATTGAATAGGCAAGGAATGAGGAGGTTTTTCAAAGTAAACATTTTTATAAATTTGGGATCTATCATGAATTATATAATATATATATATATATATATATATATATATATATTGAATAGGCAAGGAATGACTGATGACATGGCAATGGTGTGGAAAAATATGAGAAAAAATGTGTTGAAGCTAGCACTCGAACCCAAAAAATTTAACTCCCTCTCCATACACACAATGCCAATTATGCTATGTAATTTATTGTTGCATATTATCGACACACCAATATATATACATGTCTCGGTAAACCAACTAATGCACTAATCGATAATCGCTAAGATTTGAGCTTCCACTATGAATTTCTTCAAATCCTAACAAAACAACGTCCTTTCATCTTCAAGTAAAACAACTTCCTCGAATTTCCAGTAATAACAACATGAACAAAAACAGTATCGAGAAGCTTGAGGATTCCATCACAAATACTTGATAATTTGGTTCCGATTTTGATTTATTTAGGAACAGTGGTGAATCAAAGAGGAATTGAAGATAATCAATCAAATAGTAATTGCAATAACAATTCAAGCCAGATGTTGGTTCAATTTCTGGGTTTTTATCAAAATTCATTGATAAATTTTGCTTCGATTTTGGGTCTGTAAATATGTTTTGATTCTGGGTTTTAATCAAAAGATCTGTTTTGATTCGTTACCAAATTCTTCGACATCTCGTCGGTAAGTTTCAATAACAGATTCGTATCTGGTGGCTAGGGTTTTCATAAGACCACCGCAGCTACATCAGCCATCATCGTTAAGATCATATTTCTCTTAGTTATTTTATGTGTATATATATATATATTTGTATGTTGAAGATATTTAACGAAATATTGTATAGCATAATTGATATTGAGTGTTTGTATTCGAGAAATAAATTAAGATCAGGTTACCTTCAACACTTTTAAGCATTGGGGTATAGTTCATCTATAAATTTAACAGAGTCGACCAACTTTCCGCAAGGAATGAGAAGGTTTCTCAAAGTAGATGATAAGTCGACACACATATCACACTTCTTACGGGGTAATGATAAGTAGGTGCACCGATCACACTCCTTATTATTCTCATTTCTATCTTTGGCCTTCATTTTCTTTCACCACACTGGACTGTCCATTAGCGGACTAAACGAAGACGACGATAAAGCTTTTTACTGACTTGCAAATCTTTCATTCGTCTTCTTTCCCCAATTCTCTACTTGCCGCCGTTCCGTGTGATCAATCTTCTTCACTCTCTCCTCCATTAAACCTTTAAAATCAGCTTCGGTGTCGGTGTCGCTACTATAATTGATTTCTCAAGCACCTAAGTTTCCTCTGGAGCTAAAAGATTTTAAGGGAGACTTTACAATTTAAATGCTTGTTTGTTTCTTATCTTTGGCTCAACGATGATCTTAGACGAGACGAATCGAAAAAATCTCATTTTTCTGATCTTACAGTTCCTAAGTGAAGAGGGTTATGAGAAAAGCTTACACTTGTACGGTTCTATTTCCCTTTTATCTGATTCTGGTTTCTGAAGCTTGTTTCAATTAGGGTTTATGATTTACAATCCAAAGTTGCTTCCTTTCTTCTCTATTTGATTAGTTTTGCAGATAAGATAGTTTGATTGATTCATGCCTTGGTTACACCTAATTTTTGTGTCATTTGTTCTTTTTCCCTTTCTTTGACTTTGGTTTCTGAAGCTTGTTTGAATAAGGGTTTATGATTTACAATTCAAAAGTTGATTCCTTTCTTCTCTGTTTGATTAGTTCTGCAGATAACATAGTTTGATTCAAGCTTTGGTTATGCCTAATTTTTTGTGTCTATTTGTTTTTGTTATGAAGATTGGAGCAGGATTCAGGGATTTTCTTCAGTTTTAGTTACTTCTCTAATGCTATCCTTGATGGTAACTGGAAAGAAGCAGAGGACTATCTTTCAGCATTCACTACTCCAGATGTTAATACATTTTCAAGGAATATGTTTCTTGACTTGTTCAAGTGGAAAGCTTCTGAAGCATCGGATAGGCAAGCATACCCCTACACATCTCATATTTCATTTTATGACATTTTTTTGGTATATCATTTCTTAGGACCTCTTGTAGAAGGAATAGAAAGAAAATATCACTCCATTATTGGCTCCAAACTGAAGTCCAATGATTCAAACCTCATATTCCTAATTTGTTTCTTTTACATGTTTGCTTATTCGTTTTTAGTTATATCTTTTGCAGAAGTGGTGGCTCTGAATATGTGAACATTTTCTATAAGGATTTGAGACGGATTCCTGTTTTAAAAGATGATAGCTTCGATGATTTGGTTGAGGTGATTGCTGTAGATGATATGAGGCAAGGATTAAGATTTATCAGCTATTAATGTATCTCCCCAATGCGGATCTCATTGAGTTTTTAGTGTTGGCTTTGCTTTTAGAGTTCCTGAGCAAACTTATTGTGTGGACAAAGCATCGGTGAGAGCCAAGTTATGTGTTGATCTCCTTGAACTAGCAGACAACAATCCTTCTTTACATGGCAAACGCTTTTTTCCAAAGTTGTATAAATCTGCACTCCTGTCACTAATCTCCCTCATTTGTCCAAACTGTAGTGAGGCAAAGGGAGGTTTTAAGGTAAACCTTTACATATATTCATATAAGCTTATTTTGTAAGTAGAAATGCAATGGACCATTGTTTTGGTTCCTCGAGTTTCTTTTGTTTCTGAGCAGTGCGTTTCTTGTAGGAAGATCTCATTTGCTTAATCCTTCAATTTCTCCATGAAGCAAAATACAAGAACACTTTGCACAAGTAAGCTTCTGCAGGGATATATGTATATGTGATTTTGGATATATTGTTCTTTCTTATTGTTGATAACTTTTTTCTTTCCGAAGATTAGAGCAAGAATCAAAAGTATTCTTCAATTTAAATTATCTTGGGGAAGTGATGAAGCTCGGCGAATTGGACAAAGCTGAAGAGTACCTCGCAGCTTTTACAAACTCAGACAATAATAAGTACTCAAAGTCTATGTTTCTTGAAATTCAGAAACTTAAATGCCTCGAATCTACAAAATGGTTGGTTTATATTTGTTTATCTGCACTTACATTTCTAGTCATATATGATATATGTCAACAGATTTGATATACATATGTGTGATTAATTTCATTACATATATGTGTGATATACATATGATCCCAATTATTTGGTTTAGTAATATTCATATGACGGAAGCATGAGCATAAGTGCAACGTATAGTAATTAAACAGACAATCTAAAGCCATTCACATTGAAATGTTATTTCACTCTGATGAAGGTTTTCTACTGCAGGGAAGTTACAGCTCCACCTGGATCTCCTGATAACATGTCGCCGAAGAGAAAGCTATATGTCTCTATTGGCATGCTAGCCAAGAAGAATCCAGTACTGAAAGATAAACTCGAATTTCCTAGCATGGAAAAATCAAGACTTTCAACACTGATGAAGCAGACGTAAGGCTGCCATAACGGTTGTTTTCTTCTAGTCTGGATTTTCTTTTTAGTTCTGATTTTCTTCACTTCATGCAGTATGGACTGGTGGACTCCTCTTACATGCAACAATCCTAATTCTCTGGAAAATGTTCCAGTAGTACCATACCTTTGTCGCACACCATCCTCTTTGAAAAAAAAATTCAATAAAACAGAGCCAAGGAAGAAGGAAATCAATGATCCATCTGAGTGCAATGCACTTGTTCTTCCTGATTATTGCTCAGAAGAAAGGGTAAGATTAGTTTCTCCAGAATCTGTTAAAATTTGTAGTCCTAGAAGAATATTGAATGAACTGATGCATGTATTTAAACTTGTGTTCTATATCTTCCAGATTCTACGTTTGACCTATTCCCCTTCTGGAGATTACATACTGGCTTTGGCTGAAGACGCCACACATATACTCTGGACATGGTCGAGTAGCCAAAATGAATTCTGCAAGGTTTAGTCTCAGATGCCAAAATAGTCACTGCTATGTTGCAGTGTTGATGTCATGACTACTTACCCTATTTACTTGATTCTTCAAATTTTCTGCTTGTAGCATACTCCTCGAATATTGAAGGAAAATGTATTTCCGAAGCCACGGTTACATCAACCTCAAAATGGGAAAACTATGAAAAACGAGGTAGCCACCTCTGTTCAGAATTCAACGTCATGCTTTGCGATCAAGGGTTCCTATCTTTTCTCTACTTCAGGAGGGAAAATAGCAGTTTTTGATGTGAAGAGTTTTGAGGTACTAAGCATTGTAGTTTTATAAGCTTTCTGGTCCTGCCTTAATGACACTGTTTGTACAAAACTCTGCAGAAGGTAGCTGCTTTTGGAAGTCATACACCTACGGCTACGTATTTTATATTTGTTCCTGGTGATTTGCTTGCCGTTGGGGTAGATGATGGTTCTATCTTTATCCATTGTTTATCTTCGAGAAAGGTAAAGTCTTCGTATTTCGTAGTAATCATCTGAAACCATTACCTGACTTTCTCTGCTGCTAAAAGGTAACATAAACCTGTAAATGTATTAGGTCATAGAAAAGCTGGAGGGCCATGATCAGAGAATAACCTGCCTAGTATTTTCACGCTGTTTTAACGTACTCGTCTCATCTGGAGCTGATGGAGAGGTTTGTAGATGCATATGTAGATACAAAAAAAAAAAATGTTGCTTTCAAGATTTCTAAATTGTTGTTGTTTTGCTTCAGCTCTGTGTTTGGAATACCAAAAGCTGGTTAAAGATAAAGAGAAATAAATCTACTGATAAAATTTGCACTCGGCATAACCATGAGTCCTCCTCTGTAGTAATTCACATCCAGTTTGACCCGTACGAAATCGAGCTAATCGTGGTCCATGAGGATTGGATAGGTGTATATGAAGCTCGAACTCTTGACTTGCTTATGCAGGTAAAAGGCAAAAGACTTTGAAGATTCTCTTCTCTGATAATATTGCATTGCCTCTAGTTATCTTATTGACTCCAACTTAATAATGCTTGGCAGTGGGTACCCGATGCATCTAGTGGTTTAATAACTTCTGCTGCATATTCTTCTGATGGTGTAAACATCTATGTTGGCTTTAGAAGTGGTTATATAAAAATTTTGGACTCCACGACCTTGGTGACGATATGTCGAATTAATGTGACTGCTCTTACTCAGCCTGGCCCCAGCAACATGAGGTATAGTTTCATTGCCCACATTTTTCTATTTGATGAAATAAAAATACAGAAATGATGTAACTGAATTGGCTACCAAACTGGGAATGGCAAAAGGCTCGAGGTTTATCCGACTGTTGTAGCGGCTCATCCTTCACATCCGAGTCAGATCTCTGCTGGGCTCAGCAATGGTAAAGTCATCGTTCTCCAGCCGTTGTGGAGTGGAGGATGGGGTGAAGATGCTCCACCTGAAGACGATGGAGATTATTCTGATAGCTCTGATAATAGTAACTGACCACTATGGTTGTCGTAGTTTTCTGTATGTCTCACTGATCTTTTTGTATGTAAGTGAGCTTATTTCTCTTTTTGTATGTAATAATTGTGCTTAATGCTCTTTTTGTATGTAATAATTGTGCTTAATGCTCTTTTTGTATGTTTGTTTATTTTATGTACCGTAATTCGTTATTGATATATGTTTTTTTGTGTGTATTATTCATCCAAAAGCATCTGTCAAAAAGCTACCAACTTATTCTGCACCTAATCTTGTAAAGTTGTAATATTTATGACTTCGTTATTAAATGGAGGAAAAGATTAGTGCTGGTAAAGTTATTGCGTTTTCTTTTTTGTTATCCAGTAAGATTGGGATCTCTGCCAATTTGCAGGCAAATATAGTGGTTCTCTTTTTCAATTCATAATAAATGGTTGTTTTATAAGTTAAATTTTTATTTTAAAATATGTGTTGTTTTCTATTTTTAGTGCAGAATTTTGATAAAGTTTCCACTGTTATCTCTATTATTCTATGTGTTAGCCAATAAAAAGACTGAGAAAAACTATAAGGCAGTTATAAAAATAATTGTTTTGGTCGGTATATAATGTTTATATCATTTCTATTAGATATACTAAAGTGGATGTCTTAACATATAATAAAAAAAGAAATATTAATATTATAAATAATTTTCTTGAAAAAAGTGAGACACCATGTTTAAAATATCTTTAGGAAGACATTTTTATTGAGTTTAAAGATATCCATAATATAATATTAATATTTTATAATTAAATTTGAGTTAAGACATTCACAAAAAATTATGCAATGAAAATGTTTTTAGAGATATTTAAAGCATTCTCAGAATTTCTGTGTGAAATACTTTTTATTAAAATAAGAGAAAAAAATTTAGAAAATAAAGAGAGAGGCCAGAGACGTATCTCTTTTGAGATTAGACTGTCAATGAAAACCGCTGCCCGCGGGTCATGCCCGATAAGTAATGTTGAGGGGCAGGCCTGGACACTACAATTTATGTCCATGAATTAGCGGGCTTAGCGTACATGACCAGGCGGATTTGCGGATTTGTGGATTGTGCGGGTTGAACCGCTGCGGGTTTGCGGGCTTGCAGGCAGTCCTCGAGTTGAATCTTCTCTCTGATGTAGAGGCTTTGCCTACAGCTGAAGCTTTTGGCTATCTTAGAGGCTTTGACCTTACTCACAAGCTTAGCTTCAAAATTCACACAAAATCGACATAATCACTTGAAATAATCGATATAAACAAAGTTTCAGTTCTAGACTTTTATTATTGAGTTTGATTTTGACAGCTCTAGTTATTGTTCCAAAGACAACTAAGCAAAATTATCTTAGAAACATAAAAAATCCTCAAACAGAACTAAATTTTTAGTGTAGTGTCTTACTCTATATGAATATGATGATGAATTGGCCTTACTTGTGGGTTTTTTGGATTCTTTTTAATTGCTTCAGTGTAATATCTCATAGCATCATGATGCTTTAATTCCTTGAAAAATTCATTATTTGTATTACAAGAATGTTAGTTAAACCTTCTTTACAAAGTTTATAGAGATTATTTTCTCACATAAACTAGATAAAATATAAAAGCAAATACCTTTCCCATGCTTCTCGTCACCTATACTAAGATTAAAAATTTAACAAAGCTTCTGATTAGTATAAGAAAAAGCCACTAACATGTCAATTGTCATATTTCCTACATTTTACTCTGTTTTAAAGAGGCTATCTATTATGGTTTGCCTTGTTGTTCAGCTCTTTCACTTCTCCATTTGTTGTCTCTGATGAGTGTGGCCTTCTAGGACAGTTCTCTGCGAATTCTCCATAGCATTGAGCATGAGAAAGTGTCAAAGAATGAAAGACGCTATTCAAATTAACAAACTCCAAATTACAACTCTAACTAAAGGAAAAAGGTTACAAGCTCAATTGGTGGGTTTAGCATATCGAAATTGTTTGAAAAACATGTTCCATATTAAAACATAAGGACAATCAAATGACGAAACAACACTCCTAATCAGCTAATTCTGATTTCATAAATTTAAAATTCAGCATTTCTTATAACCTTACGTGATAGAAGAAGAGATCAAATGAAATTTACGCTAGAGAGATACATATATTTTCGAGTGACTAAAACTTTCACAAAAATGATTCATAATTCTATAACAAAAAAAAATCAGGATAAGAAAATGGAAAGATCAAGACGAGAATCAAGTGTGAGAATTCAAGATTCAAGAATCAAGACACAACCAAGTTCAATCAATTTCCATTAATTTCAGAGATTAACACCCATGCAAAATCATAAAAATCTTGAAATTTGAGTTCGATCAAGAGATTAAATCAATTTCAATAAATTTCAGCAGTCAAATTTATAATATCAAAGATGAAGATTCAATTAATCAAGAGAAAAAAAACTAACCGTCAAGCCCACGGGTCTGCCCGCATACCCGCTTCTCTTTGCGGGGTGGATATAAACACTCATATTCATGTCTGTGGTCCTTGGGGGCGCACCCGCAACAGTCTGAGGTCATGGCAGTCTACGGCGGGCTTGTTCAGGCAGTTGCAGGCATGCCCGTCTAACAACTGTATTTGAGATACACTCCAGATACCTACAACTCATCATTTTGTCCATTTGTCATATAGTAATTAGTTAGGAGACCCATGTGGGTATCTCATGATGTACATGCTTTTAGTTGATTTCTCATGTCGTCTCTGTTTTAGAACTTTTCTTTTTATTAGTGCAGAATTTTGATAAAGTTTCCACTGTTATCTCTATTATTCTATGCAGGGTATTAGCCAAGAAAAGACTGAGAAAAACTGTATGGTATATATTTATTAAGGCAGTTATAAAAATAATTGTTTTGGTCGGTATATAATGAAATGAGAAAATACAAAAGGAGAGCCTCTCTTTCGTGAAAACCCTAGATCCGCCGCCCCAACTTCGATTCAAAAGTTCTGGCCGGCGTCCGGTGGCTTTTTCAGCACAGGCGTCGGTAAGGAATCATTACTTCGCGAAGTGGATTAAGATTGCCGGTGTGGTTGTGGTACCGACTCGTCTGAGCGGCAGAGTGGTTTCCCCACTACACTACAAGGAATTATTATGTGGTGGTGACTTCCAAGTCTCAGATCTGTCCCGTCGGTATTTTGTCTTGGTTTTGGCATCGTGTAGCTTTTGGTTTTTCCTTCTCGGTCTTCATCTACACATTTTGATGTTTGGACTCCTATTAGGCTTAGTTGTTGATCTTTCATTTTCCAATCTGCTAAGTGTAGTTTAGTTGGTGTTGTTGGGATTTAGACCGTGGTTATGACTTGTTCAGAGTTTTAGTTGAGGCGATTAGGTTCTGTTTCGACGGTATAATTGTATAGATGGGCTGTGCAATCCGGGGATAGCCACTTACCGTCTCGTCCCTCTCTGTTCTGGGTTTTCTTATTGGTTCCGGGTGCTTCGTCATTGTTTTGGTTTCTGGAGTTTTCGAAGCTTAGCTTTGTGTGAGGTTCTGTTCTTGGGGTTTGTCTCTTGAATGTTTTTCTGTTGCAGTGGCATCTACTAGTACTTCTCTAAAGCTCATTCTGAGTTTAGGAGGTGTTTCAAGACGCTGCAGTGGTCTCGATCTCCACTTCTTCTCTTGCGTGGCGGTGGCCAGTTTTTGTCTGTAGGTGGCAACGGTTGGCTTGCGAAGGTCCGCGTGTAAGAATTGTTGGTCCTTTTTGGCTCATCCCCTTTCAGAGTTCATGGTTTTCTCCTTGAGCCTTCGTCATTGCGTTGGTTTTGTCTCCTTGATGCGGCTGAAATGATATTTGTTTTTGTGCTCCTGTCTAGCTTATGATTGTATCCTCTTCTGCTGGTGTTTCTGCTTGGCTCCAGCATCCCAAGGTCTATAGAATTGGTTATGGAAATGAGCTGCTTTGGAGTTTCAGTTTTAGTTCTTTGGCGTCTTTGAGTGTTAATCCTTTATGTCATGTCTAACGTTTTTTATCCTTTTGCTCTCTACTTTTTAGAGCTTTAGTCTCCGGTAGTCTTCATGTACTATTCGGCTTAGTCTCTGAAAGGATTTTAATCCTTGCCGGCTTAGTATTTCTCTATGTTGGTTTGGCTTGTGTATGGCCAATTTTGTATAGTTGTGTGGTTTGTTCTTGGAACACTCTAACCATAGTGTTTCTTGTTTTTAGGGTTTCAAACCTTGACTTTTTTTTTTTATATATATTCAGATGACAAAAAAAAAAGGTCGGTATATAATGTTTAGAGGTCTTTAGTTGATTTCTCATGTCGTCTCTGTTTTAGAACTCTTCTTTTTATTAGTCCACAAAAATGAAAAAAAAAAAAGAGACATAAATAAATTATATCAATAGGCGGTGGTTCCAGCTCACATCATTGTAGTGCCAATGTATTTTACTATTAAAAAATAAAATATTCAACTCCTTGGAACTTCGATTTTTCCAACTTTTAAAAAGTACTAATATGTAATTGTTTTGCTACTACGTAAAAAACAAAAATATATTTCCCGTTTTTTACCTACATTTCAAAAGCTAGAGTTTATTTTCCCACTGAAAAAAATAATCTGTTATTAGGTCATTTACATCTTTTACCTTCCGACAAGCACACACAGCTCCCGATACTGCCGGTAAGAAAAAAAAGCTTTAGCATCTCCGTCTCTCCAAGATCAACGGCTATAAAATTGCCATGTCATCACGGACTCCAACTTTCCTCTTAAATCCACCTCTGTTCTTTACTCCTTCGACGAATCTGACACCGCCAAATTTCGTCTCCTCATTCACAGATCTAAGATCTCCAAAAAAGCTTCAACAATCCGACACCGTTTCAGCTCCGACTAATCTTCCTCCGTAGATCTAGCGAAGAAACCTCTCCAAAATCTCCCAACGGTAATTTCTAAAAATAGATCAAGAAAAATCGAAAATCATTTCCAAATTGTGTTTCCCGTAATTAAACTCAATTTTTGAACAAATCTTCCATCAATTACAAAAAATATTTTTCAATTTGAATTATTGTTACTTTCTTAGAAAATTCGAATCCTGAATCGGAGATGGCGCCGAGTATTCGAAAAGCGATCGGAGCGGTTAAAGATCAAACAAGTATCGGAATCGCGAAAGTAGCAAGCAACATGGCTCCAGATCTAGAAGTAGCAATCGTGAAAGCTACAAGTCACGACGACGATCCCGCAAGCGAGAAATACATACGTGAGATCCTAAACCTAACCTCTCTTTCCCGCGGCTACATCCTCGCCTGCGTTACTTCAGTTTCACGGCGATTGAGTAAGACTCGCGATTGGGTCGTGGCTCTCAAAGCTCTGATGCTTGTTCATAGACTTCTCAATGAAGGAGATCCTATTTTTCAAGAAGAGATTCTTTATTCAACAAGACGAGGTACTAGGATGCTGAATATGTCTGATTTTCGCGACGAAGCGCATTCGAGTTCTTGGGATCATTCTGCTTTCGTTAGAACTTATGCTGCTTATTTGGATCAGAGGTTGGAGTTAGCTTTGTTTGAGAGGAAGAGTGGTGTGTCTGTTAATAGTGGTGGTAATAGTAGTCATCACAGTAATGGTGATGATCGTTACGGTAAAGGAAGAGATGATTTTCGATCTCCCCCGCCGCGATCTTATGATTATGAGAGTGGTGGTGGTGGTGATAATGGTTATGGTGTGCCGAAGAGATCTCGGTCTTATGGAGATATGACTGAAATGGGAGGTGGGAGAGATGAGAAGAAGAATATTACGCCTTTAAGGGAAATGACGCCGGAGAGGATATTCGGAAAGATGGGTCATTTACAAAGGTTGCTTGATCGGTTTTTATCGTTGAGACCTACTGGTTTAGCTAAGAACAGTAGGATGATATTGATAGCGTTGTATCCTGTAGTGAGGGAGAGTTTTAAGCTTTACGCTGATATTTGCGAGGTTTTGGCTGTTTTGTTGGATAAGTTTTTCGATATGGAGTATACGGATTGTGTTAAGGCGTTTGATGCGTATGCTAGTGCTGCTAAACAGATTGATGAGGTTATTGCGTTTTATAATTGGTGTAAAGAAACCGGTGTAGCGAGATCTTCTGAGTATCCGGAAGTTCAGAGGATTACGAGTAAGTTGTTGGAGACGTTGGAAGAGTTTGTTAGAGATAGGGCGAAGAGAGGGAAGAGTCCTGAGATGAAAGAGCTTGAAGCTCCTCCACCAGTTCAAGAAGAGGAGGTTGAACCTGATATGAATGAGATCAAAGCGCTTCCTCCTCCGGAAAATTACACTCCTCCGCCACCGCCTGAACCCGAACCTCAGCCTCAAAAACCGCAGTTTACGGAAGATTTAGTTAACTTGAGGGAGGATGAAGTGACAGCTGATGACCAAGGGAACAAGTTTGCGCTTGCTCTCTTTTCAGGTCCACCGGGTAGTAACGGTAAATGGGAAGCTTTCTCTTCGGATGGAGTGACTTCGGCTTGGGAAAATCCTGCTGCAGAGTCAGGGAAAGAAGGTTGGGAATTGGCGTTGGTTGAAACAGCAAGCAATTTAGAAAAACAGAAAGCTGCTTTGGGTGGTGGGTTCGATTCGTTGTTGCTCAACGGGATGTACGATCAAGGAATGGTCAGACAACATGTGAGCACCTCGCAGTTAACCGGTGGTAGCGCGAGCAGCGTAGCTTTACCGTTACCGGGTAAAACCAACAATCAAGTATTAGCCTTACCTGCACCAGACGGAACAGTTGAGAAAGTGAACCAAGACCCATTTGCAGCCTCACTGACCATCCCACCGCCTTCGTACGTACAAATGGCTGAGATGGAGAAGAAACAGTATCTTCTGAGTCAAGAGCAGCAGCTATGGCAACAATACCAGCGTGAAGGGATGAGAGGTCAGGCTAGTTTGGCAAAGATGAACACTGGTCCAGTTCCGGCTTACGGAATGCCACCTGTCAACGGGATGGGATATTACTACAACAATCCTTACTGATTCATTATTTTTGTGTTTGCCTCCATTTATTATGTGTAGATGACTCTCTTCCATCTTCGATCTCGTGTGTTTTTTTATTATATTCCCGGATTGTCGTAAAACGATTCAATCTTCTTCTTTGTTTCTGTGCTCGAGTTTGATTTATAGTTTATGTACACTTTTCATGAGAATCTTGATTCCTTTCTGTATAACATTTTGATATCTTCTTTGTTGTTTCCACTGTTTGAACTTATGAACACTTTTGTCGGATTTGAAAGTGTAATAGTTTGACTTGTTAAGTGTCTATAGGACGTAGCTGTGTTGTCTAAAACAGAGAGGTGAAAATTTAAGAAAATGCTTACATAGCTAAAGTTTGAAGCCATTGGTTCATTTATAATATTAGGTGAAACAGATTTGTCGCTTTCTATTTTAATCTCTCTTGTTCCAGTAATTTACTATAAATAAAGTCTTCTTTTATATAGTTGAGATTGGAAAACGAAAGCACGAAATTGTACGGTAAATGGAAGTCTCTGTTACGACCAAAAGTGTTAGGTGATCCATTGGGTTATTTGGACAGCTAAGATGGGAATCATGGGATCCTCCACTACCATAAATATGTAATGACCAGTCCTTTAAATCATGGCTCTTTGAACATTATTTAACATTAAATTCAAAATTAAATTAAATCATGGGTCTTAAATAATTTGTTTTTGGAGAATAAATAAAAAGTAACAAGCTAAGCTGTCTCTTCATGCCCAACTAAGATAAGGGTGTCACATTTTAGTGTAACCACGTCAGGTTTTGGTTGGATAAATATTTGTCCTTTTAATAAATAGATTCGCACACGTCAATACGAAGGAAAAATAAGGACCCGTACCTTTCCCGCACGGATCTGAAACTCTTTAATATATCATATATTTTATGGTTTTATTATATAATATAGAAAAGATTATTAGAATAACTTATAAAATATATTAAATATTAAAGTAATTTACATTTTTTTTTAATTACTAGAGTGTTTTTTGATATTTTTGAATCACAAAAGTACTCTTCTAAAACTTTCTAAACAAAAATTCAATTACAAAAATACCATTAATATTTAAAATACGTGTAATTATTAATTACAAAAATGTCACTCCGTTTTAGTTATGGCAGCTTTATTCTTTTTACAGGATTATTTTACTTTGACTGCAACTTTGTTGGAAAATAATTAGTGATAGCAGTTTTGTTATAGTTATTACAGTTTTGTTATAGTGACCGTAGCTTTGTTTGAGATAATTAGTGATTACAGCTTTGTTATAGTGAGTGCAGCTTTGTTATAGTGACCGCAGCTTTGTTTGTGAAAATTAATGACTGCAACTTTGTTATAGTGACTGCAGCTTTGTTTGAACCCTACATGATTGTTTACTTTGACCGCAACTTTGTTTGAGATAATTAGTGACTGTAACTTTGTTATAGTGACTGCAGCTTTGTTATAGTGACTGCAGCTTTGTTATAGTGACTGCAGCTTTGTTATAGTGACTGCAGCTTTGTTATTGTGACTGCAGCTTTGTTTTCATCCTACAAGATTGTTTTCTTTGACCGCACATTTGTTTGAGATAATTAGTGACTGCAGCTTTGTTATAGTGATTGCAGCTTTGTTTGAACCCTACAAGATTGTTTTCTTTGACCGCAACTTTGTTTGAGATAATTAGTGATTGTAGCTTTGTTATAGTGACTGCAACTTTGTTATAGTGACTGCAGCTTTGTTATTGTGATTGCAGCTTTGTTTTCATCCTACAAGATTGTTTTCTTTGACCGCACATTTGTTTGAGATAATTAGTGACTGCAGCTTTGTTATAGTGATTGCAGCTTTGTTTGAACCCTACAAGATTGTTTTCTTTGACCGCAGCTTTGTTTGAGATAATTAATGACTGTAGCTTTGTTATAGTGATTGCAGCTTTGTCTGAACCCTACAAGATTTTTTTCTTTGACCGCAACTTTGTTTGAGATAATTAGTGACTGCAGCTTTATTATAGTGACTGCAGCTTTGTTATAGTGACTGCAGCTTTGTTATAGTGACTGCAGCTTTGTTTTCATCCTTCATTATTGTTTTTTTTTACTACAACTTTGTTTCTGAAAATTAGTGACTGCAGCTTTGTTATAGTGACTGCAGCTTTGTTTGAATCCTACATGATTATTTTCTTTGACCGCAGCTTTGCTTGAGATAATTAGTGATTGCAGCATTGTTATAGTGACTGCACCTTTGTTTGAATCCTACAAGATTGTTTTCTTTGACTGCAGCTTTGTTTATCAAAATTAGTGACTGCAACTTTGATATAGTGACTACAGCTTTGTTTTCGTCCTACATGATTGTTTTCTTTGACTGCAGCTTTGTTTGAGATAATTAGTGACTGCAGCTTTGTTATAGTGACTGCAGCTTTGTTTTCATCCTACAAGATTATTTTCTTTGACCGCAGCTTTGTTTGAGATAATTAGTGACTGCAGCTTTGTTATAGTGACTGCAGCTTTGTTTGAACCCTACAATATTGTTTTTGTTTTCTTTGACCGCAACTTTGTTTGAGATAATTAGTGACTGCAGCTTTGTTTGAACCCTACAGGATTGTTTTCTTTGACCGCATCTTTGTTTGAGATAATTAGTGACTGTAGCTTTGTTATAGTGACTGCAGCTTTGTTATAGTGACCGCAACTTTGTTTATGAAAATTAGTGACTGCAGCTTTGTTTTCAACTTACATGATTATTATTTTTGCTGTAGATTTGTTTATGAAAATTAGTGACTGTAGCTTTGTTATAGTGACTCCACCTTTGTTTGAACCCTACAAGATTGTTTCTTTGACCGCAACATTGTTGTGAAAATTAGTGATGACAGATTCATGTATAATTTGGTGGCGGAATTGTTTTTGGCATTACCGTAATTTTATTTCAAAATTAAATCGTGACCACACGAATTAAGGTTTCATCCAAAAACTTTGAATTTGATTTTTTTTTTTTTTTTTGTATATTTTTGAGTATATTTTTTTAATTATTTTTATAATATTTGAAAAATATCTTTGAATTATTTTAAATTATGTTAATAATTAAGTTATTTTATGTTTTATTTTGAATAAGATATTAAAAAATTGTGTTTTTTTGTAGGTTTGTAAGATATTTTTGAATTATGTTAGATTTTAAAGTTTTTTAATTTTCAAATAATTATAAAATATGTTATATTTTTTATAAAAATAAAAATTTTCAAATTTTAAAAATAAAAAAATTAATAAAAATTGAGAAAAATAAAAAATAAACGAAAAAATAAAAAATAAATTGAAAATATATATTTTTATTTATTTTTATATTATTTGAAAAATATTTCTGAATTATCTTAATTTATATTAATAATTTAGTTATTTTAAGTTTTATTTTGAATAAGATATAAAAAAATTGTGTTTCTTTTTTTAGGTTTGTAAGAAATTTTTGAATTATGTTAGATTTTAAAAACTATTTTTATTTTCTTCCTTATGCTTTTTTCAATTTTCATTTATTTTTATTTTTTATTTTATATATATTTTCATTTTAATTTTCATTTTTTTCATTTTATTTTTTTGTTTTTTAGTTTTTTAATTTTTTGATTTTATAATTTTTGAAATTTTTATTTTTATAGAAAATATAACATATTTTATAATTATTTGTTTTATAACATAATTCTTTATATTATTTATCTTTTTAATTCCTTTTTAAAAAATATTTCGTAAATAATATTTTTTTTAAAAATTAATGGCATTTTCATTATTTTGTTACAAATAATAGGTTTGATAGTCTTTTTTCCTTTTCTCTACTCATCTCTTTTACAAGGGTGTTATTCTAGTAATAAGAAGTAAAATGTGTGTTATTTTGTGCAATTCTCACTATAATATATGCATTGGTTTTAGAGTCTTTTTATAGATTGAGTCTTATTAGGTACAGAGCCTGATGAGCACTTTGGACCCTTTTAGAGGTTTGCAGCTGATCAAAAAAACAAGGAAACGGATATTGTTGTCCATGTCGACCGACAGGCCATTCCTGTGTCGGTCGACACAATCACGACATGAATGACGCCTTCGAGTTTTATCAAGTTTCAAGAATTGCAACTTTACCCCAGAAGTTTCTAAAGTTTATACTTCACGCCTAATCGTGTTTTTAGGCTAAAGTATGTTTTAGAAATCCTAGAGACTAAGTTTTATTATTATCTAAATTTTCAAGTTTCATTATAAGTTTGGAGAGAGTTTTGTTGAAGAGTGATTCAAATCTCAAACTTTGTAGAGAGAAAAAGTCTGAACTCCTTTTGTTTTTTATTTTATTTTATGAGTATTATTCAGACAATGATTTGTGTTATCTCTTCTATGTCTGAGTAGTCACCTTGTTAGATCTAAGGTTTCAAAAGATTTATGATGGTTTGTTAAATTGGGCATATACATGTTAGGTTATCTGTAATGTTCTTCATCTAGATTTGATTATTACACTAGTTTTAAGACTGATCACCTTAATCATGGTATCATAGGAATGTTGGTAGGCGCGAGAGTGCTATTGATATCCTGATCCAATCTTAGATGAGCAAACAGCCTTTTTCGCAACGAGAGTTGATTTAGGAATTTTGTAAACATATAGTACCTGCTAATCATAAAGACTCTATTTATTGGTATTTTGCAAAGAGATTTTGTTTGCTTCTGTTTAGAGGATAGATGTCATCGCAGCGAGAGTTGGATGAGATATCACATTAGTGTTACGAGTTTAAGAACCGAGCAAACAATTTAGACCTGATTATAGAACTGTCCAGTTCACATTCCTGATTATTCCCGATGATTGTTCCTAGGTCTAACGCTTTTAATAACTTGAATTCATCCCAGTTTAATTTGCTATTCCGTTTACAACATTATTTTATTTACATTTTGTTTATTGATCTAGCTTAACTCGAACTTGTGTTTCTATTGTGTGAGTTTTCAGAGTCCTTGTGGATTCGACCCCTAAGTACTGCAATCGATCACTTAATTTGAGAGAGTAATTCTAGGGTTACTGTTGACCCCTGTCAAATTTTGGCGCGGTTGCCGGGGACTCTAAATTCACCATTAGATTTCAGTTAGAGTTTAGTCTAGGTTTTTCTTTTATTTTGTTACTTACATCTCTACTTTCTCTTATCTCAGGTGCGTGAATCTTAGGAGCAACAAGAGTAAAGAACTAGTTGCTACTGAGGAGATTGGGAGTTAGAGAGAGTTAATCGCAGAGCACATAAGAAATCATAGATGGTTAAGACTGTTGTTCTTGTGAGGGATGCTACTGGGATCTTACGTGACTTAGAGGGCAACCAGTATAATGATCAAGGTCAGAAACTTGATGTTGATGGGAACCCCATTGTCAAAAATGTCGACGAGTCTACTCATGTCGACCAACACGGCGCTGTGCCTGTCGGTCAACACGCTGCCAAAGGGTATGGCCACGCTGGTTTGGATGCTCAGGTTGAAGCTATGGGAATAACACTTGCTGATTATTACAGATCCAATGAGTTCTACACTAATAGATCTGTTATATGTCCTCCTGCTTTTGAGAGGAATGATTTTGAGTTGAAACCTCAATACTATACTCTGGTGGGGCAACACACTTTCTATGCTCATCCTGATGAACATCCTATGGACCACATAGAGAAGTTTGAAGACTTGGCTTCGAGTATTAAAGCCAATGGAGTGTATGAAGACTATCTATTCTGCAAGCTCTTCCTTGCTAGGGAAGCAGCTCACTGGCTGAAGCAATTACAACCAGGATCTTTGACCACTTGGAAGAACATCAAGACAGCTTTTTTGAATAACTTCTATGATGATGTTAAGACAAATGACTTGAGAAATTTGATCATTCAATTCACTCAGGACCTGCAGAGACTCTTAAGGCTGCTTGGTTGAGATTCAAGGGATACCAAAGAGATTTTCCGCACCATGGTATTGATGAAGTCCAGCTCATAAGGACTTTCTTTTGTGGAATTGATTGGAGGTATCAGGTTGCTTTGGATGTTGCCAGTAATGATAATTTCAAGACTAGGACACCGGTGGAAGCTATTGAGTTGATTGAGAATTTGGCATCTAGTAATAGTTCCAAGAATGCTGATTATGAGAGGAAGAAGTTAGCTGCTGGTTTGAACAATAGTTAGGATGCTGAAGTCAAGGCAAAGCTTCATATTGTGCACAACCTTCTAGTGAACAAGAAATTGGTTTACTTTGCTCAAGAGGTTGAGGTTTTTGAAGCTGAAGAAGAAGCTAATGAAGAGGATGTGAACTATGTGAATGGTTCCGGTTTCAATGGCCAAAGGTTTGGCAATTCTCAAGGCAATTTTGGAAGCTACTACAATCAGAAAAACAACTACGGGAACAACCAAAACTCTTCTGGATTTACGCCCAAGCCTGTAGTTCAAGAAGCTCAGCAAAACAACAACAGTTTCACCCAGAACTATGGAAGTTCCCACTACCAGAATCTACCTGCTAAGACCCCGGATTCAGAGATGAAAGATCTACTTGATCAATTTCTTGAGGGACAACAGAAGATGATTGTAGACTTTAATGGTAAGATTGATGCTCTATATGCTAATCTGAATGGGAAGTGTGAGACATTGAACAACCATATCAAGATGTTGGATTCCCAGTTTGCTCAATCTGCTGAGAACATTAAACGCCCTGATGGCGTCTTACCTGGAAGAACTGATACAAATCCTAAGTATCAGTGTGTGCTGTTATGTCCTAGGGAGATATGGTCAAGAGAGAGGTCAAGGAAGAAAGTCTGGAGAAGTCTGCAGCTGAGGAAAAGTTAAGACTCTCATCACAGAGCTCATGTCGATCGACACCACCACCACGTGTTGGTCGACACCACCCCAAATCTCAGAAATTTTGATGCAAGTCACGACTAAGGATTATTCTGATTCTGCTCATATCGATCGACAGGCAGCTGGCCATGTCGGTCAACACACTCAACCACCAGATGGTATTTAACTCCAAATATTACCCAAGTTAGAGGATCCTGGGAGCTTTGCTGTACCTTGTTCCATTGTTGGAGTTAAATTCACTGATTCACTATGTGATACTGGGTCTAGTATCAATCTCATGTCCAATGACATTGCAACAAGGTTGGGAATCAGCAATATAAGGAGATCTTCAATAGAGATTACATTGGTTGATGCTTCTCTGAAAAAATCCATGGGTTTTATTGAGAATCTGCAAGTTCAAATTGGTGATTGTCTGCTTTCTTGTGACTTTCATGTTGTTGAGACGGACATTTGGTCCGATATGCCTTTGATTTTGAGAAGGCCATTTCTTGCTACTGCTGGAGCTGTCTTTGATTTGCTGAGTAGCATGATTCCTCTGAGACATGTTGATCCTGATGTGTTCTATGATGCTAATCTGGAAGGATATGTGATGTGGAGTCCTCAGGTTGTTGTTGAAGAAGTGAATGAGATTCACTCTAAGGAGTTCATTGCAAAGAATCTGAAAGCTGCGGTTAAGAAGAAGAAACTGCAGAGAAATGCAGTGACCCAAGAGCCCCTTATGACTTTGACTCCTGTGAGACAAGTTGATGATACCATTGAGTATAAGCTGCAGTATGGAAGTGATTCAAGACCATTTGCCAAGATTAGAGCTATCATCACCCCGGAGTTCGAGGCTAAAGGACAAGCCGTGATGGAGGAGATGATGCATAGGGTTCTGAAACCCAAGATGATGGACTTGAGTGAGGATGATCTCGGTTTAAAGACCTCATGTTCACCACCTTCAGATTCATCCGCAAACATCTCACCCATCTGAATTCTGACAAAGTCAAGCTAATGACTGAAAATAAGCGCTTAGTGGGAGGCAACCCACTTGTGAGTCTGTAAATACGTTTTTCTGTGTCTTGTTACTAATTTTTCTTTGTTTTTGTTTTATCTCAGGAACTAGACGTGCTTAATGTAAATTTTGGAAGGATTGCTTATGGATTGGAGAAATATTTCATAATTTTTTGACTAAGGAACACAAGGTTTGTGTCCGTGTCGATCGACGCGCACACCCTGTGTCGTCGACAAGGACCCGAGGTTAGTAAAAATACCTAATCTCTTTTTTCTTCTCCACTTCATCTTCCCCATTTTTGCAAAAACCGCCTCTACTCATCACTCAAATTTGCGATTTCTCTATTCTTCACCGAATCAATCAATTTTTGGCCCTAAACTCAAGAGATTTTCATTCCCCATATTCCTATATCATCAATTTACTCAAAATCCAAGGTATGTTCTTCAAATCTCCATTTTTAATTCCAAATATTTCAAGGTTGAATTCTCACTTTTATAATCCGTTTTTGGTCTTACTACTTGCTACTCCTAGTTGATTATGATGAATTTAGATAGATTCAAGTGTAGATTGTTACTAATTTAGGTTGAATTGATAGAAAAGTCATGAATTTCTATGAATGAAACTTGAACTATTTTGACATGAAATTCAGAATTTAGAGTTGTTTAGGGTGATGGATAGATGATGGTATAATGATTTTGATGATTGATTATGCTTAACCTTTGATGAATTTTTGATTTGGGATTGATTTATGTTGAAATCGCCTATTTCGGCATCGTGTCGATCGACACGGTATGCTTGTGTCGGTCAACACGGGCAACCCAGATTTGAAATTTTGCTGATTTTGGACTTGTTCTCTTTTTTTCTTTTTCAGGTGCAAGATGAATACCAGGGGAAAGAGACCACTAACTTCAGAGGCACAGGGAGAGTCGAGTAGTGGACCGTCTTCACCAATTGCTTCTCATCCTCCATGGCCTCATAGAGAGGGGACAAGGATTAGGCCATAACTCAATTGGGAAGGAAACCCTAAGGAGGAGGTATACAAACCCGAGTGCTATAATCGCAAGATCTCGGAGGAGTGGGACGAGTATGATACTTTTATCTACAATGCTTGGTTGACCATGGATATTAAACCAACCCGGTTTATGGATAGTGTTGCCATGCATCGCATGGGGATCAAGAATGAGTGTCTGTTGGCTATGCAGAAGATTGGGCTGGGTACTATGCGTGCTAAACACTATGAGGTATACCCGGAGTTGGTACGGTAGTTCATGGCCACGGTTCAGCTCTACTACACCTCACATGAGGGGCGAGCTCAGACATGTGTTCTTACATTCTTGATTCGGGTGATTTGGCACATGATCTCTATCCCCGACCTTTGCATTGTCTACGGGTTTGATCCGACCAAGACTGGCACTACTATGGCAGAGAACATGATGATTGATTTTCAGACTTACTAGAGTAAGTTCGCAGATGATTTTTAAAACGCCAACCGATCTACACATTCTGATATTCGGCACCTAGTCCTTCGTTACGTAGTTCGAGCCATCTCGAACACACTTTTGTGTAAGATGAAGGCCAACAAGATGAGACAGGCTGAGCTTCTGCTGATCTGCTATGCCATTCAGGACTTGTTTTCTGAGGATTGGACCGAGCTAGACCCCGACGTGAACCTCAGTGCGATCTTTGCGCATCACTTGGTTAGCTTGAAGATTAGACCATTCAAGGGTATGAATGAGAAGTCTGAGTCTGTTGGTGGTTTGTTGACTCCTATCTTTCGTTTATGCGTCATCAGCACCAAGGGAGTTAATGTGCTATCTGAGAGGTTAGTTATGCATGAGGCATTTTTTATGTATGCCAAGTGGATTAAGGCAGATTGGACTTTGTGCTACCACAGTGAAGGAGTAGATTACTTGGTGAAGCTTCCATAGATGGAGCTCACAAGCAGCACGGGCAGTCATGCTCGCCTCCTCTTCCAGCCGTATCACATGCTGTGCCGCTGTGCACCTTAGATCCAACGTCGCAGAGGCGCCTCTTCTCAGTCCGTACCTACAGCATCAGAGGATGATCCGATCCCAGACTCTTCTACACTTCACTTCGAAGTTCCCGCTACTCCTCATATCCCTATGGAGACTGCAGTATTTCAGAGGTATGTGGCGGATAGTTTCCAGAGTGTCTGGAACGCCATAGCCTCATTGTCTCGCTGTGGATGTGTTCGTCACACCGATGCAGCTCCTTCTCAGCCCAGGCCTATACCGATACCCACTCCATCTCCATCTTCAGACCCGACCATGGAAGAGGATTAGTTCTTTCTTTTTCTTCTTCCTTTGAGATATTTTTATTTTCTTGCTTTTGCTTCTGTTTTTGTTTCAATTTTTTTGTTTCTAACTCTTACTGAATCTTGTTGCACCTTTTTTGTTATTCTATATCTTGTTATTTGACATGTTTGGAGCTCTTAACTAGGATCTAATGTCAGGAAACAAGTTAAATGATCAGTTGAATGGTGTCAGAATTTGGGACTTCACATTCTTGCTCATGTCGACCGACATGCAAGATGTGTGTCGGTCGACACACACACACAGGTCACGTTTTTCAAAACATCACAGTTCAGTTTCTATTCAATATTTTTTCTTTTTATCACCTTCCTTAAGCTTAATTACACTGGGGACAGTGTAGTTTAAATTTGAGGGAGGTTGTTACTAACTTTATTTATTCTTTTGAGAGTCAGTCCCAAAATTTTTGTTTTTCAAAACCTTTGTTTTATTGAATCAAAACTTGTCCATGAACTATGAGCTATCTTATGGTCTATTGTTGTTTGCTATGTCTTCTGGTGACCATTGTTGCAGAGCTTATTCAAATTCAACTAATGGAAAAATCCCAAGTCTGGCTGGTTAACTTGAAAGCCTCATACTTACAACAGATGCCCGCTATAGCCTGAGCTAATTTCTGTCAGTTCTTTTTACCTCATGGACGAAATTGGTGTTTGAGAGCTTGACTTTTCATTTATACCTGACCTGATAAAATCAAAGTAAGTTATGATGTCTAGTC
Organism: Cardamine flexuosa; assembly: GCA_963555745.1. NCBI lineage: Eukaryota > Viridiplantae > Streptophyta > Magnoliopsida > Brassicales > Brassicaceae > Cardamine > Cardamine flexuosa. Next base: position 17,755,340 of record OY743217.1, read on the forward strand.
TCCCAAAAACTTGTTACTAATAATAAAAGCCTTTAGGTATAGTTTATGAATGACCAAGTGATTCTCTGAAGTAAAAGTGGGTAAGAGAAATCTATGCCCCCATATTTCTACTTCTTAAGGAGATGATGAAACTAGGGTTGATGTGAGGGTAGGAGCGATCCCGTGACCCGTTATTCACTTCTAATAGCCTACCTTCATAGACAAAAGAAAGAGAAAATAATATGAAATCCAAAATAACCAAGGATTTAAGTCTGGGGGAGACGAAAACATTATTGTTGTTGTGAGGTTTGTCTTTTTATGGTATAGGATGATATCTGAGTCTAGAAGGCTCTTGAACATTGAATTCGAAAGTGAAACCCAGCGATGAATGGCTTACTAAAGGGATATGTTGTTAATTTGTGGTGGATATTGAGAAGACTGAGAGTGACTACGGTGAATGTAGAGCTGTCAATGTAGACTGCTGCCCGCGGGCCATGCCTGATAAGTAGTGTTGCGGGGAGGGCATGGACACTATAATTTATGTCCATGAATTAGCAGGCCTAGCAGGCATGACCAGGCGGATTTTCGGATTGTGCGAGTTGAACCGCTGCAGGTTTGTGGGCTTGCGGGCGGTCTGCAAGTTGAATCTTCTCTCTGATGAAGAGGCTTTGCCTACAGCTGAAGCTTTTGGCTATCTTAGAGGCTTTGACTCTTACACACACACTTAGCTTCAAAATTCACACAAAATCGACATAGTCACTTGAAATAATCGATATAAACAAAGTTTCAGTTCTAAACTTTTATTATTGAGTTTGATTTTGATAGCTCTAGTTATTGTTCCAAACCAAACTAAGCAAAACTATCTCAGAAACACAAAAAGTCCTCAAACAGAGCTAAATTTTCAGTGTAAAATCTTACTCTATATGAATATGATGATGAATTGGCCTTACTTGTGGGTTTTTTGGATTCCTTTTAATTGCTTCAGTGTAATATCTCATAGCATCATGATATTTCAATTCCTTGAAAAATTCATTATTTTGTATTACAAGAATGTTAGTTAAACCTCCTTTACAGACTTTATAGAGATTATTTCCTCACATAAACTACATAAAATAGAAAAGCAAATACCTTTCTCACGCTCCTTGTCACCTATACTAGGATTAAAAAATCAACAAAGCTTCTGATTAGTATAAGAAAAAGCCACTAACATGTCAATTGTCATATTACCTACCTTTTACTCTGTTTTAAAGAGGCTCTGTGTTATGGTTTGCCTTGTTGTTCAGCTCCTTCACTTCTCTGTTTGTTGTCTCTGATGAGTGTGGCCTTCTAGGACAGTTCTATGCAAATCTCCATAGCATTGAGCATGAGAAAGTGTCAAAGAATGAAAGACGCTAATCAAAATTAACAAACTCCAAATTACAAGTCTAACCAAAGGAAAAAGGTTACAAGCTCAATTGGTGGGTTTAGCATATCGATATCATTTGAAGAACATGTTCCATATTAAGACATAAGGACAATCAAATGATGAAACAACACTCCTAATCAGCTAATTCTGATTTCATAAATTTAAAGTTCAGCATTCCTCATAGCCTTACGTGATAGATGAAGAGATAAAATGAAATTTACGCTAGAGAGAAACATATACTTTCGAGTGATTAGAACTTTCACAAATATGATTCATAATTTTATAACAAAAAAAAACAGGAGAAGAAAACGGAGAGATCAAGACGAGAATTAGGTGTGAGAACTCAAGATTCAAGAATCAAGACACAATAGAATTCAATCAATTTCCATTAATTTCAGAGATTAACACCCATGCAAAATCATAAATCTTGAAATTTGAGTTAGATCAAGAGATTATAATCGATTTCAATTAATTTCAGCAGTCAAAATTTATAATATCAAAGATGAAGATTCAATTGATCAAGAGAAGAAAACTAACCGCCAAGCCTGTGGGCCTGCCTGTATACCCGCTTCTCTTTGTGGGATGGGTATGGACACTCATATTCATGTCAGCAGTCCTTCGCGGGCGCACCCGCAGCGGTCTGAGGTAATCGCGGTCTCCGGCAGGCTTTTCCAGGTGGTCGCGGGCATGCCCGTCTGACAGCTCTAGGTGAATGTACATGGTGGTTAGTCGCTGAATAGTTCTTGTACCATGTGGATTACATGATGACTGGTAAGAACAATGTTCTAAAGAGTACGTGAGTTCCACGATTTTCAAATTTTTTCCTTGGTTTGGTTTTCTGTTTGCTTGAGAGCAAGCAAAAGCTAAGTCTGGGGGAGTTGATATATCATGTATTTTATGGTTTTATGACATGATATATGCATTGGTTTTAGAGTCATTTGTATATATATTGAGTCTTATTAGGTATAACATGAATTGGACCCTGATGAGGACTTTGGACCCTTTTGGAGGATTGTAGCAGAGCAAAATAACAAGGAGACGGATATTGCTGTCCATGTCGACCGACAGGCCATTCTTGGATCGGTCGACACAACCGCGACGTGAATGACGCCTTCGAGTTTTATCAAGTTTCAAAAATTGTAACTTTACCCCAGAAGTTTCTAAAGTTTATACTTCATGCCTAATCGTGTTTTTAGGTTAAACTATGTTTTAAAAGTCCCTGAGACTAAGTTTTATTATTATCTAAGTTTTCAAGTTTCATTGTAAGTTTGGAGAGAGCTTTGTTGAAGAGAAGATTCAGATCTCAAATTTTGTAGAGAAAAGAATTCTAAACTCCTTTTGTTTCTTATTTTATTTTATGAGTATTATTCAGACAATGATTATGTTATCTCTTTTATGTCTGAGTAGTCACCTTGTTAGATCTAAAGTTTCAAAAGGTTTATGATTGTTTGTTGAACTGGGCATAGACATGTTAGGTTATCTATAATGTTCTTCATCTAGATTTGAGTATTACACTAGTCTTAAGACTGATCACCTTAATCCTGGTATCATAGGAATGTTGGTAGGCACGAGAGTGCTATTGATATCCTGACCCAATCTTAGATGAGCAAACAGCCTTTTTGCAACGAGAGTTGATTTAGGAATTTTGTAAACATATCGTACCCGCTAATCATAGAGACTCTATTTATTGGAATTTTGCAAAGAGATTTGGTTTGCTTCTGTTTAGAAGATAGATGTCGTTGCAGCGAGAGTTGAATGAGATATCACATTAGTGTTACGAGTTTAAGAACCGAACAAACAATTTAGACCTGATTATATAACTGCTCAGTTCACATTTCATATTATTCCTGATGATTATCCTTAGGTCTAGCGCTTTTAATAATTTGAATTCATCCCAGTTTAATTTGCTATTCCATTTACTGCATTGTTTTATTTACATTTTATTTATTGATCTAGCTTAACTCGAACTTGTGTTTCTATTGTGTGAGTTTTCAGAATTTTTGTGGATTCGATCCCTAAGTACTGCAATCGATCTCTAGGGTTACTTTTGACCCCTGTCACTTTTCCAGACACATTTATCGAGGTATCACTTATTGTCATCCCTGAGGTTGGAGTGCGGCGGCTTCTCCGCCTTCGACCTTCCCCTTTTTGGTTTATTCAGTTAGATGCTTCTTCTCTTTCTCTGGAGTGAAGCGATTCATCAGATCGGAAGTCCTTTGCGGTGGTAGACGACAATGATGGCTCGTTTCTCGAGGAGGTTCAGTTGAGTCTGTTCTCTTTCCGCTCTCATCTGATTCTCGGCGGCTCATTCCTTTTTATTTCTCTGAAGGTTTGCCACTTCTCTTCCAAACTCTGATTTGTGTAAGTGCAAATCGTGGTGGCGGTTCATAGGCTACAGTTCTCTAGGACGGTGCTGTCTATGTGCTCTGTCTCTGCCCTCACATTTGTTGGTCCAGATCTGCTTGAGTTTGACGTTGTGGCGATCCTCTTTCACTTGGATATTGGCTCGAATGGATGAGGCTTCTGTGGCGAAGAGTCTCGGAGAGGGATGCTTTGCCGGTGGTGATGCTTCTCTTTCTTCGGCGATTTGGGACAGCAAACTTCCGGTGATGGCGATCTGTTTGAGATTCAAGAGTTTGGGTTTGTGCTTTGGTGTCTCAAGGCCCATGTGCGGTCTATTGGTCTTTGGATCTTCTTCCGTGAATACTCAAGTTTTTGGTGTAGTTATATGTTGTGGTTTGGCCGTAGGTTGAGGGAGTTTTCTTGGTGGTGGAGTTTGATCAACAAAACTTTTGGGGGTGCTCTTATTGGCCTTCAGGGTGGCCCTTTCCTCATTGTTACAATTACATGTTTCTCTACATGCAAATAACCAGTTGCTATAATCTGGGATCGGGTGTTTCTTCATCATGTTACTTCTAGGTACAATGACAAGTGGTTTGCTATCGTGTTTGCTTTACGTTTTGCCTACCGAGCTTTTGTATCCTTTTCGTATCTTTGTCGGTTACTATGTGTTATTTCTGTATATTTTTTTGTCTTTTGTTTTCTTGTTATCTCTGTAATTTCTCTCACAGATTAAAACTGGTAATAAAATCTTAACATTATTTGCCAAAAAAGAAAAATATATATATATATAGATTCGCATACATTTGTAATTATTTGAAAATAAAGATCGAATATATATTAATTTGATTGTCCGGGTCAAAAGCGAGTCAGCCTAAATTAGCACTACCACTAGAGCTCTAGTGTACTCGAAACAAAGAAACAGAACTCTCGGCTTCCCCCTCACGTGACGTGATGAAGAATCAGAGAGACCATCTCTTCCCCACATGATATATAGTAGTTATATACATATACCAAAGAAAACTTCGTTCCGTTAGCTGATAATAAATGTGACTCATGTAAGGTCATCAATGTATGGATTAGAATTTTCATTCATTTTCTCGATCGTGTTCTCATTCGGTTTAATAATATTTTGCTAGCTAAACCATAACGTGATCACTTTGTTACGTCCCCATCTTTGACCTTTGACCATCCACAAACACACAATAATCAATGCCACTTGTTCTTTTTGTGAAGCACCAAGGGCTACAAACTTTTCCAAAATCCACTTCACGTTGCTAATGTGTGTATCGTTATGCTAACTTGATTTCAGAAACATTGAACTTTTGTTAGAAATTTCAAAATAGTGTAATTGTCCAATCCAAATTTTCAATATGTTAGAAATTTCAAACTGATGTGTTTTTCAATCCAGATTTTACGTTAGGGAAATCAACTAACGTGGATTTCACTTCATCATGATTTGATAGGCTCTTATGCATATAGAGACCTGACCTTATTTAGCTCTAACTTCTTCTAAGTCATGTTCCCATGAAAAAACAAATATATATATGTACACCTATTTTCTCTCTCACTTTTCTTAAACACAATCATTATTCTTAAAAAGATTTCATGACAATCATGTCGGAGTCGCCTTTGCGTTTGCATTTTCTCTCGCTTCTCTTACTTTGTTGTGTCGCCCCAGCAAGCTTTGTCATTATAAAATTCATTACAAATGATGATGCGGTTGGTCTTGTTCGCTGTCATGCCCACAAAATGAAAGCCCTTATACAGTTCATGAACGAGTTTGATACTCACCGTTGCAACCACAGTAGCCACTTTAATGGAATCTGGTGCGACAACTCCACAGGTGCGGTCACGATGCTACGACTTAGGTCCTGTCTTACTGGATCTCTAAAGCCCAACAGTAGCCTCTTACAGTTTCATCATCTTCGCTACCTTGATCTCTCTCACAACAACTTCACCTCCTCTTCTCTCCCTTCCGAGTTTGGCAATCTCAACAAATTAGAGGTTTTATCTCTTTCCTTTAATGGCTTCCTCGGCCAAGTTCCTTCCTCATTTAGTAACCTAACCATGCTTTCTAAATTAGATATTTCCCAAAACGATCTCACTGGTGGGTTCCCACTTTTGTGGAATCTAACCAAACTCACAGTTTTAGACCTTTCTCATAATCACTTCTCTAAAACTCTAAATACCAACCGTAGCCTCTTTGAGTTGCGCCAACTCCGTTACCTTAATCTCGCTTTCAACAACTTCACTTCCTCATTCCCTTCCAAATTTGGATATCTCCACAATTTACAAGCCTTATCTCTTTCCTCTAGTAGTTTATTTGGTCAAGTTCCTCCCACAATTAGTAACCTAACTCAATTAACCCTATTGTACCTTGATCAAAACAAGCTTACCGGTAAAAATCCCTTCTGTACAAAACCTAACTAAGTTCTCCATTCTAAATCTTTATGAAAATCATTTCTCGGGTACCATACCTTCTTCTCTCTTCACTATTCCATCTTTATCATATCTTGATATACGTAGAAACAATCTCAACGGTTCTATCGAAGTTCCTAACTCCTTTACCTCATCTAGGCTCGAGTACTTGTACCTTAGGTTTAACCATTTTGAAGGAAAAGCCCTAGAGCCTATCTCAAAGCTCGCCAACCTCACCCATATTGATATTTCTTTCCTAAACACAAGCTACCCAATTGACCTAGGACTCTTCTCCTCACTCAAATCTTTAGTGCACATTGATCTTTCCGGTAACAATATATCTCCGGCCAGTTTAAGTTCAGACTCATACATTCCATTGACCATGGCAATGGTGTTCTTCAAGCATTGTGGCATCAAAGAGTTCCCAAACATATTAAAGACCCTTCAAAATTTGCAGTTTGTAGATTTATCCAACAATGAAATCAGTGAGAAAATCCCTGAGTGGTTATGGAGCCTTCCTAGTCTGAATTCATTGAATATTTTGAATAATTCTATCAACGGTTTTGACGGTTCGTCAAAAGTTTTAGTAAATTCATCAGTGCAGATATTAATGATGGGGTCAAACAACTTTTAAGGAGCACTTCCTAATCTACCACTCTCTATCAACGTCTTCTCTGCAGGAAATAATCATTTTACCGGAAAGATACCTCTTTCTCTATCAACCTCACCGGTCCAATTCCTCAATGTCTAAGTAACTTGACCTTTGCCAATCTCCGGAGAAACAATTTGGAAGGAAGTATTCTTGATGCATTCATTGTTGGTGCCTCTCTACGAACACTTGATGTTGGATACAATCGACTAACTGGAAAACTTCCAAGGTCTCTTTTGAATTGTTCATCTCTAGTGTTTCTAAGCGTTGACAACAACATAATTAAAGACACATTTCCTTTTTGGCTCAAGGCTTTACCAAAGTTACGAGTCCTTACCCTCCATTTAAATAAATTTTATGGTCCTATATCTACTCTTCATCAAGGTCCTCTTGGATTTCCAGAGCTGCGGATACTTGAGATATCGGATAATAAGTTTAATGGAACCTTGCGGCCAAGATACTTTGAGAATTGGAAAACATCGTCCGGCATGATGAATGAAGATGGAGGTTTATATATGGTATACGAGAAGAATCCTTATGGTTTAATTTCTTATACCTTTAAGGATCATATAGATTTGCAATACAAAGGTCTACACATGGAGCAAGCAAATGTCCTCACTTCCTACAGCGCCATTGATTTTTCTGGAAATTTACTTGAAGGAGAGATTCCTGAATCTATTGGTATCTTGAAGTCATTGATTGCTCTCAACTTATCAAACAACGGTTTCATAGGTCATATTCGTCAGTATTTGGCTAATCTTATGGAGCTTGAATCACTAGACATGTCAAGAAACCGACTCTCTGGGACTATTCCTCAAGGACTAGGGAGCATCTTATTTTTGTCGTACGTAAATGTTTCTCATAACCAACTCAAGGGTGAAATTCCACAAGGAACACAAATCACTGGGCAACCTAAATCCTCCTTTGAAGGTAATGCAGAGCTTTGTGTTCTTCCTCTTGAGGAAAGTTGCTTTGGCACTAGTGGAACTCCAATACAGCCCTATTGGTACCGGATTAAGCATCCCGTCTTAGATCCGACCCAAATCAAGACCGACTTCTCTCAAAACCCAATCAAATTGGCCCATGAAGACTTAAACCTACTTAATCAACTCGGAAAAGGAAATCTTGGACAAAAAGACAATCCTAATTCAATTAGGAAAAAGAAGTTCTAAACCTTCTCAAATCACTATAAATAAAGAGCTCCCTCTTCTTCAAGAGATAATCTAGAAATCATCACAAAAGAGAGAAATCATGACAAGACATCTAATAACCTAAAAACACATCGAATAATCAAGGCATAAAATCGCCTTATTCACCCCCACAAATCTCTATGAACTACGGATGGCTTGATCCCTTCACAAGGGTACGTAGGCAACCTTTCTCAAGAATTCTGTGATTTAATAGTTGGCACCGTCTGTGGGGACTCTTACAAAAAGTTTTCTTTCAAAGATGGTGGAGTAGATAGTATCATCCGACCTGAAGGTCAAAATGCACATCAGAATCAACATATCCGAGCTACCTCATTGCAAGGCACTTTTCGGACGGAGTAGAACGACCCAAGTAACGATCTACCTACCCATAGAAAGCCCCTTGAATCATCGTTACATAGGATTCAACCTAGGGTCAATCCGACATGTATATCTAAAGTTATCATCATTGTACTGAAGTCGGACAAACTCAGTCCGAAACCCTAGAAGACACATCCAAGACGTCTTGTTGCGAGGCGATTTCCCGACGAAGCACATCGACCAGATGATGAAAACCTATCATTCAAAAGCCCCGAGACTCAGCTTTTCATAGAAGTTAACTTCTCATTATTCCGAGTTGTGTATCGAAAGTTATCATCGTTTTACTGAAACCAACGAATCTTGTTCGAAACCCAAGAAGACGGATCTAAGCCGCCTCATTGCGAGGCACTCTCCCAACAATTCATGTCGACCCAAGTGAAAAAACCCTATCAATAGAAGTCCCCACGATTCACCTTTCCATTGAAGCCGACCTTGCTTCAATCCGAGCTATCTGATGAAAGTTATGACCGTTCTTCTATAACATGATTTATCTAAACGAAACCCAAAATGAAGATCTAAACTGCTTTATTGTGAGGTGCTTTGCCAGCGAAGTAGGACGACTCAGGTAAGGATCAACCTATCCATGGAAAGCCCCGAGCATCAGATTTCCATCAAAGCCGACCTCTTTGAAATCCGACCTTTTTTCAAAGATTTATCGTTGTTTTACTACAAAAGACGTACTCAGAACAAAGCTCTAAAACGAATATCTCAAACGCCTTCTTGCAAAGCGATTTCCAGAAGTACCTCGACCAACCAAGTGACTATCAACCTATCTACGGATTTCCCTGAGAATCAGCTTTCCATAGAAGCCAACCTCGTTTTAATCCGAGTTGTATACCGAGATTTATCATTGTTTCTCTGGAATAGACACACTCTGCTCGAAAACCTATAACAAAGATTCATGTCGCCATCTTTCAAGACGATTTCACGACGCATTAGGACGACCCAGGTTACGCATAACCTATCCATAAAAATCCCGCCAATCATCTTTTCATTGATGTCAACCTCTCTGCATTCCGAGCTGTAGTTCAAGAGTTATCACAGTTTTGTTTGCAATAGACGACCTCTGTCCAAATTCTTGAAGCACAGATCCAAGTCGCCTCATTACAAAACACATTCCCAACACAGTTCGACAAACCAGGAGAAGATCAACTTATCCATGAATTTCCCCAAGCGTCATCTTTCCCAAACACTCAACCTCGCCTCAATCGGAGCTATCGCATAAAAGTTATTGTTGTTCTCCTAGAAGTTGTGCAAACTATTTAGAGCATATCCAGATCGCCTATTTTAGAAGTAATTTCCCAAACGTAGTTCGACAAACTAGGAGAAGCACGACTTATCCACGGATTGACCCGAGTGTTATCTTTCCAGAACATTTGACCCCGCCTCAATCGGAACGGTCAAAGAATAGTTATTTCTGTTCTCCTCAAAGATGTACAACTAGTTCGAAGCCTTAAAATGCAGTCCGCCTCTGTTAGATCAACAAACATTGAGACCGGCTTCCCAACGAACCACAAGGAACCACGAAACTGATAATATAGTCTCTCCTATCTCAACGAAAAGCCCCAAGACTTATCTTTCAAAAGAGCTCGACTTCGTCTGAATCCTCAACCTATTTAGAGCTCTATAGCTCGCCTAACTCGAGCTCGACAAACTCATCAGCTTGCAGTTAAACAGCTCGCCATTAACTGTTCCAGCTCGCCATTGAATAGCTTAGCTCTCCATTAAATAGCTTAGCTCACCATTTAAGAGTCCTAACTCGCCATTGATATTCCTATCTCGCCTCTGATTACTCCAGCTCGCCTTTGACAAGTGTCAGCTCGCCTTTGACAAGTCTCAGCTCGCCATTGACAGTCCAGCTCGCCTTTGACAATCTCAGCTTGCCTTTAACAATCACACATTGATCTTTGACTATCCCAGCTCACCGTGGACAAGTTTGTGAGAAGCAAAAGCAAGGATAAAATAATCTTTTCTTGAGAAGAAAAAAAAGGAAGGAAATCAAGAGAAGAAAAATCATAAGTTAGGAGAAAAATATGGTGTTTCTTCAAACATGTATTTTACAACACTTAGTAGAAGTTGGTCTTACACCAAGCAATATCATCTCCGGCCACTCAAACGTGATAAGCCTTGACACCATCATCTCCGGTTCACACCATCTCCATCTATCACCATGGCCAAGATAAGCTTTCAAATCATTAATCTTCATTTCCACTCTAGATACATGTGAATTTTGCTCACATCTGAACCGAGCATCAAGCCTCGTAATTCATGAAAGCCGAGCTACGCCTCGCACTTCGTACTTTCAGGTTTACTTTCTTCTTCTTCAAAATGATGCCCTGGCCAGGTATTCATTTGTTGGGATTATGATTTAAGTATACTTAGAACCGGTCTGTGCTTTGAAGGAGTCGCCCAAGACAAATAAGTCGACATCCGCACAATTAGGGCCAGACTTTAGAAGGAGTCACCTAGAGTAAATAAGCCAACATCCGCATACTATATAGCTCGATTTGTTACATATATTTAAGAGAAAAAGTATAAAACGAGGTCGCTCCTTGCATCTAAACCTTCAAAATTACAAAAGCAAGAAGCCAAGGTCTAGCTTCGCAAACCAAGGGATCGCCCGAAATAAGTAAGCCGACATCCGCATGATCGGGGCTCGACTATTAATTTAGAAGGTATAAGTCGAAACTCATGTGCAGATTTGCATCCATTCCAAAAAAAGCCAAGCTCAGCCTCGCATCAAGTCCGTAAGCTGAACTTAACTTCTCATCAAGTATCCAAGACAAGTTCAAACCAACATGAAGTCGATCTCAATTTACATCAGATCATTTTCTCTTACTTCATCAAAACCCAACATTCATTCTAACGAACTGCGGGAGGACTAACTGTAGGTACCGGATTTAGCACCCCGTCTTAGATCTGACCCAAATCAAGACCAACTTCTCTCAAAGCCCAATCGAATTGGCCCATTAAGAATTAAACCTACTTAATCAACTCGGAAAAGAAAATCTAGAACAAAAAGACAATCATAATTCTATAAAGAAAAGAAAGTTCTAAACCTTCTCAAATCACAATAAATAAAGAGCTCCCTCTTCTTCAAGAGATAATCTAGAAATCATCACAAAAGAGAGAAATCATGACAAGACATCTAATAACCTTAAAACACATTGAATAATCAAGACAGAAATCGCCTTATTCACCCCCACAAATCTCTATGAACTACGGTTGGCTTGATCCCTTCACAAGGGTACGTAGGCAACCTTTCTAAATGTGCCGCTATAACATTAAAAACCCTAATTGAATTCTGTGATTCAACATTGACTCATTGATTTTTATTTTTTCAAATTTCAAAGTGATACCTCCGAACGAGATTTCACAAAGTTAATCGTCAATGAGGTTAAGAAAGTGCTGAAAAATAACTTCAAAGGAAGAAATGGAGAAAATGACGAGGTCCCTGCAAGTAAACTCACAATCACTATGCAGGAGGCACCAAAGTAAGAGCCTTTCTTACGATTTCATTGCTCTATCTACTTTATACATTTATGATGTTTTGATGTACGGCTTTAATGGATGCCTAGATGAATAGTAGAACAGTCAAAGCATTGGAAGCACAATCATTTTAGCTTATGCCGGGGCCTATAACCTAATCTCTGCATCCGTTCTAGAGAGTCTCAACACCATATAATCAAATCAAAGTTCACCTAAGATAAGCTCGACAAACTTCCAGCTCGCCACCCCCATAAATCTACAGTTTGAACTCGTCAGCTCAGATTTCTTGAAGTTATGCTTAATCTCATCAGCTCATAATTCTATTCAAGCTCGTCAAATCCGCATATGCCACTTGAGATGTCATTCACCAGTTTGTTAATTAAGCCTGAACCAAACAAGCTTTCATTGTCGAAGCCTATTAACACCATAAAGCTCTACAATGTCATTTAACTCTTCTGTTTTAACGTTCTACAACGTTATTTATCTTCAGCAACACAAACACGTCCACAGCAACACTAAGTTAAGATTCGAGCAGGCAGAAAAATATTCTGAAACCTAGGAGCAGATCAGTCAGTGGGAGGATCGATGGAGAAATAAATCTCGTGACACAATTAACAGACACACTACCATTAGAAAACTAATAGAATTGTTATCAAGACGTCACAAAGGAGAAGCCATCATAACCATCACGTAGATGAAGCAATGGAGCGAGAGATATTGTTCATGAAAATAAAGAGAAGTGGCGATGAAGAAGGCCAGATTATATAGAAGTTCAGGCAAAGCCCAACAGAAGCAGAGAAAAATGGAAGAAGCAAAAAAGAAGCTGTTGAAGTGGACATCTTTGGAGGCTCTCCGGTGCCGAAGAAAATACCGAACATGCAAGAAAAATATACCATCACGACCACCATCAACTCAAGAATTCATAGCAACTGTTGGAGCTTAAATCTGAATTAAACTCAGCAAGTTGTAACTGTTGCTTCCTGCACAAGAAATAACATAAACTCTTCACTATGTGCCAAGCCTAAACCCAAGAAACTATGTATGACTAGACGTTTTGTGAGACAATTTCCTGACGAACCAGAAGGATTTAGAGTTCTATAAAAGCGTCAGTGAAAAGATCTTGCTGCACGTAACCCATTCAAGTTGACGTCTTATCAATGCAAGTTCACATCTTTTTGTGACTCTCCTTGAAAGTTGGCTCAAAATCATCCAAACCTGCAGAAAAGAAGAAAATTGGTATGTTGCAGAATCTTCAAAAGAACGTGGAGCGCTTACCTAAAGTCAGATCTGGATGAAAATCGACACAGAGTTTCTTGATATTACTGTCTCGAGATTAAACGGTGGGATCAAAGAATTAACGGTTCAGTTTCTACGCACTGAAGGAGTCGCCCAAGAAAAAATAAGTTGACATCCGCACAATTGGGGCCAGTCTTTAGAAGGAGTCACCTAGAGTAAATAAGCCAACATCCGCTTATTCTGGGGCTTGACTTGCTACATATATTTAAGGGAAAAGTATACGCCAAGGTCGCTCCTTGCATCTAAACCTTCAAAATTACAAAAGAAAGAAGTTGAGGTCTAACTTTGCAAACCAAGGGATCGCCCAAGACAAATAAGTCGACTTCCGCATAATTGGGGCCAGATTTTCAAGAGGTCACCCAAAATAAGTAAGCCGACATCCGCATGATCGGGGCTCGACTATTAATTTTGAAGGTATAAGTCGAAACTCATTTGCAGATTAACATCCATTCTAAAAAAGCCGAGCTCAGCCTCGCATCAAGTCTAAAAGCCGAGCTCAGCCTCGCATCAAGTCTAAAAGCCGAGCTCAGCCTCGCATCAAGTCTAAAAGGCAAGCTCAGCCTCGCATCAAGTCCTTAAGCTGAACTCAACCTCTCATCAAGTCTCCAAGACAAGTTCAAACCAACATAAAGTCGATCTCAATTTACATCAGATCATTTTCTCTTACTTCGTCAAAACTCAACATTCATTCTAACGAACTGCAGGGGGACTAACTGTTGGTACCGAATTAAGCACCCCGTCTTAGATCCGACCCAAGTCAAGACCGACTTCTCTCAAAGCCCAATCGAATTGGCCCATGAAGACTTAAACCTACTTAATCAACTTGGAAAAGGAAATCTTGGACGAAAAGATAATCCTAATTCAATAAGGAAAAGAAAGTTCTAAACCTTCTCAAATCACTATAAATAAAGAGCTTCCTCTTCTTCAAGAGATAATATAGAAATCATCACAAAAGAGAGAATCATGACAAGACATCTAATAACCTTAAAACACATCGAATAATCAAGGCACAAATCGCCTTATTCATCCCCACAAATCTCTATGAACTACGGATGACTTGATCCCTTCACAAGGGTACGTAGGCAACCTTTCTCAAGGTGCAGCTATAACATCAAAAACCCTAATTGAATTATGTGATTCAACAAGCCCCATAAGCAAGAAGATGAAGAAGAAGAAGAAGAGCAAGTGTTGGAATGGAAAGCAGTGGTGATAGGCTATGGGTATGGAGTGTTGCTTGGATTTGCAATAGCACATGCTATAGCTTCATACAAACGGAGTAACTCGTAAAGATAATTGGTCCGAATAAGTACAGAAACCGTTACGATTATTTCGGTTTCGATTTTGACCCTTCCATGTTTGTAAAATTGTTTTTGGTCTTGTATTGAAGCATTTTCTTTGTATTTTCAATTTTGTATGGTGTTTTTGTTTCTACTTCTTTTCAATAAAGTAAGAGACGAAGAGTGGTTAATTCTTTTAGACCATCTATTTTGACCATATAGGCCCATTGCTTTAATTTTCCTCTATTTCGCGCACCACCTTCTCCATGGTAACTTGTTCATGTCCAGAATGACTGACTTCTTCAGCCTCCTACTACATTTTTTAACTCACTTGTCTGTCCTTTTCGTTTTGTCCATCGTCTCATAAATTTTCTATCAATTGTTCATAAAGTTTCAACGATGTCCAATCATAAGTTTCAACGATGTCACAACGAGGCAAATTAAACACTATTTGGACTTTATTACCAAAGCCAAGACAAATGAAACCTTTTCCTTCAAATTTCCCAACACATTGTCTTAAGTTGAAAACTAAAACGAATCATATGCACAAAATATAGTCTCTCCTATCTCACCATCCTAACAAATCTACACTAACGAGTCACCCAATCAATAGTCAGAAACAGTATCTCTCTAATCACCACTAATTAAGTCAACATAATATGATGCAAATCAATCTGAAGTTTCTCATGAAGAAGAGACACATCAACTAAATTCCCTTTCTCCTCCTTCGCGGCCAACTCCGCCACCGGAATCGCCGCCAAAAACCTCTTTATATACTCTCTACAACACTCTTTACCTTCACAAACCAGCTTTTCCGACGCTTCCTCTTTCTCATACATCAAACTCGAATCATCAAACTTGAGAATGTAAGCTTGCTTGCAACCTTCAAACAATCTTTCCCCTAGCGAATCAATTACACAATAACAATCTAAATCTGCCTTGACCACGAAGAAATGATCGTTCCAGCTTACTATATAAACCCTAGATTCACCATTACTTGACGCTAACGCTACTTCTTTCTCTACCTCATCCCAGATCTGATCAAACGACATTAAACCTTCCAACGATGCAAATATCTCTGAGCTGAAGAGCCCTGTAAAAGATTTATCAGTACAAACCCTAATCGGTCGTAACTTAGCGGACACGATTGTTTCAAGATCGAAATGTCTGTTTGGGAACAATCTTAGATATGATTCTTGATCGCAAAGTGATTGCCATAAAGAAGAGCCTTGTGTGATTAACGAATCAAACTCTGTTCCTGAAGGATTGATTAGTTTAGGATTCGCGTGGAACCAATGAGCCACCACTACCGCCACCGCCGCGCATGCTGCTTCTCCGGCGGCTTGTTCGCTTCTTTGATCAATCGAAGCTGAGTAAACTTCTGATTTCAGCTTTGATTTACAATCGCGGCTCACTAAATCCTTCTTCACCCATTTGTTTGCCTCGATTGATAAATCCGTCGCCGGCTTTTCTGGTTCCGTCTCCGATGGTTTTGGTAATATCTTTGTAATTTCATCGTCTCTCTGCAAAAGTAAACCGGTCCGGTTAGAGATTAAAATCGAACCGGATTTTGAAAATTCAGAAAGCCAATTACGTACCGGTTCCCTTCTCCAAGTCATAGAAAAGCTTAACCGACGTCTCTTCCACCAATTAAACCCGGCTTTATGGCCCGGTTCAGACTGGTTCTCCTCTGGGCTTGAAGATAAACCGGTTTCCACCATGGGGCTACGTCCACCTGAACTTGATGCGGTGGCCGGAGACGAAGACGAATCAAAATCTCTGCTACCGACACGGCGACTCGCCATCTTCCTTGGAATCTGACCGAGTTGTACAAAGTCGTCTGGTTCGTTTCTAACTTCCGAAAAAGTCACGTTGACCTGATTTAAATAAACAACAGCGTGTTTTAATTAATTAAGGATTAGGATTAGTTAAATAAGTAATTTACTTTTTTCTCGTTGAATAAAAAGGAAAGTCTTTCAATGTATTTAAAACTTTCCTTCCATGATGTTTCCGAGATTTGTTTAATATCCAATGAGAACACAAGAATAATTCAAATTCAAAATGACTTTTGATTAATTTAATATTTGTTTAGTAAAATTTAATTTGACCAACTTAATTACCATAAGAGTTGCTTCCTTCGAAAGCACGGAACCTTTTGACCGAATCGGAAGCTTTCTCTCCACCGTTGATTCAAGCTTTGACGCTAACTCCGACAAATCCAACGACACTTTTCCGACAATAGACTTTTTGCTTTTCGCGTCCACTGTCTCTCCCTAATAACAAAAAAAAATTAATTCAACTAATTGAATTTAAACATTATCAAAACTGATTATTTCAAATGAAAAATAAAATAAAATCTCACGTAGAAGACACTGAAGGAGATGTTCCATGGGCCAACAAGGCAACAAACGCGTTCGAACTCTTCTTCCCATTCCACGTGGCTTACGCCCGAAGTTATCGGTTTCGAAGCTGTATGGTTAACAGGTCGGTTCGACCGGTAAAAAGGAACAAGTCCCAATCCAAAACCGGAAACAGGTCCTTTCCATTTCAACTCCAACATAGCGGAAAGATTCTTCGCCGTCGTTTCATCACCGGGAATAGCCGGTAAACCATCAAGTCTCACAGGCTTCACCGTCACGTGAAGCTTCCTCACCTTCTTCGCCATTAATTTCAGAATTTATTCCTCTTCTTTTTATTGTTTGGGTTTTTCAACTTTTTTTGTTTCTTTTAGCTTTTGATATAATGTATGAAGGAGATATTTCGTTGTTTTGTATATATATGTGTATGTGTATGTAGAGGCGTATATGTGTTCTAAATAAGGCACCGGAAACGTACAGAACATTAAAAAAAGAATCAAAGACAGCAAAGAAAGAAACCATCCAAGAGAAAAACAAATAAAAAAGGCCAAAAGAAAAGCGACTTGGTCGTATATGTGCACAGCAAACGCAGCAAATCCGCGTTTGAGGTATGAGAAAGAAGGAATAAAAAGATCACGTGTGACTCACATGGTCTGTTTTCCGCGGGCAAAGCTGACGTGGCAGTTTCTAGTTGGATTGATGACTTTCGTACCTGGTTTTACTTTTAATACAAGAGAAACTTGTTGTTGTCTCTCTCTGTACAACCTTTGCAAGAGGAGAACTTAGATTCGGACTGGTTCGTCTGCTCCTTTTATCATTTTAAAATTTTCTTCGGATTGTTGAATATTGTTCCTATTTCACTAAAATATCCGGAAACATTTATGAAAGTTCGTGAAAATATAATATTTTTAATATGCTAGAAATTGAACTAGTTCGTAAAGGACAACAACACATTGTTTTTTGAGAAAGCATGAAGAGAACCAATCGAAAGTTGCCACGTCAACACGGATAAAGCTAGGAAACGCACGTGAACAATTGTTTACTCCCAGCAAGTTATGTTCTTCTTTGATCTTTCCTTCCAATAGTAGACGAGAACATAAGATTCTCCTGCCACGTGTTTCTCACGCTGTATTTCGGAAATACTATTTCTTATACAAGCATGTTCTTTTTTCTCCATTAGAGCGTCGTCCACTGTTAAAAGTTAAAACTTTCCCTCAATAATTAATAACTATGACGGAACGATAGGCTTCTAAACCTAATAGACATGAACCAAATATAAACATTTAATCCCAATATGATATCTAAATAAAATAGATCAAATGATCAACTGCTATGATCTCGCTCATTTATATGCAAGATATTTTTCTGCCAAAATTTTTGTTATTTTTTTTTATGTCTTTTTATTAAAATCTTATATCAGTTCCCAAAAGAATATCATTTCCTTCTCACACCACTCGCCGAAAACTTTTACCATTCTTTAGTTCTTGATGTTTTCAACAACATCCTCTTGCTCAACTATTCCCTCACCATTTTTCGATTTGTTCCTATCTTAGGCTTTATATTTGAAGATGTTTTGTTTTCGAGGCTTCTTTTCTTTTCCATCATCAGATTCTCATCCACCATCATATTTAATTTTTACCATAACTCCACCGCCTTGCTCCATCATCTGGATCCAGATTAGCTCTACATAAGCAACACTCTATGAGTAGGTTTTTGCCTCTCTTTTCTTTTAATTATTTGATTTTAAATAATCTTAAAGTCTAAATTTGAAAAGAAAAGCTTATATTTTATTCTGAGAAGATTTTTTTCTCCTTTTAGAACTGTAATTCTTTTTAAAACTTCCTATTTTTTATAGATAATTTATGGTTTTATTCCCTTTTTTTTTACATTTTAAGATTAGAAACTAATTTTAAAATTTCCTTTTTAAAACAAAAATTGTAATAATATAATTTTAATTTAGTAAAACTTTTCTTTTTACTTAATAACTATAAAGATGGAAAATTAGAATTGTTTTTTTTCCTTTTATAATTGTATTCATTTTTATTTTTAGGATTGTATTCTTTTTTATTCTCCTGATAATTTGTGGTTTTATTTAGTTAAACACCTATCAAAATCTGATCGTTTAAATTGACACGTGTCACAATCAGGCGAATTACTAACTTTGAATCACCTGATAGACGTGAACCAAATATAAACGTCCAGCCCCAATGTGATATCTAAAAAAATGGATCAAATGACCAGCGGCTATTATCTCGCTCATTTATATGTGAGATATTTTTGTGCCAAAATCTTTATAGTCTCTTTATGACTTCTTATTAAGATCTTATTTCAGTTCCCAAAAAAATATCATTTTCTTCTCACACCACTCGCCAAAAACCTTCACTAGAGTCTTTGGCTCTTAATGTTTCCAACAACATCCTCTTGCTCAACTTTTCCTTCACCATTTCTCTATTTATTCCTATCTTGGACTTTATATTTGAAGATGTTTTATTTTTGTGGCTTCTTTTCTTTTTCATCGTCAGATTCTCATCCACCATCATATTTAATTTTTAGCAGGAGTCCACCACTTTGCTCTATCATCTAGAGTGGATTTTTGCCTGTTTTGGTTTTTTATTTTGTTTTTTAGTTATTTGAGTTTAAATAATTTTAAAGTCTAAATTTGAAAAGAAAAGCTTATATTTTATTCTGAGAAATTAGAATTTTTTTTCTTTTTAGAACTGTAATACTTTTTAAAATTTCCTATTTTTTTATAGATAATTTATCATTTTATTCTTTTTTTGTTTACATTTTAAAATTAGAAACTAACTTTAAATTTTCCTTTTCAAACAAAAATTTGTAAAAGTATAATTTTAATTTATTTAAACTTTTTTTTTTACTTAATAATTATAGAGATTGAAAATTATAACTTTTTTTTTAGGATTGTATTTTTTTCCATGATAATTTATGGTTTTATTTAATTAAACACGTATCAAAATCTGATCGTTTAAATTGACATATATTATGATCAAACGAATTATTAGTTTTGAATCATTCATGTTTATATAATAAAATAACCTCTATAAATTAATAAAATATTATTAAAATACATTGATTTCAATATTATTAATTTATAAAAATTTTATTGTATTTTACTCGTCCAAATCAAGTATTTGCTATATGAGGGCCGATCTAAGGCCAAACGGACAAAATATGGACTTGCGGCTTTAAAGAGTATATATGTTTTAGAGACCTAATTGGTTTGGCTATATCGGAAGGTTGGCCGGATTTCTCTGAAGGAGGTTTCCGGTTAACCGGAGTTTTTTTTATCTTTCCCTCTTCTCACCTTCATGTCTTTCAGTGGGTTAAGAGTTTTTCTCCAATTTTGTTTCCGATCTAGTATCGGTTCAATTCCGGCTGTGTGCCGGTAATAAATTCCGGCAGTATGTCGGTTAATAAATTTCCGACCGTGTTGTCGGTTCTATTTCATGTCTTTCTAATCGGTTGTTTAATTCAACTCTTGAGTAGAATTAATTGATTTGATTCAAGACATGTACATCTCTTCATCGGCAGTTTAATATTTAATTCCGATCGTTCCTCTTCCATGTTTACTTCTTCTCTGTTCTTTTCCTTTTGTTTTAGAGTAATGGCTTCGCTTTCCTGATAAAGGACTTTAGCCCATCTTAATTCAGAGAAGATGGTGAGGCGGAGTATCTGATTCAAAAGATGCGGTTGATATTCAAAACGGTGGTGGTGGTGAAGATTTGAGAGGAGCTTAGGACGATCAAACCGATGAAGGAATCCAAGTGGAACTGTTCAGAGAGGCTTTCCCCAGGATCGATTTCACGGCTTTTCCAGCCATCGGCCGAAGGCGGTGGTTCAGGGCTGATCCTGAAGGTTCGAGCAGTTGAGACGGTGAAGTGGTGAAACGGCGGTGTAGCACATGTTAAGTGGGGCCATCCACCTCTTTCTGTTTTGACCTAGCGTAGACATGTGTTTGAATACGTGTGTCTTGTTTCTTTGAAACGTGCTGAGCCTTAAATGGGCCAGTATTATGAGCTTATTATCATTAGGTTTTAACAGTCAGATCCATTTGTATCATGCCCTTGTTGGGCTTTTTCCATATAATGGAATTTGGTCGACAAAAAAAAAAAATGTTTTAGAGACCTACTATTTCTTTTAAGGTCTTGTTAGTCTGATTGGTGGTTGCACACGTGTTGAATGCTCCTCTGGAGACAAATTCGAATCCCCCAGGCCCCAGTTACTAATTTGTTTTTAATTTTTTTTCCCTCACACAATTGGGCTTGTGGCCTTAACAAGTTCAGAGCGGATCCTAGCTATATCAAGTATTTTTTTTGTCCAAAATCTTGATTATTTGTAAGTAATTTGACTCGCTTTGTTTTTTCTTTTTTTGAAAGTGAATATAAAATTATATTCAAATAGAAAAAAAATACTTTTTAACATCAAATGCATTATACAGTAGTTTTGAATGGATTATATATAACATACACAAAAAAATAGTAACTCAAAAGAACAAAAGCTGAAGAGATCCAACTACTTTATGATCACAGAATTTGATCATGTTTGTTATTTGATACTTATGTAATTAGGTTTATTGGGATATAAAATGAGAATAATACTTAGGTTGAGCTTTTATTTTATTGAATTTATTGAGTTTTCTGTAGTGTAAGTTTAGTTAGAGATTTGGTTATTTATTTGAGGTCAAAAGAACTAAAGTAGTAACATGTATAATTTACCTTCTCCTCTACGATCTGGCTCAGTCTTTCATACAAGCTTCGTCTACCCAGACTGACCACTTGGGATGCAACCATGCACTCGCTCCTCAATCACTCCACCGGTAAACATCACAAGTATCTCTCTACTCTCTTTTCCAAAAGAAACCTCTCGTTTCTCTCTCAATTCCTTTGCTCCTCGAGTTTCGTGCAAACTCTAGTGTAGACTTCAGCCACCGCTCATGGCCGGGGATTTCTCAATCCGGCCGCCGTCTCACCCACAAAACCCTCTAACCGCTGCTCTCCCTCCATCCCTGGATCAGTTCCCACCTCTTCCCTCGACTTCATCCCCCTCCCGCCTCCCTAAGTCATTGTCACCTCGTGCTCCTACTCAGATGAATGTTGTTTCTATTATTACTACTGCTCCGTTAGAGAAGACCAAAGAACACTCCTTGATGGATACCGAGATATCCACAAGTTCTCAGCTGATGTCACTATGCAGGAAGCCTCCACAAGCTCTGCACCAGATCTTGCTACTGTTCCTCCTACTACTACTCAGGGCTTTTTAGTCTGGAGCCAAAGTCCTCACATCTTACCAGCAACGCAGTTATTGCTGGTCTCAATGGCTTGAGTCACCTACATAACCCTTACGCCCCATTTATCGCCCAACCAATACCCAACCATCCACCACATCACATACACTCCCCACCAGACAGTCACCCAAATCCAACCCATCAACCCCACCCAACCACTCAAGCCAGCCATGAAAATGTCCAAAATTGGGCGCAAAGACTTGAACATAATTCTAACAGGAAACTCAAACGGATAGCTTCCCCAACCTTCATTGCTGAAGGCATCCCTAGAGTTCACAGTCCAGACTCAGTATTCCTAAAAGGAGCCGAACATCATCAGGACTTCGTTCTTGGGGTATTTATAGGCAAAACGCCTTCCTATGGGCATATTCAAATGGTCCTAACTCACATCTAGGGTCGGGGAATCAAGCTGGAGATTCTCTTGAGGCCTACTTCTCGATCAATGTTGGTTCGGATCCCCAATGCATCGCTTAGACAGAAAATTATGGATCAAGAGATCTGGCATATTAGCAACTCCCTCTTTTATGTAGCCTAGTGATCTGCTAATCTAGCAATAAAGCCTCATTTATTCTCGTCCATCCCTCTTTGGGCTCATGTGAAAGGCATCCCTTTTGACCTATACAATCAAAATAATCTAAGTCGTGTTGCTAATCTCATTGGTCTACCTGTTGAAGTAGATGAATTCACAAGAAGAATGGTTAGTATTGAAGTAGCACATATAAAAGTCAGAGCTGACTGTACAAAGCCTCTTCCAACAACCACTAAGATCTTAAGAGACAATGGGGAAATTGTTACCTTAACTATTGATTACCCCTGGATCCCACCCACGTGTCCTTGCTGTAAAGAAATGGGGCACCTTGAAGCCATGTGTCCAAATGGTAAATGGAAACCCAAACCAGCTCAAGCAGAACCCCAACCACAAACTGAAGTTGTTGCCATGGCCACTTCTGATTCTCCATATCTCTCTCCCTCGGAAGCTCCGTTACACTCTGACAATACCATTGCTGAGAATCAGATTCTGAGCCAGTCGAGGCTAAACCACATAATCATTACCCCGCCTATCCCAAAGATTGCTGTTTCTTCCTCTAATCTCCCTACCGTGCCATCTCCATCAGCCATTTCAAACCCTCCATCAGCCATTCCACCAAACAACCTTCCCACTCTTCCCATCCCTCCAACTCTTTCCATCCGCCCAACTGATACCAATGAATCTCATATTTGTCATCTCTTTAGTTGATAAAGGGTCAGTTACTCACATCATAGGTCTCCCAGCTCACCATTCTTCTTGTCCTCCTGCCCTCAAAGCCTACAAAAAATCACTTAAACCACCAGTCCAATCTTACACTGTTCAACCAAAAAACCCCTTTTCATGCCTCTCCACCCCTGAACAAAACAGATTACCAAAACCTATTCCAAACAAAACCCAACCCACAGACCCTCCTGAAGACTCACCAATCATTTGTTCCTCAGGAGACCCTGTTTCATCTTCTCCCGTCTCTACTACCCCTGCAGTGGGTTCTCTCCATTCAGGGGAGCCCCAACTATACTTTTTTAATGTCAGAGAACATATTTTTTTGGAATGTCAGAGGACTTAATGAAACTAGTAAGCACTCTACATTACGGAAGGGGCTAGTGTCTCACCATGTATTTTTGGTGCCCTTTTGGAAACCCACACAAAATAACCCAACTTGAACTCCGTCTTGATTAAGGCCTGTCCCAACTGGACGTATTCATCCAATCATGATGCTGATGAAGATGGCCGAATAGTCTTGATCTGGAAAGCCCCAACCACTATTATCAAGCTGCACTCTTCAAAACAAAGCCTGACATGCAAAGTGTTAAGCCCTGGAAACACTGATTTCCTTTTTACAGCGATATATGCTGGAAATACGAGTAAGGAAAAAAACGACATATGGGTTGAGCTATTGAATCTGCAACAGAGCCTACAAACTGATGATTTGCCGTGGCTAGTTGGTGGAGACTTCAATGAGATCCTTCAACCTTCTGACCACTCGTCACCTACTTTCCAACTGTTTAACAGCCAAATGATAGACTTCAATGATTGCCTAGACCAGCTGGAGCTGTGGGATCTGAGATACCATGGGACAAGATTCACCTGGTGCAACAAGAGGCCAGTAGATCCTACTGCTAAGAAAATTGATAGAGCACTATTAAATGAAAAGTGGTTGGCCACCTACCCAGCTAACTTAGCTAACTTCTTGGCCCCTGAGATATCTGATCATACACCATGTACTATCCTACTTAAACCTCATCTTCCCATTGCTGGCTCCAAGCCATATAAGTTCTTCAACTACCTTGCCACCCACCCGGATTTTCTGCCGACTGTAGTTAATGCATGGATCTGCACAAAACACGAGGATCACTCATTATTATCTCTGAGTGTTAAGAAAAGGCAGTTGAAGAGAGAGATCAAAAATTTAAACGGAGAGAACTTCTCAGAAATACAAAAAAAGTGAGTAAGAATAACAGTTTGTTCAATATTGCACAAGTATTATCACTACAGCAACCAACTACTGTCCATTTTCAAGAGGAGAGAGACTGTTTAACTAAACTACAAATGCTGAGGAGAATTGAGGAGGAGTATTTTAAACAGAAGTCAAGAATTAACTGGCTAGCTACCGGCGACCAAAACACCAGTTATTTCCACAAAGTTGCTCAAGCCAGAAATGCTTACAATACTTTACATACCTTGCTCGGATTAGATGATACTGTGGCAACAGAACCAGCAACAATTGGAGCCCTAGCAGCAAACCATTTCAGATCGATATTGGGTCCATGCAGATCCCAAGACAGCCTCTCATAAACCTACTTACCTCCCTAGGAGCTCATCTGCTCGGAACTAGAGGCTATTGGTCTGGCCTCCTTACCAACTTCTGGGGACATAAGAAGAGCCATGTTCAAACTCAATCCAAACAAAAGTCCTGGGCCTGATGGACTGACCTCAAGATTCCATAAAAATGCATGGTCTATCATTGGAGATGAGGTGACCAGAGCCATCAGCAAATTCTTCTTATCCCCTACTTTACCGCCTGCAATCAACTCAACCATTCTCACACTTATCCCGAAGTTTCCAGGAGCCACAATCATCAAAGACTACAGACCCATCAGCTGCTGTAACACGTTGTATAAAGTTGTCTCCAAGCTCCTTGTTTCCAAACTCAAGCCACTTCTCCCAAGACTGATCCTGCCGAATCAAACTGCATTTATAAAGGGGAGACAACTCATCGAAAACTGCTTGCTAGCTTCTAAAATTGTCAATGGCTACCACACTAACAAAGCACCTGCCAGAATTACTTTGAAAGTGGACATTTCCAAGGTGTTTGACTCTTTGAGATGGGACTTCGTCTTAAGCTGCCTCTCCTCTATCCAGCTCCCAACTACATATATTGAATGGATCAAAGAATGCATCACTACAACATCATTTTTGGTGGGCATTAATGGGAGGTGATATATCATGGATTTTATGGTTTTATGACATGATATATGTATTGGTTTTGGAGTTTTTTCTATATAATATTGAGTCTTATTAGGTACAAACACGGATTGGACCCTGAATAGCACTTTTGATGCATTTGGAGGCTTGTAGCTGAGCAAATCAACAAGGAGACGAATATTTCTGTCCACGTCGATCGACAAGCTTCATTTGTGTCGGTTGACAAGACCTAGACGTGAATGACGCCTTCGATTTTTATCAAGTTTCAAGAATTGCAACTTTTCCCCAGAAGTTTCTAAAGTTTATACTTTATCCCTAATCGTGTTTTTAGGTTAAACTATGTTTTTAGAAGTCCCAGAGACTAAGTTTTGTTATTCTCTAAGTTTTTGAGAAGTTCTAAGTTTATTGTAAGTTTCAAGGATATTAATGGAGAAAAGATTCAGATCTCAAACTTTGTAGAGAGAAGAATTCTGAACTCTCTTTGATTTCTTATTTTCTATTTTATGAGTATTATTCAGACAATGATTTGTGTTTCACCTTCTATGTCTGAGTAGTCACCTTGTTAGGTCTAGAGTTTCAAAAGGGACTATGAAGGATTGTTGAATTGGGCATAGTCTTGTTAAGTTATCTATTATGTTCTTCATCTAGATTTGATAATTACACTAGTCTTGAGATTGATCACCTTAATACTAGTACCATAGGATTATTGGTAGGCGCGAGAGTGCTATTGATACCCTGACCCAATCTTAGATGAGCAAACAGCCTTTTCGCAACGAGAGTTGGTTTAAGATTTTTGTAAACAATCGTACCCGCTAATCATATAGACTATATTTATTGGTATTTCACAAAGAAATTTGGTTTGCTTATGTTTAGAGGATAGATATCGTCGCAGCGAGAGTTGGATGAGATATCACATTAGGGTTATAAGTTTAAGAACTGTATAAACACTTTAGACTTGATTTACGAACTGCCCATTTTACTTTCCTGAGTTTTCCTGATTGATGTCCCTAGGTCTAGCACTTTTAATCACTTGAATGAACCCCGTTTAATTGCTATTTCATTTCTTGCATTGCTTAATTTAGTTTTTTATTATTTAATCTAGCTTAATTTGAATATGTTAGTCTATTGCGTGAGTTTTCAGAGTCCTTGTGGATTTAATCACTTAATTTGAGAGAGTAGCTTCTAGGGTTATATTTGACCCCTGTCAGCGCCGTTGCCGGGGACTATAAATTCACCATTAGATTTCAGTTAGCGTTTTGTCTAGATTTTTCTTTTATTTTGTTACTTTCATCTCTAGTTTCTCTTATCTCAGGTGCATGAATCTATTAAAGTAACTGATACTTTTAATTAATGTGTCCACCCGTTAAAGTATCTCAACCTTATTTTTGAAAGATGAAATTGTGATAGATAAATTAGATGGACATTCTTGTGTTTATACAATATTTTTCGTCTACTAACAATAAAATAAGAAATTTTTATTATTGAATCTCAGTTTATAATTCATTCTTTCTTGGATTATTTATCTTCTATATAAGGTAGGATATCATTTTCTTTAATACTACCTAACTAAAAATAATTATTTTACTAATCTAAAATAACTATCTTGACTAAAAAAAAGTATATATTTATTATAGTGCATAACAATCATTTAATTTTGGTATTCTTATGAAATAAATAGTTTTTATGCACGATAATAATTACAATATTTTTTAATTATCATGCATAAAAACTATTTATTATGGTGGTTGGGACAAGTTAAAACATTTGATTTCATTCATATCCATGGATTACAAAGCTTAGAGGTTCTAACAACAATAAGATTAAAGGTATCTAGGAAATAAACATTAGATGAACAAAGATAGGCTGACAATGGTTCCATAAAATCTTGGAGAAAATTGTTGAGGTTGCCACAAGCGAGAAGATGGTTTTCCGATATTACAACTACGATTACATTGGAGGTGAGAGATTAGTCATGGTCATAAGATAAACTCACCAGCGTTAGCTGCTTTACCTGACGGAATGAAAAGATTATGGAGCCCCAATGCTTGTTCGGCTTAGAAATTCGGAAGCTTAGGGTGGTAAGGTTCATAGAGCGTTCTCTCCCTAGAGGACGAGGGTTGGGTCAGGGATTGTGAGTTACCACCGTATATCCAAGAAAAGGAAATCAAAATATGACTTGATATCTTTCAATTTATTTAACCAATCAAAGAGTTCTAATCTCCAAAAATCTTAGAATCCTAATCAACCTTTTAGTCCTCAAAAGATATTCTATATCTTAAAGGTGATTTAAACTGTGACACACATTTGGAAAAAAAGTGATTACATTTGACACAATTTCTGATATGGTGGCACCTTTTCCACTGATCAAAATCATCCAAATCCAAATCATCTAAACTTATAAAAACTCAAATCATTCAAAGTATATTGTAAAATACACCCACTTAATTTAAATCAATCGAATATAAAATTATTGTTACAATAGTTTAAATAGTCATTTTAAATACAATCCATTTAAAACCATTATTTGATAATGACACTAGCAAATTCAATGAAAGAGATCATTAACCAAATCTGATCAAATAAATCTAACTCAAAATACCAGGAGGATCCCAGAGAATAATAACGCAGATGATAACATTTAAGAACTGATGAAAAAACTGGTTAAGATGCAAGAAAGCGGTCAAATATATCTGTCTCAAGAAATACATTTCTTTATACACAAACAGGAACTTCAATTGTAGTTCTTGAGGCAAATGACAGCTCTCTAGCATCTTAACCAGCTATTTCCTCAGTTCTTCAACATTATCACATGCGCTAACCTCAGCTGGGATCCTCCTTGTCAACATTGAATTCCTAAATGTTTTAAGCTTAATTTCTAAATGTTATAGAAGAATTTGAATGAAGTTTTCAGACAAATTTAAGAGATCGGCAATTTCTGAAAAGTTGTAACTCTATTTTTATAAACTGAAATGTATTAAATCGATCCATAATTAAAAAGACATAAAACCGTCAAAATATATTAATTCTATGGATAATTAAAGATATCTTGTTAATGAGAAATAAACAAACAAAATTTATATTCCATCCGTTTTATTTTCTGCTTTTAATATAGAATATGGTCAAAATAATACTGAACTTTCATATTTTCTCCAAAAAAAACACAAACTTTTAATAGCCAAAAAATACTAAATTTTGTATTGACTGAGCTTAATTAAGTATGAGTTTGGTCAACATTAATTATCTTTAACCCTCCGTTTACTTTTGATGGAGATGAATATGTCAACTGTCAGAAACATGAAAAAGCTAAGACAAGAAGATATTTTGCAAAACCCTAATTCCTCTTTGATTTCTCCTTACTCTTCTTCGATTTCGTCTCTCATCTCCTTTCTCCTATGACTTCAAAATTATCCCATGATTGATTGACATAGATGAGCGTGAAGATTTACCTGGTGATGATTGTGAGGCTATTGCTAATGATCCTGCTGATGATACTGTAGATGAAAATGAGGAGAATGATGTAGTTGTTGAAGAAAGAGCGTGTCTTAAGTTTTGCACTTGATGATTCTTGAACTGTGAATCAGTAAGTCATGGTTCTTAAAGTTTTTCACATTTTGATTATTTCCTTGTTTTGGCTTCTTCTCTAGTCATCGAAGACTGCTGAACCCTTTCTGATTTTAGTGACATCATCGTTGTTTATGGTTAGGGTTTCTTGATTGTTGGATTTGTCCAATTTCCTTCCTCTACATTGTCAAAGGAGCTGGAGGATCTTACAAACTTGAAAATCTAAGATGATGTATTATTGTCTTTAGAAAGAAAACTTGAAAACACAAGCTTTGGCAGAGTTCCAGAAAAAAAGAAAAACTCTTTGTTCTTAAGCTCTTTTCAGTTCCTCTGTTTCTTCTCTAACTTGGATAGTCTCAGGGTAAGCTCATTCAATGGCTTTACTTAACAGTCAGTGTCTTCAGAAGTTCCAACACATTCAACAAATTCCTCTTACACAAAAGTATAATGTTTCTCCAGTTAGCTCCACTATATACACAGTCAACAATTGCTGCAGCATATGTAGAAATAGCTACTACATGAATGCTACATAAACACATATAATCTTCCCAATGATAGCAAATTCTCAAGTGCTATGTAGATTGTTGATATTCTGGTTACATCAGTATGAACTTTTTTTTAGTCTTTTTGTTGAAGACAAACTACTTAACTTGATTATGTATACACACTCTTACCTTTTACAACACTAGCTTATTTTTGAGAACCATATTGAGGAAAAACAACTAACATGTCTTATGGGTTGAGAAGGGAGCTGTCTTTTGTATTTTACCGATCTCAATACCAAAAAATAGCAGTTAGTAATAATCCATCAAAAGACTCATCTACACAGAATACTATATAGCCAAATAACACAGTAAAACAAAAACAAACATGTCTCAACATAGCATTAATACTAAGATTCCAAGGAACGAAAGATAAGAAAACAACAGAGCATATCTAGGAAATTGTAAAAAACTGATAAATAGTGCATATGCATACCCACATATACGGATGATGAACAAGAGTTTAGCTTTAGGATCAACATAGAAACCTCTTTTCATATTGGCTTCATGTTTCAAAAAGAACTCCTTCCTTTTCATCAAAGGAAAAAAAAAAATGCACAACATATCAAGTTCATTTCTCTAAAGCAAACATCGATATAGATTCTCACTTGAACAAGGAGAGATCGAAAGAGGAATTAGGGATTTGAGAATTGAAATTGAGAAAATTGGGGCACGACAAAAAAAAATTAGGAGAATTGAGTTTTTCATGTTTTCCGTTAACAATTAACAGTAGTTAAATGAAATTACTGTTGACCAATACCATACTTAATTAAGCTTGGTCAACACAAAATTCAGTATTTTTTAGACAATTAAAGAGTTTGTGCTTTTTTGGAGAAATTGTGAAAGTTGAGTATTTTTTTTACCGTTTTCTCAATCTTTTACTAGAAAGGAATGACAAATTTTGAGTTATTCCGAGTTGAGTTTCAAAAAAGTTGAATAATAAAAAATTTGAGTTTACCACTCAACTCTAAATAACTCTAACACAACAAACTACTTATTTGTGTTATTATCATTTTTTTCTTCTTGTAATTATAATGGTTATGATCGCTTTATATTATATTATAATAAAATGTTCTCTACATTTTTGTTGTATTTGTCTTATGATTAACATAATGAAATATAACATTTCAAATTCTTTTCTGTTATAATAATTCATTCTAATATTTGTTTATTTCTTAGCAATAAATTAAATCTATCTTCATGTTGTGATGTTTTATTAATTTATTTTTCTAATTGATAATGTTTTTTGATGAATGATAGTTTTTTTCTTGACGTTAAATGATAGTTTTCTTGTTGATTTATATTTTTACAAATGTACAAATATATAGTTTAAACCTTTTTATTAATATAAGAGCCTCAAACTCCAAGAAAGGAATTACAAATGGTGGTAACCTGTACCAATTTGGTAACAACACAATCAAAGACCAAATACCAGTGTTCTAAAATACGCTATACGCTAGACACACGGTGAGGCATTATCTAACATATAGATGTATATACGGCCGTTTATGCGGAACTATACGGTAAATATTTTTTACTAAAAATATATATATACAATATAAATATAAATATAAATATAAATATATAAATATATATATATATATATATATATATATATTTAATCAATTTTTAATGTGTATGCATAATTACATATGGCCTATATTATATGAATTAAAATTTTATGTCATTTATTTGAAAATTAAAATATTAGAATATCAAACATTAACCAAATAAGTCGATGATCTCTTCTAATTACCTTTTAAAGTTAAT
Organism: Cardamine flexuosa; assembly: GCA_963555745.1. Classification (NCBI taxonomy): domain Eukaryota; kingdom Viridiplantae; phylum Streptophyta; class Magnoliopsida; order Brassicales; family Brassicaceae; genus Cardamine; species Cardamine flexuosa. The sequence goes on from OY743217.1 coordinate 17,786,750, forward strand.
TTTTTAAGGTTTAGGGAAGATGAAATATTAAGAAAAAAAGTTTGGGATGCGTTATAGCAGTTTTGTTAAATATTTTTTCTAAAACAAAAAAAAAAAACGGAAACTGTATATACGGTACCGTTTATACACTGTATAAGTGGTATATATACGGCCGTATTGTTTTCACCATATAATTTAACTGTATAGTATAAATACAGTACGGTGGCCAACTGTACAGCGTATAAACGCCGTATATACGGTCGTACATGCCGTATTTTGAACATTGCCAGATACCTTGTAACACATTTTAAAATGATAGATTGAGAATGACGCTTAACAAAGACACTATAAATTATCCATTATCAAATGAAATCCCATAAACTTCATGAAATCCAATTCTTATTAGTCATTCCTTCTGAAATAATGAGAACGTGGTCTTCAACAAGATCAAGGCTAAAGAAACTACAATAAAAGCAGAGGAGAGACAATGTCGGGAGGAATATACTTTCACTACTGATGAATCTTGAGCCACAAAACCATTTAACACAAGTGGAAATTTTGGGTTGAGAACAAACTTATTAATCGCCAAAGAATTGGCCACAAAGGCTGAAGCTACATTTCTGCAAGCTCACGAGCTTTGACACAAAGCAGCAAAACTAGCAACTACAAGATAATAGACCTCATAGCTAATACATGGGTAAGTGACTAGAACGTTTTTTTTAAAACACCTCAATACAAGGTAAAGTAGTAATATCACCACTGTTATCAAGCGCTAGTTTTTGTCAAAAAGGAGAAGAAATCACTCTGGATACACCAACAAAAAGCATGCATATTGCAGTAATGATTTGCACCAATGCCATGGGCGAGCCACAAGAGGATACACACGTAACACTAAACTTAGCCAATCCCTTCTGAAATACATTGACTAAAACCGGGCTCCACATAACTTGCAACACAATCTCAAATCAAATCCATTCACAAACCAAAACCATTCCTCTAAAACCACATGAATCTTTCAATTCCTAAACCTAACCAGAGTAGGGAAGGCAAAGAAAAAAAGGGATACCTCCTTATAGTTGGTTGTGGAAGCGCTTGCTCAAGCTCAGAATTCTTGCCAGACCCTTCTTATCTTGTGATATTGGCTCTGGTACTGCAGCTTTCTTTTGGCATGATGATTGGACAAACCTGGGCCCTCTTATTGATTTGACAGGTGCGACTGGACCTCGGGTTACTGGTATTGCTAGGCTAGCGACAGTTTCCCAAGCTATTTTTGCCTCCTCTTGGACTCTACCACGAGGACGGCAACCAATATTGGTTCCCTCCAGGATTGCTTGGGCCCCACTCCTCCGGTTATTTCCCCTACTCAGCCTAATGTTTTCTTATGGAGGAATTCTTTAGATGCTCCACTGGGAATTTTCGCCTCAGTTGCTACTTGGTTATCCCTTAATCCTCCAGGGCCTCCAGTGGATTGGTCCCCCTCGTTATGGTTCTCTCAAAAGATACCCAAGCATGCTTTCATTAATTGGGTTCTCATGAGGGATAGATTACCAACAAGAGACCGATTATTAAATTGGGGGATACAAGTTCCTCCTACTTGTCCACTTTGTAATGTGGACGCTGAATCATCTACTCATCTCTTCTTCAATTGTGTTTATTCAACTCAGGTTTGGACCTTATTATTTGAACACCCGACACTTAATCCACCTGTGCCCTACCATGACATTGTTGCTTAGGTAAGGTCGGCATCTTCTTTTCCAAAGTTGATAATCATTTGCAAGTTAATACTTCAAGCCTCAGTATATGAGCTTTGAAAGGAACGGAATGATAGAATTCATTCGCATTCACCTGGAGTTCCTATACGGGTCATCAAGGACATCCATCTTTAAATCAGAGGGAGGTTAGCAGGCCTTGATCAAGCCTCTGCCTCTCTTTCTCCTCTTTCTCCGATGACGGTCAATTCCTCCTCCAATCCAGCGGAATTTACATACCTATCTACTTGGTTTGGCTTCATACACTTTTCTACTCTTAACTTCAAACAAAAAGAAATTTCTCAATGCCGAAGCATCCTCGGATATTTATATTATCTCTGTTTCTGCTTGTAATTTAAGTAACTCAAACATTTTATTTCTCTCCTTTTCACTGGTTGTAGCTCCAAATGGTATCTCTTTTGAGAAGGGTGAAAAGTTGTGAAATAAAACGGTACTATTAAAGAAAAAAAAAAGAGAAAAGGGTATTGGTGAACCTGGTCCAAAAAGAAGGCATTGGAGGGAAAACAGTGGCTTCAACAGCGCCAAAGAGAGACATGCTTCTAAATCTTCAAACCAATCTAGCAGAACCGGCAGGAGATAACTACATTACTAACTGATGGAAGAGCGGGAATGGAGGCTCTGTTGGCATAAAGAACCCAGATGAGGCGGCGAGCAACGACCGCTGAGTCGGCATGGCAAGCAACATAGGTGGGGAATCATGGGGATCATTGGCCTGTTCTAGTGAGTCATTGTCATCAGACATAACGAAGACCGGCAGAGGGAAGGTGATTGAAGAAGAAGAAGAAGAAGCATTGGGTTTCATGCAATGTTTTTACACCCCACCTGGACAAGGAACCAAATTAAATTCCAGATCACCGGTCAACCAGGCTCAATCGCCGGATCAATAGGATGAAGAACGTTATAAATATTATCATGTATATATAAACTAGATTAGGACCTGTTTGATGGACCGGTTTCTTAAGGGTAAACATTTGTTGTAAATAATATATCTTAAAATTGTTTTAGAAAATATGTAGAAAACATGTTAGTAAAGAGACTGATTTGTATTTTTTTTAACATTACTAAATTAATTTGAATTTATACATTATGTTATAATTATTAATATATTAAAATATAAACTACCATGTGAGATATGAAAAAAAGGATTTGGTGAATAATGGGTATGCTTTCGCTCATATCTTGGGGATACATTCTTCCAGAAAAATATATGTTGTCTATCTGCTTTCCATGTTTCAGATCATATATCAGTTTCTAACTAAATATATTTTCACTCTCGTACTTTCAGTCGTTAAAGCCCTTCATCATTTTTTTTCCCGACAACATCCTCTACCTCAGTCCTTTTTCACCAGCTCTAGTTTTTTTTTATTCCTATCTCAGATTTTTTTTGTGAAGTTTTTTTGTTTTTTTTGTTTTCTTTCGTTTTTGTCTTCGTATTCCTATCCATCATAATTTTAAATTCTTTACATTACAAATCACAAGTTATTTGGAAAATCAGAATCTGCCACATGGAATTTGCATCATAATTTAGTTTAAGAAAAAAATATTATCAAAAAAACTGTAACTTCTTCATATATTTATTTTCTCTACATATTTTGGAAAAAAAAACAAAATTTGAAAAGCAAAAGAAATAAGAAAAACCAACTTCTTGTTAAAACAAATTCCTAAATGTTCTCACACACTCATTACACAATCTTTAAAATTTTGTAACCATCTAAAAACAACAAACTACTTCATCCTCTTTTAAAAAATCATCTTTCACTCTCTTCACTTTCCATCACTTTTTGTTTCTGTTTTAATATTTTTCATTCAAGATTCAAAATCTTTTATCATAGTCATGGAAGCTATAGTGTCTAATCTATTTTTGTCAAATTCAAAAACAAAATGAGAGAAAGTTCAACATGTACAACCTCATATGAGTATCCATCTCGGTATCTCCAAATGTAAGTTAAATATTCTCATATATATCTTTTTTTGCTGATATTTACTCCGATCATAAGAGAGATAAAAATCAAAATTCAGAATATATATTTATTTTCTTTGTGCATATATATTTTTCCATATTTCTTACATTATAATACTCATTGTTGATTTTTATTCTTTCAGTCAATAAAATAAAGTATCAATTCAACGAGTTTCTTTTATTATTGTATCAAACATGTAATTAATTAATTAAATTTTAATCATTTCTAAAGAAATCATAGATATAGAAATTTTTGGTTAAGTTATTATATTTTATTTTTACCAAAACAAATAATACAAAAATATCATTGATCATAATACTAGTATATAATAATAACTCCACCGCTTTCCACCTGTCTTCGGATCCATATTTCTCATCTGCTCAAGATCTTATCTTGGTTCTCAACCAAATATCATTTCTCTCTCGTACTTTTACTCGTTGAAGCCATTTGTCATTCCTTGTCTATTGTTTAGTTTTTTTATCTTAATCTTCAGATTCACATCCATAGTCATTTTCAATCTCCAGCAAAAGCCCACTGCCTTCATTTTCTCTTTGAGATCAAAAATTTTGTATATAAAAAAATGGTTCCGATTGCAAAGTTTGATAAAGTTGAGCCAAAAGATCCTTATTCAAGATAAAATCATGAGGAGTTGATCTGCAGGGTCCCAATTGAATTGGAGTCTTAATTTTCACTTTATTTAATAATTTATCCATGAAATTAATTAAAATATATGTTTATTTTTAATAAACTTAGAAATTATATATATATATATATATATATATTGCTTAATTTTATTTTAGGGTATTTTTCTTTCTTTTTTTTAAGTTAAAGAAAACAAAAATAATGCAATATTTTTTACATTTATGTGTTAGGATCTAATCAATTAAGTGACACATGTTGTGATCCTGCTATTTATAACTTTGTAACATATCGAGTACTCGTGAATGGTGATCAGTTTAGATTTGACTAATATATTTTGATTTATTTTACTAAGAGAGAAATTTTTATAGACACGTGTCACATCTATCAACTAATATTTTTATACTTTCAAAAATATTATTTAGAAGTATAAAATTTATATAATATTTAGATCATATTTAATATTTTATTTTTATTGGGCTTTCCTTTTTTAATAAGGAAAAAAAGATTACCATATTATTTTTGTATATGTGTCAAAATCTCGTCAATCAAACGACATGAATCAGGATCTCGTAAAGTATAATTTTAGCATGTATTGGCTTCTTGTGAGTGCATCCAAGTTTCTTAAGAAATTTCTTTTAGGATAGTATTTTTTTTTTTATAATCTATGGTCTTATTTTAATAAACACATAGAAAAATCCGATTTTTTAATTGATACATGTCACGATTAGGCGAGTTACTAACTTTTAATAATTAAACATGTTTTTCTTTAAAAAAAAAACTTAATAACTATAAAGATGGAAAATTGGAATTCATTTTTTAAAATTTATTTTATTTTTTCACTCTATAGTTCATTTAATTAAATACTAGACTAATAACTTGTGCTAATGCCCGGGTGCAATATTTTAATACTTATAAAATTGATTTTTTTTGTCTATTAGTTAAACTATAAATTTTATTTAGGTGTTAGAGAATAGTGTAATTTTTAGTCAAGTGAGTGATTTAAGTTATGTAATTATTTTAGGTAGCTCTTAATATGAATTAGTAAGTATAATTAGGATTTTGTCTATAGTATGTGAATTATTAGTATAGTAATTATAGATATTTTTATTATGTACTTTTAAGCATATATTTTTGTTTTAGTAACATAAATAAGTTTAAGTGTTAGACATATATAATTTAGGTTTAAGTGTTTAACTTAGATTGATAACCCGTGCTACACCCGAGTGTAATATTTTATGATTTAAGTATGTTAATTAAATTATATATTTGTTTAGGTGTTTTAGAAGAGTGAAATTGTAAGTAGAGTTATTGATTTATGTTTTGTCTGTATTTTTGGTAGTTCTTAATATTAATTAATATGTTTAATTAGGATTTTGTGTATAGTGCATGTTAATTGTCAGTGTGGTTATTATATATATTATATATTATTTATATGTTTAAAGTATTCATTTTGTGTTTTCTTAACATAAATTAGTTTATGTGCTGTTAGATGTTAATTATGTTTAATATATATATATATATATATAATGTAAACATAATATAATATAATGTAAATGTTTATTATTAAAATAATAGTGTTGTGAGACCACTTGGATATGCACAAGACTATCCCATCAAAAGACGAAGAATACAGTATTTGGACGCTTCATCGTCTTCTTATGATTCTTTCAGAGGCCCGATACCGCCTCCGGTTCCATGAGGAAAGCCTGCTGGAACTGTCAGGGAATGGGAAAGTTCCCTACGGTTCGACGCCTAAAGGAGATTTGTCGTCGATATCTCCTGGACGCTGTCTTTCTCATTGAGACGAAAAAACCATCTGACTATGTATCTAAAGTAGCTGTTTCATTCGGATTTCTCAATTTCTGTATTGTGCCACATGATGGTCTTAGTGGTGGTTTAGCTTTATTCTGAAAAAACTCTATTGATATTACTATTTTGTACCAAGATGCAAGGCTTCTAGACTGTTTTATTAATGATAAAACATCTACTTATTACTTGTCTTGCATTTATGGGCATCCTGAATATCAATATCAGTCCGGTCTTTGGTCAAAGCTTGAACAAATGTCGATTTCAAGGGATGAGGCTTGGCTAATAATGGGAGATTTCAATCAGATTTTGAATAATTCAGAGAAAATTGGTGGTAACGTTCGGAATGATGGAACATTTCGGGATGTTAATAATTTTGTTGATACATGTGATATGTTTGATCTCAAACATATAGGGAATAATTTTAGCTGGAGTGGTCAGAGAAGTGTGATTCGAAATGGTATTCAATCAAAGGAACTAATTCAGTGTTGCTTGGACAGAGCAATGGGCAACTCCGAATGGCTTTCTAAATATCCGGCATCGTCTGTCCAATTTTTGGAACCAATAGAGTCAGACCATCATCAACTAATTATTGATGTACTTACTGAAACAAGGGTCAAACGTGGTCAATTCTACTATGACAAACGATTGTTTGACCGTGAAGGTTTTAAAGAAGCTGTACAGTCCGAATGGAGAAGTCAGTCACCACGTTCTCAATTATCAACAAGAATCAAAAGAGTTTGTATCTTCATGTCACATTGGAAACGCCATAATCCAACAAACACTGCTACTGAAATACGCCAGTTAAAAGAAGATCTGGAGAACGCATTTGTACAACAAAATCCAGATTTTTCATATATTCAAGAGATCAAGCGGCTCCTCAGTAATGCGTATCATAAGGAAGAAATCTTCTGGAAACAAAAAAGCCGAAACCAATGGTTGGTAGAAGGGGATAGAAATACTAAATTTTTCCATGGCTGTGCTAAAACAAGGAAAGCTAGAAATCGTATTGTCTCTATACAAGATTCTGATGGTCTTGAGCACACGGGTGAGGAAAATATCTCTATGGTGGCAACAGAATATTTCCAGCAGCTATTTCAGAGTTCTAGTTCAGTAGAATGGGGATCTTTTTTTGATAATATTTCCATACCTGTCTCTTCTCTTATCAATGACACTATTACTCTAGATGTTATCGATGAAGAAATTTGTAAAGTAGCTTTGGACATTAATGGAGATAAAGCACCAGGGCCTGATGGCATGACTGAACATTTCTATCATCAATTCTGGCCTACAATTGGTGAAGCAATTATCAAGGAAGATAAGGAGTTTTTTGATACTGGAATAATGGCCAAACCTCTCAACCACACACATATATGTTTGCTTCCTAAGGTTGAAGGCCCGCGGAAGATGAGTGATTACCGCCCAATAAGTTTGACTAATGCTTCGTATAAGATTATTTCGAAGGTCCTTATTAAGAGATTGAAATCGGTGCTACCACAGATCATTTCTCAAGAGCAAACAGCTTTTGTCTCTGGTAGACATATTACATATAATGTTCTATTGGCTCATGAGTTAATACACTCACTCAAGGTTCGAAAACGCCAATCAAAGTCATATATGGCGGTAAAAACAGATATAAGCAAAGCTTACGATCGGGTGGAATGGAATTTTTTAGAAAAGGCTATGTCTACATTGGGGTTTAATGAGCGATGGATTGGATGGATTATGGCATGTGTCCGCTCTGTAACATACTCAGTGTTGGTTAATGGAAGCCCATATGGGGAAGTAATTCCGCATCGAGGGATCCATCAAGGTGACCACATTTTACCATATCTTTTTCTGTTTTGTGCGGAAATGCTTACCCAGAAGATTCGTCATGAGGAACAAGTCAAAAACATAAAAGGATTATGTATCAGCAACCTTGGTCCTCGAATTAGCCACTTACTTTTTGCCGATGATTCTCTATTTTTCTGCCAAGCTAATAAAAGGAACTGTGAGGCATTAGCAAGAACTCTCACCACTTATGAAAGTATGTCAGGTCAACAGGTTAATTTTGACAAATCATCAATTACTTTTGGAGCACGAGTACCTGTGACAAAACAGCAGTCTCTCAAACAAATTCTCAACATAGATGGAGAAGGCGGCTGTGGCAAATATGTAGGTTTACCAGAAGAATTTTCAAGGAAAAAAGTTCAAATGTTTGAATACATAGTGAAAAGAGTGAAGGAGAGGACGCAAAACTGGAATAATAAATTCCTATCGGAAGCGGGTAAAGAAGTACTGCTCAAATCTATTGCCCTTGCAATGCCGACTTATGCTATGAGTTGTTTTAAGCTTCCTATTACTATATGTGATGAGATAGATTCAGTTCTTTCCCAATTTTGGTGGGGTTCAAATGAAGACAAACGGCGCATAGCTTGGGTGGGTTGGAAAAATTAAGTCTTCCTAAAAAAGAAGGCGGTCTTGGATTCAAGGACATTGAAAAGTCTAATGATTCATTACTTGCCAAACAAGCATGGCGTCTACTGAAACAACATGAGTGTCTGTTAGCCAAGGTACTTAATAGTTGCTACTATTCAGATTCAAATATTCAACAGGCAGGCCTTGGTGTGAAACCGTCGCATGGGTGGAGGTCTATTTTATTTGGAAGGGATTTATTGTTGCATGGCCTCTGATACCAAATCGGAAGCCACAGTAATATTAATCTTATTCAGGATAAGTGGATTCCAACACATCCTTTGCGAGTATTAAACAACTTCGAGGGTCCTTCGACATAACCATTGCGGACTTAAGGAAGTCTAATGGATGTCAATGGGATTCACAAAAGATTAGTGATTGGTTATCAGCAGAAGATGCGGACTTAGTTCGCAGGATATATATTCCTCAACATTATTGTGAGGACAAATTGATTTGGCACTACACTAAAGATGGTAACTATAGTGTTAAGTCTGGCTATTGGCTTTCAAACCATATACCAGAAACAACCAGATTGTCTACTATTCCACCAAAAGGATGTCCTATTCTAAAGACAAGAATTTGGAAGACTACTATTCCTCCTAAACTAAAACATTTTCTGTGGCGCGTTCTATCATTGGCTATTAGTTCAGGTTTGGAATTGTGTCGAAGAGGTATACCGAGGGATTCCACTTGTCAAAGGTGTCAACAACAAGAAGAAATGATTAACCACCTGTTATTTCAATGCCCCTATGCTTCACTCACTTGGGAAAATTCTGGTCATCCGATTACTTCATCACTGGATATGTCAAATGATTTGGAGGATAATATTGCCGCCTTATTATCAGCTTGGGACACAAAACAAATAGAAGAACAACAACAACAACTTCCTTTTTGGCTAATTTGGCACATTTGGAAATCCCGTAATGACTTAATCTTCAATAAGATTAGTTGGGAACCAGAATCTATTCTTCGTAAGGCAAAGGATGATGTAATGGAATGGACAGCAGTGAAGACAAACTTTCACAACCAATGTCAACATCACTCCAATCTTGGTGAAAATAATCGATCTCGTTGGAGCCCTCCTCCTTTAGGAACGGTAAAAGTCAATTTTGATGGTAGCTACAATTATCAAACTGGTCGCATAGGAGCAGGATGGATTATTCGTGGTGCGAATGGAAATTACTGCTCATCCGGTAATGCCCAACTATTTCAAGCTTCTTCTCTGTTGGAAGCGGAAGGCCTAGCATTATTATATGCATTACAAGCAACTTGGATTCAAGGATATAGTTGCATTATAATAGAAGGAGACTGCAAGATATTATTTGATATTCTCAACTATAAACTTTCCTTTCTATTGATGGAGCATCTCATTACGGATATCTGCAGCTGGGTTGATCGTTTCTCGGAAATCATATTTTCTGTTATTTCAAGAGATTGCAATAGTGTCGCAGATAGATTAGCAAAATCTGCTTATGATCAAAATGTAACATCTCAAGTTTTTGTATTTCCTCCTTATTGTAGGCTGTTGTAAAACGATTTGTTAAGTTATCTAATAAAACAAGAAGTTAAAAAATAATAATAATAGAGTGTTAATAATAATATAAGAATTGTCAACAACTAAATATAAGGTACGTTATGTGATAATACTTCTACTTTTTCTTATTAATGGGTCTTCGATTTTGTAAACAGTTTGCTGGAAAATTAGTTTCAAGTCCAAAGCCCAATAATTTGTCACTAATAATCGTTCATTTTCATTTTCTGTTTTTTTTTTAATTACCGACAACATATTGACAAAACAAAACTTTCCTTTTCATTACACGACTTGTTTCTGTAAATCTGATATCTAATCTACTTCGATTTGTTTTGTCTGATATTTGTTTTTTGTTTTTTTTTTTGCTAATATTTTCTGATATTTGTTGAATTTTACCTTTCAATAAAAAACTTCATCATGACCATCTTCTTTAAGCTAAGTGTTAGTCTATTCGTTCTTGTTTTCCTAACCAAGTTGTTTTTCAAAATTCGATTCTTATTTTAGGGGTTTTCAATTTGTTGTTTAGGTTATGAATTAAAGCAAATCAAAACAATCAGATTGAAGATAGAAGATTCACCATTACCATCTTATTTAAGCTAAGTCTCGGATTCCACATTCTCCTTTGAATCTAATTTTATGATCGAATATATTTTCATGCATGGTTTTCCTTTTCTTTGTTTATGTTCTTAAATTAGGTCAATCAGTTTAATCCGGTGGAAGAAGATTCATTAAGATCCGAGGAGAAACTTAAAGTGGCCGAGGATCAAGTCAAAGAGGCGGAGGATGGTTTTACAGTAGTGAAGGTACAACAGATGTCCCTTACTCTCAATGCTTGTGAAGATGTTGTTTTTTTTGTTATGTGATCATTCTAGTCATGTTGTTGTTGTTGTTATGTGGTTTTGCATGATCAAAAACTTGTTTATGGTCACTCCATTAAGGTGGAACTAGGAACTACTGATAGTACAACTACTTATTTGTTTGATTTACAAAATGGTTATTTGTAAACTCTAAACAATGGTTGTGGTAGTTTTATTTATTTTAATACAAATATCATCTTTATAACAAATAAACTTTTAAAAATTTAAATTTTGACACAAAACATCATATTTGTCCGTAAATGCCATATAACACTAATGTTTCTTTAGTTATGAGACAATAAAAAGTTAGAAAAATGTATAAGTTATCAATTTTCAAATATGATGATATGAAAATATAGTAAATGTACTTTCTATAAGTAATTACATAAATACAACTATTAAAATATAATTTAAACTCTTGTACAACTAATTAACATTAAAACCATCTTTGCACAACTATGTACATTATGAAGTACAATTGGATTTTTTTGGTACAACTATGGCACAACTTGTTTTCACTTAGTCGGATGTTTGGTTTTTCTCGGTTTATTGGTTTTTATCGGATCCTAGGTATCATCAACCATTGGTTTTGTCAGATACTAAGTTTTGTTGTTTTCAATCATTCAATCATTGGTTTCACATTTGGTTTTTTTAATTCTCAAATTTTTTTAAAAAATTGTGAGTTTTGTCGGATGCACATCATTTTTATTTTTATTTTTTTTCTAAAATAATTTACATTAACAAAAACATTAATACATTTCTAAGTAATACCAGTTGTACTCAAGTAGTACCAGTTGTACCTACGAGTTCAACAAAACCATAACATCCTTTGTGGTCTCACACCTGAGTTCCACAATCAACAAAAAATAAAAAATACAACAACATCCAACAATATTAAACCTACACCTTTGTGCGCTTGTTCTTATTTGTCCTTCTTCTTCTTGTCCTCCTTCTCCCTAGCCTCCTTCTTCTTCTTCTTTTCCATCCTATTCCTCTTCTTCTCCTCCATCCTCTTCTTTTTTTTTCTTCTCTTGGGTCCATGGTTCACACAGTACTGAAGATGCTTTTGACTTCCTCTTAGACACTTTTGGCTCAACTTCCACTTCCTCAGGTTGACACAATATTGGTTCCACTGCTTCAGGTGCAACAAAAATTGGTTCCCCATACATTCGAGGTTCCAAAAACAATGGAGGATCAGCATACATTGCAGCTAACTCTTCTGGAATATATGGTCCACTAACTGGACGAGGTGAAGTTGTCGCAAGAATCATAACCCATGATCCAATAGGCTCTGGTATGGGTTGCTCTTCCCCTACACCATCTTCGTCACCTATTTCATCACCAGCACAACCTGATGCATCTACACCTCCACCACTACCAGATGCATCACCACGACCACCACAATCTGATGCACACCACCACCACCACCATTACCTGATGCATCACAACCACCACCACTACCTGATGCATCTTCTTAACCACCACTACTATCTCCACGTGTTAAGTCCACTTCCTCAAACACTTCCTCAACCTTCTCCTTCCCCTTCGTATCTTTGTGTAGTCTTTGAACTGCTTCTTCAATGTTGGTCAACCTACCACCGGTGACCATAATCAAATCCCTTAATGAATTACTCATGTCTATAAAATTCAACATAGCAGACCGCATACGTTGCATCTCCTCTTTAGACTCTCAAGAATTTTGCCATAGGATCTTGTTCCCCCATATGAAAATGTTCATCCTCCCTAACATTTTCAGAGGCATGTTCTTCTTCTTTCTCTTCTTTGTTATACAAATTTTCCTCTGCCATATCATCTTCGGAACCATGTTGTTCTTCTTCTCCTACCTTAGCTACCTTCTTCTTCTTTGCCCTATTAGCAACATCTTGGTCATTTAAATCTTTCCAGAAAATCATTTTCCCAGGGCCTAGGTGAGCCATCATACCTCTAGCAATTGGATTGCCATTATCCCTTTTGAACTCTTTAACCCCAATGCGGCTAACCAAATATTGATCTTCACGAAGACTTACGTCCAAAGTGCTAGATATATCCTGTTGTAGAAATAAATTAGCTTTAACTACAACAAATTTTATATCATAAATTTTTTAGCATTATTCATCGATTTACCTTTGATCTTCCAAATGTCTTATTGATCTTTGATAACGAATATCCTTTCTGTCCAGAGGGTTTGAATTTCCTCTGGCACATTCTTGGACAGTCATTCATAGATGCAACATCTATACGGTATCTCTTCCTCAAAGATGGGATAGCCTCAAATGCTAAAAGCTACAAGACAATTAAAAATACATTAGTAAACATTATATAAAAATACAGTAACAAAAAATAACTGAATATTCTTACCTCCATAGGGATGATGAACCCTCCGTAATTCACACTATCTTTGACACTTTTGTTCAGACTATCTATCATGGTCTCCAGCCCATCTGAACATTCATTAAATGAGTACCTTCCGCACAGGAAGGTCTTGCACACATCCAAATCATTGACAATCCGCAGCAAAAAAACGATTCAATAGGTCCCCCGACTTTAGTCTTTGCTTCCATGATCTGGGCTAGAAAGTAAAGGACCGGCATCCTCAATCGATCTTCACAAGCTATCATTGACTCTAACACCTTCTCAACATCACTCACAGAGATCTTTTTGGTATGTTTAAACCATCACATAACGAAATCATCGCTCCCAAGACCCAAATATTTCTGAGGGTACTGACTACAATTTAGCCCGGATATCCCTCCATGCTCCCACAATGAATACCAAACTGGAACTCTGTTTACCACAAAACAAGCATCAGCATGCCCTTAGACTTCAGATTATTCTCCCTGGGCATGTGGAAGAAGTGCTTCAATTGGTTTTCATCATCCGTAAACCACTTCATCTCAATGTCTTCAAATATTTTCTCCAGTTTTTCCAATACTGTAAAAATCCTACACCTTGTCACGATTTTGCATGTCTTTGTGATCCTCGATAGAAACCCACCGGAACCTTCAGATCTTTGGAAGCAGAACAGTTGAGGAGTAGCCTCTTCGCCTAACATAATGAATACACTGTAGACAAAGAAAGATCGACAACAGACTAATTCCGGTTAAATTCCAATGAAAAATCGCGTCACAATTTGCAATTTCCGGTAAAAAGATGAAGAACAGGAAAAGAGGAAAAAAGAGAGAAGATGAAGCGAGAGAAGAGAAAAAAACCTTAGATCTAAAATCAGAACTTCTCTCTTTTCATTTTTGTTAGTGGGCTTTGTTAGGCTTCGTTTGTCCAATTTTATTTACAATCTTTTTGTTAAACCCTGATTTTATATTGGTCCAGGTTTAGTTCAGTAATTTTGTATATTTACGCTGAGTTTTTTGTAATTTAACTGTTTTTCTATTTAAAAATAATGTCTTAATATAATAAAAATATAACAGAGATATTATGGCCGAATTTTTGGTCAACAGAGGCATGAGAGAAAATAGTCTATTTTACACATGTTTGTCCATCTTCTTAGCTTTTTGCACATGTGTTTGTAATTTCGTTTGGTTCTTATTAATAATATATTGATGACAAAGATAAAAAAAATGAAAAAATAGAAAATCAAACTTTCTAATACGCAGAGAGTCATTTTTAGCATAATACCCGAACCGCAAAAGCATCCACTTAAAACAGTGGGTTCATGTCATAGAGATAACTTGAGTCTAGATAATTTTTTCTCTTATATATGCCTAAAACATTTATTTTTTTGTCATCTGAATTTTATTAAGAATGTGAAATGAGAAATATTACAACCACAAGAAAAAACTAAGCCAAGGAAAAACAAGAAATCCTTATAGACAAAGCCCTAATAAAGGGAGACTGAATTATAAACCTAAGCAAGCGTGTGAGAGTCTCTCTTTAGAACTGAGAACAAAACCAATGCAAGACACAAATCCAAGCCACAAATCCAGAACTGCACCAAAACCAAAAGCTCAGAACCTTGTTGATACGACGCTTTAGCAAGCCAGAATCGGCGAACCAATGATGCGACGGAAACCTCCTATAGCGGATGAAGACTACCTCACGAAACCAAAAGCACCAAGGTTTTTGTAAACCATAGAAAATAGAAGAGCATATTCATCCCATACTTTTTGGAGAAGGCGAATGCGAAACTAGATCAACCCATTAATTCGCTTCAAAAACCTATCAAGCAAACAGCCCACGAACAGAACTGACAAGTAGAGACAAGGAGTGAATGTATGACCTTCCCGGATACCACTTTTCAACGACAAAGATCAGTAATAGAACGAGACTGGGATGGAACCAAAAGGCCAAATCGAGCTAAATGGAACCTGCAGAAACTGATACACAGACTGAAGACCACAAATCTAACAAAAGCTTTGACCCAATATAAGAAGGGACTAAAACCTAACCCATGAAGCCGCAGATGAGACACAAACCTAGCCATTTACAACACAAACAGAACATACTTGACAAAGGGATTCCAAGGCAACTAGACGAAGACAGAAATGAAAGCAGTCGTAGCTACTCCGTTGACCCAAAAAGCCGGACACAACTATCAACAATTCCAAAAAGCAAACCGAAGAGAACGAGGCTAACAAAGACACCAGACACTGAGGCTAACCCCAACGTCAGAAGCTTTACTCGCGGCAAACACCGCTGCTTGACATCTTTGTCGGATCTCACATCTGAACGACAGCAGAAAAACCACACCCCCTCAAAAGAAGAAGGAAGTTCCAACCACTTAAAGGATGATAAGCCCATGAACGTGTAAGTAAGAAAAAGCCCAATTGCAAGAGATAATAAAGCAGGGGGCTTGGCACGTGCGAAGGAGATAAATGAACTCACACGTGAGAATGAGCTGGATGACTGAAGAGTAACGAGAAGCTTCCAGATAATTATCGCAGGAGAAGAGATTGCAGAGTGAGGCGATTGAAGCGAGTGAGAGTTCTGGAAGCTGAGTTTGTTACGATCTTTCTATCTTTTGAGAAATACTGAGTTGGGTAATCCGTGAAGTATAAATAAGAACCTGGACGATAGAGGAAGGTATGTTGAATGATGTATTGCAAATCGTGATGTGCGATTAAGAGATTGAGCGATCACGATGTGTGATTAGCCCTTCTCGCTTTACGTTGTACTTCATTTGCTTGTTCATAGAGTGATCGGAGATTGATACTTAAAAATTGGTGCGGTGACAGGTTTGGAATGATCGTGGTGATTCAGCAATCGCGATGATGACGAAGAAGGTGTTACTTTCGCCGATCAAGGATTCTTCAGCGGTTATCGATGATTCACTGGTAGATCGAATCGACTTTTTGGATCTACAGTGACATTTCAAGTTACGGAGATCAAACATGCTCAGGTGGAAATGCAGAAGATCCAAGCAGAGTTAGCAATATCAGTGGGTATTATTTTGCAGAAGCTCAATATATTGCATCCACAGCCAAGCACAAGAGAAACCTGTAATCCGGTATGGAACTTATCACCGGAGTTTAATCAGCAGGCACCATATTTAGGGTTGGACTCGAATACACGTAATGAGGACACGGATCATAGGGATAAACTAATAAAACACACGGATTTTTCAGTGTTCTCAGGGGTTAACTTGTTTGGGTGGATAGCTCGGGTGGAAAGGTATAGCCGAATTGCTCAGTTAACAGAAATACAGTTGTTGGATCAGTTTTCCGTCAATTTCGCAGATGACGCGCTAGGTTTGCTGAATTGGGAGCTAAATCGTGTGGGGATTATGACGTGGAAAGATTTCAAGAACAGGATATTGATACATTTTGGGAATTTGAGGATTAAAGGTCCTAGCCAGAGTCTGTATTGCATCAAACAAACAGGGTCTGTTGGTGAGTATGTGCGCTTGTTTGAGGATCAGTCAGCTCAAGTTAGTCGGTTGGATGATAATGTTTTGGAAGGAATATTTCTGAATGGATTACAATCTGATATGCAGGAGCTAGTCATCATGATGAAACCGACTACTTTACCTGAAATGATTGCAGTAGCAATATCAGTGGAAGATAGTCAAATGAGGAGATCGATGAATAACAATATACAAGGGAAACAACAAGAAAAGAGAAGCTCATTCAGTTTTAACAAAGCCAATACGGCTACTGTTTCTACCTGGTCCCCATAACCGGTTCAAGGAGAACAATCTAAGGGACATGAGAGGACAACTCCAGCATCAGGACAACGATCTCGGCGCAATTATTTGAGAGCAGAGTTGGATGAGATGAGACGATGTCGCGTTTGCTTCAAATGCTATGGACCCTGGAGTAAGGATCATGATTACCGGTCAAAAAAAATGCGAGTGTTGTCAGTAGTGGATGATTTTGTGGTTGAAGTATTGCAGGATGAAGAATATGTGGAGAGACATGAGGAAGAGGCACCACCACAATGCATGGTTCTTTCATTCAGTTCGTTTATGGGCATGTCTTCGCCTACAACAACAAAAATGAAAGGCATGATCAGAAAAGGTGAGGTGCTGTTTATGCTAGACAGTGGAGGTACGCATAACTTCATAACTCCAGCAGTGGGAAAACGCTTGAAACTGAAGGAAAGGACGAACACAAACCTCAAAATTCTGCTAGGCACTAGGGTAACAGTCAAAGGATCAGGTATTTGTGCAAATGTCAGCTTTGCGATTCAAGGATGGACATTCACAACAGATTTCATCACCTTGGATCTGGGGCAGGTGGATGTAATCTTGACGGTTCAATGGTTAAGAACTCTGGGAGACTGCAGAGTAAACTGGGCTACTCAGGAGTATGCGTTCACATACAAAGGGCATGAGGTGCACTTATCAGGGGATTCAGATCTACAATTGTCTCAACTTACATTAGCGGAGACTGCCCAATGTTTGATGTGGAGATGGAGTTGGCCTTAACGACTCATACACCCACTTGTGATGTTACAGTGTCCTTGCCAAAAAGAGGTCGAGCAGGTTTTTTCACGGTACTCTCATGTGTTAAGTGAGCCAACAGGGTTACCTCCACTACGTGGACGTGAACATCGTATCAATCTACTACCAGGGGTGGGTGCAGTTAGCGCTGACCCTACAGATATCCTCATGCACAAAAGGAAGTTATGGAATCAATGGTGAAAGAGATGTTAGAAGCAGGCACAATTCGGCAGAGTCATAGTCCTTACTCAAGCCCTGTCTTGTTAGTAAGGAAGAAGGATCAGTCATGGCGTTTAGCGTAGACTACCGTGGGTTGAATCGAGCAACTATACCAGATAAATTCCCTATTCCAGTGATCGATCAGCTGTTGGACAAACTTGAAGGAGCGAGAGTGTTCTCTAAGTTGGATTTGAGGTCCGGTTATCACCAAATCCGAATGAAGGAAACAGATAGAGAAAACACCCTTATGGACCCACGATGGGCACTATGAATTGCTGGTAATGCCCGTTGGGTTTACCAATGCCCCGGCAACCTTTCAAGCTTTGATGAACGAGCTCTTCAGACCATATCTGCGAGTATTCATACTTGTCTTTTTTGATGATATCTTAATTTATAGTCAAACTATGGGGGAGCATCTGACAATTTGGGGGTGGTTTTGAAGATTTTTAAAGAACACCAGTTGTTTGTTAATAAGAAGAAGTGCCTATTTGTGAAAGAGCAAATAGATTACTTGGGACACATCATCTCTGCCAAGGGGGTGGCGACTGACCCGGATAAAACGACAATGATGAAATCATGGCCTGTGCCGCACAATGTTAAGGAGCTATGTGGTTTCCTGGGCTTAACAGGGTACTACAGAAAATTCATAAGAGGTTATGGGATGATTGTGTGACCGTTGAAAAAATTACTAAAGAAAGATAGCTTTGTTTGGAGTATGCAAGCCGAGCAGGCGTTTGACGCTTTGAAGAATGCTATGACAACGGCTCCCGTACTGGCTCTACCTAACTTTACAAAGGCATTGGTGGTCGAAACTGATGCGGCTGAGTTTGAGCTAGGCGCAGTGTTAATACAAGACAAGAAACCAATCGCGTTCTTTAGTCATGCGCTCACACCAAGGGAACAGCGTAAGTCAGTGTATGAGAGAGAGCTCATGGCCATAGTTTTGGCAGTACAGAAATGGCGACATTATTTGCTAGGACATCGTTTTGTGGTGCATTCGGATCAGAAAAGTCTCAAATTTTTGTTGGAACAGAGAGAGGTGACAATGAAATATTAGAATTGGTTACATAAACTTCTGCCTTACGAATTTGAGGTTCTGTACAAGCCAGGCGTTGAGAACAAGGCTGCAGATGGACTATCGTGTATTCAGTATTCCAGTTTAGTGGTCAATCAGAAAAAACTGTTTGCATTAACAATTCCGGCAGTATTACAACTTCAGGATATATATCAAGACGTCAGGGACAATATCCAGACACAAGAACTGACATCTCGGGTGGATCGACAACCAGGGGACATGGCAGGGTACAGTGTTAAGGCAGGACTAATGTGGTACAAAAACAGACTCTGATATTACACGAATATCATTCACGGTTATTGGGAGGACACTCAGGAGTCCTCAAAACGTTGAAGCGGGTGCAGAAATCTTTTTACTGGTTAGGTATACTGACAGGAGTCAAAAGTAACCCTAGAACTACTCTCTCAAATTAAGAGATCAATTGCAGTACTTAGGGGTCGAATCCACAAGAACTCTGAGAACTCACACAATAGAAGCACATGTTCGAATTAAGCTAGATCAATAAATAGAATGTAAGTAAAACAATGCAATAAACAGAATAGCAAATTAAACTGGGATAAATTCAAATTATTAAAAGAGCTAGACCTAGTGACAATCATCGAAAATAATCAGGAATGTGAACTGGGCAGTTCTATAATCAGGTCTAAATTGTTTGTTCGGTTCTTAAACTCGTAACACTAATATGATATCTCATCCAACTCTCTGTGACAACATTTATCCTCTAAACAGAAGCAAACTAAATCTCTTTGCGAAATACCAATAAATATAGTCTCTATGATTAGCGGGTACGATATGTTTACAAAATTCCTAAACCAACTCTCGCTGCAAAAAGGCTGTTTGCTCATCTAAGATTGGGTCAGGATATCAATAGCACTCTCGCGCCTACCAACATTCCTATGATACCAGGATTAAGGTGATCAGTCTTAAGACTAGTGTAATAATCAAATCTAGATGAAAAACATTATAGATAACCTAACATGTTTATGCCCAATTCAACAAACCATCATAAACCTTGTGAAACCCTAGATATAACAAGGTGACTACTCAGACATAGAAAGATGACACAAATCATTGTCTGAATAATACTCATAAAATAAAATAAAAAACAAAGGGATTTTTAGAATTCTTCTCTCTACAAAGTTTGAGATCTGGATCTTCTCTCCACCAAAGCTCTCTCCAAACTTACAATGAAACTTGAAAACTTAGATTATACAAAAACTTAGTCCCTGGGACTTCTAAAATATAGTTTAACCAAAAAACATGATTAGGCATAAAGTATAAACTTTACAAACTTTTGGGGCAAAGTTGCAATTCTTGAAATTTGAAAAAACTTAAAGGTGTCATTCACGTCGCGGTTGTGTCGACCGACACAGGAGTGGCCTGTCGGTCGACATAGACAGCAATATCCGTCTCCTTGTTATTTTGCTTAGCTACAAGCCTCCAAAAGCTCCAAAGTGCTTATCAGGGTCCAATCCGTGTTTGTACCTAATAAGACTCAATATATATACAAAAGACTCCAAAACTAATGCATATATCATGTCACAAAACCACAAAATACATGATATATCATATGCTCAGAGATATCCAACAGTTTGTGGTAGAGTGTGGGGTGTGTCAGACTCACAAATACTCTACCTTATCTCCAGCAGGGCTACTTAAACCCCTGCCTATTCCGTCGCAAGTCTGGGAGGATATCAGTATGGATTTTGTGGAAGGGTTGCCAACGTCAGGCGGGTTGAATGTGATTCTTGTTATGGTGGACCGATTGAGTAAGTATGGGAATTTCATTGGATTAAAACATCCGCTTCATGCTGGGGATGTTGCCATGGTTTTCAACAAGAAAATCGTACGTTTACACGGGTACCCGACATCGATTGTGTCAGACCGAGCAAAGATTTTCCAAAGTCACTTCTGGGTGGAACGTTTCAAACAAGCAGGAATAACACTGAAGTACAGCACTGCTTATCATCCCCAGATGGATGGCAAAATGGAGGTATTGAACAGAACGTTGGAGACATATCTACGATGCTATGCGTCGGCTCATCCCCGAACATGGGCACAGTTCCTACCTTGGGCAGATTTGTGGTACAATTCGTCATACACACCTCTTTGAAATCAACACCGTTTAAAGTAGTCTATAGACAGGATCCTCCAGCCATTGTGAGATTTGAAGAACGGTCAACAAAGAATTTTGAGTTGGAGCAGTGATTAAAGGAGAGAGATATGATGTTGACTCAGATTAAGGCGCATCTCCTCCATGCTCAACAACTAATGAAGAATAACGCGGAAAAACACAGGCGTGATATCAACTTGGCAATAGGAGACATGGTGTATCTGAAGTTGCGTCCATATCGCCAAAGCTTTGTTGCTAAGCGTTTCTGTCAGAAATTAGCAGCCAAATACTATGGGCCCTTTGAGATTATTGAAAAGATTGGGAAGGTGGCTTATAGATTGGCTTTGCCAATAAAATCAAAGATACACAATGTGTTTCACATCTCACAGCTCAAGTTAGTGTTGGGATCACAACATCAGGTGAATCCTCTGCCATCATTGGACGTAGAGTTGGATGGTTTTGTGCTAGAACCTGAGTTGGTATTGGACACGAAGTACAATGACAAGGGGGTTTTGGAAGCATTAGTACACTGGAAAGGATTACCATCGCATGAGGATACCTGGGAGAGTGTACGAATTCTAAAACATCAGTTTCCTTACTTAAAGCTTGAGGACAAGCTGAGTTTCAAAGGGGTGGGGATATTGATAAGCCCATGAACGTGTACGTAAGACGAGGCCCAATTGCGAGAGATAATGAAGCAGGGGACTTGACACGTGCAAAGGAGATAAATGAACTCACACGTGAGAATGAGCTTGATGACTGAAGAGTAACGAGAAGCTTCCAGATACTTATCGAAGGAGAAGAGATCGCCGAATGAGGCGATTGAAGCAAGTGAGAGTTCTTTATGATCCTTCTATCTTTTGAGAAATACTGAGTTGGGTAATCCATGTAGTATAAATAAGAACCTCGACGGTAGAGGAAGGTATGTTGAATAATGTATTACAAATCGTGATGTGCGATTAAGAGATTGAGCGATCACGATGTGTGATTAGCCCTTCTCGCTTTACGTTTTACTTCATTTGCTTGTTAATAGATTGATCGGACTTTGATACTTAACAAAAGACCAACAGCTCCGACGCATCGAACCTTTTGAAACACGCATAAACAGATCTGAGATCCAAAAAAAACTTCACCACGTCAACAACGACAAATGAACCGTCATGCGAAAAGGAATAAGCCTAAAACAACTACTAAAATAAACAAAGACTTGAGGACCGACGCTGGTGCTAACTAAGCCATCACGCGCCGGTCATGCACTCAACGAAGTCTTAAGGTTAGCTGGAAATATCGCCTAGAGAGAAAAACTAATTGTGACGCCTAAAACATATTTCCTAGTTTATCGATCTATAATTAATCTGGAAAGCAGTCCATTTCGGTATCCGGGTCGAATATAAAGACATTGGATAGTGTTCAAAGTTGTGTGAACAAGACGCACAATTCACTATGATTCTGTCTCCACTTTAAAGGATCATAGTTGTTGAAATCTGGCCCATCTTAAGTAAATACCCGTTAAAAGATTAGTCCGCAATAACAAGAATAGCGACAACGAATACCAATAACAATGACTCTTTCCCCACTTTATTTTAATCCCACCCAAATCAAATCGTATCGAGAGAAAAAATAAAATCGCTGGCTAGATTCTTCCCCTCAACCACATTCATTGAACATAACCATTCATTTTTAATTGGACACAAACAAACGTCGATTAAAGTCGAAACTCAGGTTCACACAATCTGATCTCTCTGTCCCACACATGATCAATAGCTTTAAAGGTGTCATCTTTCAGATCACGGAGGACAATTAAAGAGAAACGCAAACTTTATATAATACAACGAAATGAGAATTTTATTCAATACTCATATTAAACCATCCCAAAGGGTATTACATAATTTAGTACAGAATTCAAACAGATTTTACTACAGTGCCTGGAAAAAAAACGAGGGCTCTAGCAAAAAAACAACAACAAAAAAACTCTTTAATAGAGTTGTTGCAACAAAAGCTAGAGCAACCTCTAAGAGAACCGAGCCCTGAACAAAACCTGAACCTGTACGAATCACACAAAGACCCTTTTGAGGAAAACCAAACCAAACAAAGACAAACGACGGGAATTAAAAGAGAATAGGCTTTGTAAAAGACACTAAAGCCAGTAACAGGAGGATGATAAACCCGAAAATCTCAAATACCCGGTAAATATATTCACAAGCAACACACGACCTTCCGATTTCGATGTAAGCTAGAGTGAATCTCTAGCAAAAAAACCATTGACTGGCAAAAAAAGAAACCGGAAGCCAAACTGCTTGGAAAAAAAAAAAAGGAAAACCGGGTACCGAGCCTAGCGAGAGAGACGCATAGATCACAGAGCCTGAAAAAGAGCTGACACTTGACAAACGAACTTGGACGGACTAAGATACCTTTCATTATAGGTGGGAGAAGTTGATGGTGGAAATCGTTGATTAGGAGAGGATGTCGCATTTGTAAAGTCTCTCGACTAAGAAGTCGACGGTGGAATTGGAGATGGATCGACACTGTTGGAGATTTAATCCCAATAAAGTCGAACCCAACCTAACAATTGCTGGCAAGCTTTTGTCTGTGACCATATAGCAACCAGCCATGGATAGGATCTGTAGTTTGAGCATGTCAGAGGAAGCCAATGCTAGAATCCCATCATCTGAGATTGAGCATTTCGAAAGATCCAAATCACTGACAATGTGGCAGTTTGCTGCAATGGAGACTAGGCTGGCGTCAGAGATCTTAGTGCATCCATCGATGTTTAAGACTTCAAGAGTCCAACCGTTACGAGCAGAGATGGCAGAGATCACTCTGTCTGTCAAATTGGAACAACCACTGAAGTTCACCTTCACAAGAGAGTTCTGAGTTAGATGAAGAAAACCAGACTCTGTTATCCCCTTGAGCCCACGCAGCTCAATATCCTCCAGCTGAGGGCACAGCTTCCCGAGGGCTGCAACATTAGCGTCACCAAAGCCTGGGCAGTTACGAATAGACACAGAGCGTAGAGCGCTGCAATGAGATGAAGCAGGCAATCCGGTGTTGAGATCTCTAATGCCCAAACAGCTCACCAGAGAGAAAGCCTTCAACTTTTCACCACAGTTCAATAGAGAACCAAAAAACCCAAATTGGGTGACCCTGTGGCACTCTTCAAGCTGAAGATTCTCCAATGAGAAAGATGCTTTGGCAAAAGAGACCAACCCATTGTCAGATAACAAAGGGGATTTACTGATGATAGCCTTTTTCATGTTGGGGCATCCCTTTCCAACAGATTCAAGCCCCATGTCAGTCACTCCCTGGCAGGCTGTGATGGTTAGAGAGACTAGTTTTTGCAGACCGACGCCATTTCCCATAACCCAGAATCCCTTCTCGCTAACGTGAGACAAACCAGCAAGCACAAGATCAGTGATTGACAAGCCGTAATGACCCACAACAGCAAGAGACACATCGGTAACATTCAGCATCTGAAGTTTAAGTTTCGCCAAGGTAAAGGTGGTGTTAGACAGCAGAGATGCGATTCCTTGATCCCTAACAAGAGGACAGTTCTTGATCGAGACTGACTTCAACTTGGAGCAGGATCGTGCAATGGCTAGCAGACCCTCATCTCCAATACTTGAACAAGCCTCCAATGTCAACTCAGTCAAGTTAGGGCAGCCCTTAGCAATCGCTACCAATCCCTTGTCAGTGATTGTAGAGCAACGGTTCAAGTCTATCTTCTCAAGTTGAGGACAACCCTCAGCAATCTCCAAAAGACCATTGTCAGAAACAGTCGAAACGTTCCACAGAGAAAGAGATCCAAGAGAAGGGCAGCTACGACCAATAGACCTAAGACCAACATCTGAAACCTTGCTAGCGGAACCGCTTCCTCGAATAGTAAGCTTCCCAAGTCCACCACGACCAGCTGTTCCAACAGCAATAGCAGCTAGTCTAACATCTGTAGCTTTCTTCCCATCTAAGTTCCTAGATAAACATCCATCACAATCCTCACCATCTTCAGATTTGCTCGGAGTAACATCAAGCTCCTTTTGCTTGATACTACTCACAAGTGTAAGCCAATATTTCGATACAGAAGCGCAAGCCCTCCTCTCTGGTGGTCCAGACAAACGCCTAAAGATCTCGAAAAGGCACTCTTCTGGAAGCACATCAATTGAAACTGGCTTTTCCTCAAAAGCACTGAACTGCGACGAAGGGGCAACGACGCGCGATCTCTTGCTAGGAGGGAAATACACATCAACGAAACTACCAAGAGATAGCAAAAGACTAGCATCCTTTGGATTTGGGTATATCGCGCCACGACGGTAAAAATCACTTTCACCTGTACAAATCAAAGCAGAGATTCGAATTAGAATTTGTTGAATTCACAGATCCAAACAAAACAACATGGCGATTGATAATTCAACTCCAAATCTGGAGATCTATGGATATGATAACTTCGTTGATATGATTCTATAGCTCATCATCAAAGGCAACGAAATTAAAACTCAGATCTATCTATTTTCTAGCTCGTTATCATACAGGAAGAATCAATTCATCTATATACATACGATCTTATTCATGAAGATCCGAGAAACTTGGAAACGCCTAAAAATCTAACGGAAACATCAAATTCCAAGTGAATTAATCGAAGATCGGAGACTTACCAGAAAAACTATAGATCTGAGACATGATTCAAGCTCAAAACTCCCAGGAAAAACGAAACCGCTTGAATATTCAAGCGAAAACCCTTGGGAAATAGCAAAAAAGAAAGATCCGAAGACGAAGAAGAAGAAAATAACCAAATCAGCTTCGATTGTAGCGAAAGGAGAGAAGAACATGAAGATTCAAAGATTGTGGGAGGAAGATGAGAGCGAAGAAACCCTATCGGATAGGGAAAAAAAAACGAGAAAGAGAGAGGAGGAGGAGAAAAAAAAAAGGAAAGGAAATGATGATGGGTCAGTATGTGGTCAAGATATGAGCTTTTATACTTCAGTTGAAATTTACATGCAATGTATCTGTGCCTAAAACGCTGGATATTTTTTTATTTAATTTTGTTTATTTTATTCCCACAATGCACACAAGTAGCATGAGGTACACCCATTTTTTTCACCCTTGAGAGCGCGTTAAGGCAAGCAATGAGGTGTTTGGTTACAGGGTTGGGTTATATTATTGTTTTGTTTGGTTCTCGGAACATCTCTGAAGCTCCTTTTTTAAAGTCTGTGTTTGACGTCAGAATTGAGGCTTAAGTATAGTGTATAATCCTTCAAAACCTTTAGCATCGTAAAATTATTAAATAAACTATAAAATTTCATCACTTTTTCTTCGTTTTCAAATCGGAGGAAACACTAAAGAAGTGAACTGGTAATACAAGAAATTTGGTTTTCTTGTGGCTTGGATTTAATTTTTCTTTTTTGTACAAAAAGTTATTTTTAAGATTGTGCACACGAAACAAAAGATATAAAATTATTTTGGAACCTGAACTTTTAAGATTTTATTAAAGGTCTAAAATTGTTTAGGTTCCGCCTTAGTAGGATCAACATTTTATTAGTGGCTACCACTTTTTTGAATTTTGCTTTTTAACGTGTATAGTTAGCATATTTTTTCTTTCTTTTAATTTATTTTTAAAAGTGTTTTTACATTTTTAAGAAGCATTTTAGTCTTCTTTTTTTTCAATTGCTAATAAATTATTTTTAATTCATTTCTAAATTGAGAAATGTAACTAAATATCTCAACATTATAGGTATATTGTAAATACACATGTTTACAAAATATGTAAACCTAGAATCCAATCATCCATTATCATCATAATGGCCAAAAAATCATTGAGTAAGATTTTCATCTAGTTAAGATGTTGTTCAGTTCGAGCTTTCCAATTCGTTTGGATCAATTATCATTCTATGATGAAGATTATTCTATTTTAACTAGTTTTTAAAAAATTTACATTAATCAAAAGTTTATGATATCTCTTTCCTGTTTGTATGTCTAAAAGATAATTGCATAAAAGTTGTGCCCACAAAATTTGGGAATGTGTCTAAATATCGCAACATTCTAGGTAAACTGTAAATACACATATATACAAAAATATGTAAACCCAGAATCCAATCATCCAGTATCATCCTAATGACCAAACAAATCAAAGAGTAAGATTTTCGTCAAGTTAAGATGTTTTTCAGTTCGAGCTCTCCAATTCGCTTGGATCATTTATCATTTTATGATGAAGATTATTCTATTTTAACTAGTTGTTTTAAATTTTATCATATTAATGAAAAGATTATGATATCTCTTTTCTATCTATATGTCCAAAAATTAAGCTAATTGCATTAAACTTGTGCACATAAAATAAAGGATATGCAATTATTTACTTGGAACCTGAACTTTTAATATTTTAGTAACGGTCTAAAATTTTAGGTTCCGTCTTACTAAGATTGACATCCAATTAGCGACTGACACTTTCTTTAATATATTGCTTTTTAACGTGTGTAGTTAGCATTTGTTCTCTTTGTATCTATTTTAAAAAGTATTTTCACATATTAAGAAGCATTTTCTATTCTTTATTTTAGTTGCTAACAAATTATTTTTATTTCATTTCTAAATTTGGGGATGTAATTAAATAACTCAACATTATAGGTAAACTGTAAATACGCTTGTATACATAAGTATGTAAACCCAAAATCTACTCATCCTTTATCATCCTAATGGCCAGAAAAATCAAAGAGTAAGATTTTCGTCTAGTTAAGATGTTGTTCAGTTCGAGCTCTCCACTTCGCTTGGATCAATTATCATTTTATGATGAAGATTATTCTCTTCTCACTAGTTTTTTTAAATTTTATTACATTTAATCAAAAATTTATGATATCTCTTTCCTATCTATATGTATGAAAGATTAAGCTAATTGCACTAAAGTTGTGCAAACAAAACAAAATAAGATTTTATTTACTTGGAACCTGAACTTTTAATATTTTATTAATAATCTAAAATTGTTTAGGTTTCGCCTTACTAGGATCAAAATCCAATTAGCGGCTACCACTTTCTTCAGTTTGCTTTTTAACATGTGTAGTTACCATTTTTTTCCTCTTATGATATATTTTTAAAAGTAGCTAATAAATTATTTTTAATTCATTTCTAAATTTGGGAATGTAACTAAATATCTCAACATTTTAGGTAAATTGTAAATACACATGTATACAAAAATATGTAAACCCAGAACCCAAATCATCTATTATCAACCTACTGGCCAAAGAAATCAAAGAGTAAGATTTTCGTCAAATTAAGATGTTTTCAGTTCGAGCTCTCCAATTCGCTTGGATCAATTATCATTTTATGATGAAGATTATTCTATTTGAACTAGTTGTTTTAAATTTATTTTCAAAAATTATGATATCTATTTTCTATCGATATGTCTGAAAGATTAAGCTAATTGCATTAAGCTTGTGCTTATAAAATAAAGGATATGAAATTATTTACTTGGAACCTAAATTTTTAAGATTTTAGTAACGGTCTAAAATTGTTTAGGTTCCGCCTTACCAGGATTGACATCCAATTAGCGACTGACACTTTCTTGAATATTGCTTTTTAACGTGTGTAGTTAGCATTTGTTCTATTTTTATCTATTTTAAAAAGTGTTTTCACATATTTAAGAATCATTTTGTCTTCTTTGTTTTAGTTGCTAAGAAATTATTCTTATTTCATTTCTAAATTGAGGATGTAACTAAATAACTCATCATTATATGTAAATTTTAAATACAGTTGTATACATAAATATGTAAACCCAGAATCTAATCATCCTTTACCATCCTAATGGCCAAAGAAATCAAAGAGTAAGATGTTCGTCTAGTTAAGATATTGTTCAGTTCTAGCTCTCTAATTCACTTGGATCAATAAAAAAATTTACGATGAAGATTATTCTATTTTAAAAAGATTTTTTAAAATTTAATTACATTAACCAAAATTTTATGATAGCTTTTTCCTATCTATATGTCAGAAATATTGAGCTAATTGCATTAAGGATGTGCACAAAAAAAAAGATATGATATTATTTACTTGGAACCTAACTTTTAATATTTTATTAACGGTCTAAAATTGTTTAGGTTCCACCTTACTAGGATCGACATTAAATTAGCGGCTACCACTTTCTTGAATTTGCATTTTAACATGTGTAGTTAGCATTTTTTTCATGTTTTGATCTATTTAGAAAGTGTTTTCACATTTTTAAGAAGCATTTTTGTCCCTTTATTTTTAGTTGATAAAAAATTATTTTTAATTCATTTCTAAATCTGGGAATGTAACTAAATATCTCAACATTTTAGGTAAATTGTAAATACACATGTATACAAATATATGTAAACCCAGAATCCAACCATCCATTCTCTAATGGCCAAAGAAATCCAAGAGTAATATTTTCGTCAAGTTAAGATGTTTTTCTGTTCTAGCTCTCCGATTGCTTGGATCACTTATCATTTATGATGAAGATTATTCTATTTGAAATAGTTGTTAAATTTTATTGCATTAATCAAAATTTTATGATATCTCTTTCATATCTATATGTCTGAAAGATTAAGATAATTGCATTAAGGTTGTGCACACAGAAAAAAATATGATATTATTTACTTGGAATCTGAATTTTTAATATTTTATTAATGGTCTAAAATTGTTTAGGTTCCACCTTACAAGGATCAACATCCAATTAGTGACTACCTTTTCTTGAATTTGGTTTTTAACATGTGTAGTTAGCATTTTTCCTCTTTTGATAAAGTGTTTTCACATTTTTAAGAAGCATTTTTGTCCTTTTTTAGTTGATGAGTAAGATTTTCGTCGCGTAGGAAGTTTTTCAGTTCGAGCTCTCCAATTCGCTTGGATCAATTATCATTTTATGATGAAAGGTTATTCAATTTTAACTAGTTGTTTTAAGTTTAATTATATTAAAAAGATTATGATATCTCTTTCTATCTATATGTTCGAAAGATTAAGCTCATTGCACTAAGCTTGTGCACATAAAACAAACGATATTAAATATTTACTTGGAACCTGAACTTTTAATATTTTAGTAATGGTCTACAAAATTTTAGGTTCCACCTTATTAGGATTGACATCCAATTAGCAACTGAGATTTTCTTGAATTATGCTTTTTAATAGTGTACTTAGAATTTTTTTCTCTTTTTATCAATTTTAAAATGTGTTTTCACATATTTAAGAAGCATTTTGTCTTCTTTATTATAGTTGCTTATAAATTATTTTTAATTCATTTCTAAATTTGGTGATGTAACTAAATAACTCAACATTATAGGTAAATTCTTAATACACTTGTATACATAAATATGTAAACCCAGAAGCTAACCATCCTTTATCATCATAATGGCCAAAGAAATCAAAGAGTAGGATTTTCATCTAGTTAAGATGTTGTTTAGTTCGAGCTCTCCAATTCGCTTGGATCAATTATCATTTTATGATGAATATTATTCAATTTTAACTAGTTGTTTAAAATTTTATTTACATTTACCAAAATTTTATGATATCTCTTTCCAATCTATATGTCTAAAAGATTAAGCTAATTGCATTAAGGCTGTGCACATAAAATGATTTACTTGGAACCTGAACTTTTAATATTTTAGTTCCGATCTAAAATTTTTTAGGTGCCGCCTTACTAGGATTGACATCAAATTAGCGACTACCACTTTCTTTAATATTGCTTTTTAACGTATGTTGTTAGCATTTGTTCTCTTTTTATCTATTTTAAAATAGTGTTGTCACATATTTAAGAAGCATTTGGTCTTCTTTATTTTAGTTGCTAATAAATTATTTTTAAGGGAAGTTTACTTAAACATATCAAATGTTATTTAAAATGACTAGAATGCGTCAAATCTTTTTTTTATTATTGTAATATTTTTCATACCTAAACTGGCCTTCTAACCATTTGATAACAAAAATGTTATTACAAAAATGTCATTACTGTTTATTTCCACATCAACAGAAAAGCTTACGTAACATCAGAATTGTCTACGTGTATTATGAAAGTCTGCCAAAAAAAAAATTCCTTATTGACGGTGGACTTATTAGAATAGTGGCTGATTTAAATGAACGGCTGACTTATAAGCATGTCGCCTAATTTATATGTCTTAATCTGCCTGAAGTCACGGCACACTAGTAAATCTTAGCTGATTTATATGATATCGGCTGATTTATATATACACGACACGGCTGATTTATGAGATAACGACTGATTTATTGTCCAGTCGACTGATTTATGAGATATCGGCTGATTTATCTATATACGACACTGATGAGTTATATTCTGACAACCGATTTATGAAATTTTGGGCTGACTTATTGCTATTACGTGGCTGATTTAAATTTTTGTGGCTGATTTTTAGGTAGTTCAGCTGACTTATTTGGCTGATTTATTTTGGAGCGGCTCATTTATGCAGACTAATTGTGGCTAACTTACTGTAAATCAGCCATTAAAAAGGCCGATTTACATCAAAGTCATGTAAACTACGGCTGATTAAGTAATAAACATTAATTACTCTAATAGAACGCTTTTGACGACTGATTTACTCGATGTTGCGGCCGACTTATTTACTCTTACCTGATTTATATGTTTTAGTGATCAACTTTAAGAAACTATTGTAATTACTTATATAGTATTTCAGTGACGACATACTTATTGTTTAATAGTGGCTGATCTTTAGTGGCTGATCTTTAGTGGCTGATTTATTAGTTCTTTTGGTTGCTGATTTTCCATGTTAGCATCAGCTCCGAAATTAGGTATTTTCTTCTAATTAGGTTTAGCCGTCATCGTCTTCTTCACAAATTTCCATCTATCTTCTTCATCATTCATCTCTCTTCTTCATCATTCATCTCTCTTCTTCAACAATGGACCATGTGATTATTGTTTGCGGAAAATAGGTGTTAAATAATAGATATTATTTTAGCGCAGACAAGAGAGGGTGTAGAGTTCTATACATACTAAATAGACAAGCTTCGTAGATCTTCTGAAGATGGTTGTTGAGGATTATGGGTTAGATTAGCAAAGCTGTAAGATTCAGCTGAGTAACATGTCCTCGAGCAAGAATTTGAAAAGAATGGTGCGGGATACTCCATTGGTTTATATATGTAATTCTTGTCAATTGCAAGATTTTCTAAGCTTAAAAAAGAACGAAGTGATATGACTTTGCGTAGAGGTTACAGAGAAAGAGGGTAGTGAAGTTATTCATAAGGAAAAGGCGAAGGAGATGATGAAACGGCTATGCAGTCATGTCTCAGGAGAGGAGTTAATAGAAGAAATCAAAGAAGATTATAGAAATAATGAGGTACATGATTACGAAGATATGGATAGTAATGATGGAATCTATGGAAAAGAAGACGTATTTGAAGATGAAGAAGAAGACGAAGTTGAAGTCGAAGATGAAGGAGATGACGAAGATGACAAAGATGACAAAGATGACGAATTTGACAAAAAATTTGATATATTTGACAACCCGGACGGTGCATCATCTGATGATGAAAACTTCAGCTTATTTGGGAAGCCTCGACAAGAAGATGAAGATTCACCAACTTTCCCTCCGAAGAAAAGGCTTCAGAATATTTTGATGAAATAATCAAAAGGAACTAAGGAATTTACGAATTTAGATATGTTTTTGCTAAATATCAATGTAGGGCAGCGATATGAGAGTAAAGACGAGTTGGAGAAAATTCTGAAACTTCTTACGATGAGAGATCGATTTGATTTTGATGTACCAATATCACGTCTAGATACCTACATCGTTAAGTGTTGGGTTAACAGATGTAAATGGAGAGTTTGTGCTTCTACAGAAGGTCAATCCCCAGAATTCTATATTCGTTTATATGATTCAGAACACACATGTTCTGTAACTAAGTGTTCTAATCGATCTTGACAAGCAACGACAAAAATTTTGGGGTTTTATTGGCGACATTGATCCATCAGTTTGGCCTAGACATGTCGGCGTAGCTATTAGAATTCGGCTTGTTTATCTTGATGAAATGGGTCCATAAATATGATATCTATCTAGTACATACTAAGAAATTTGGTATCAAGGTAAAACAAAATGTTGTGGTATTGCAGCTGATTTATTTATGTAATTGCGGCTGATTTATTTATGTAATTGCAGCTGATTTACTTATCTTATTACGGCTGATTTATTTATGTGCGGCTGATTTACTTATACTAGTGAGACTGGTTTATTTATGTTATTGCGGATGATTTATTTATGTAATTGCGGCTGATTTATTTTTGTTATTGTGGGTGATTTATTTATGTTATTGCGGCTGATTTATATTTTGCAACCGATTTATTCACCAAAATTAATAGATGGATTACTGGAAGTCCCATAGGACATTACGATTTGCAAGAGAGCTCCATATGTGAAGTCTTGAGAAGGGGTATGAAGACTTACATTCTTATCTATACATGATAAGAAGGGCAAATCGTGGTACACTTACTCATCTTCAAGTATATGATTGCGGGAGATTTAAGTATTTATTTATTGCATTTAGGGTGAGCATCAGTGGTTTTAATTTTATGTGAAAAGTATTCGTCGTGGATGGTACATTTCTCCATGGAAAATATAAAGGGACGCTACT
Organism: Cardamine flexuosa; assembly: GCA_963555745.1. Taxonomy (NCBI): domain Eukaryota; kingdom Viridiplantae; phylum Streptophyta; class Magnoliopsida; order Brassicales; family Brassicaceae; genus Cardamine; species Cardamine flexuosa. The sequence goes on from OY743217.1 coordinate 17,820,633, forward strand.
TACAGCATTAGCTCAAAATGGTAACTTTCAGATCTTCCCATTAGCATTGGGTATGGTTGACACTGAAAATGATGATTTTTAGCAATAGTTTTTTACGCAATTGAAACTTGTGGTTCATGACGATAAAATTCTTGCTATAATCTCGGATAGGCATAAGTCAATTGGGAAAGAAATTTGAAATGTGTTTCCATTAGCCTATTTTGAAATTTTCACATATCATTTGTATAAGAACATTCTAGTGCGGTTCAGAGGGGGGAATTTATTTTGTTTGGTCAAGAAAGCTGTAAATTGTTATAGAATCGATGAATTTCAGTCCGTCTTCGATGAGATTGAAACGCTTCACCCTATACTTTATGGCTACCTCCAAAGAGCGGATGTACGAATGTGGGCACATGTTCATTTTTCCCTGGTGATAGATATAATCTAACTACAACAAATATAGCGGAATCAATCTCATGTATTTTTTTGTTGATAATAATGAATGTTTATCTTTATCAATCTCATCAATAAAAATTGTTGGTCTTCAAGATATTATTTATAGTTTTGTCTTCTTGAATGTTTGTATTTGCCAAGACAAGAGTTATATATGGTCTTAATGATGTTTCATAAATCTCAGTCTTTTTCCTCTTATTGAACCACATAAACCTCAATATTTACTGTTGAACATGATTCGATCAACAATATATTCTTTGATACTAATACAATTCTCGTAAGTTAAATCGTAGAATAAATCAGCCATAACTGAATCATAAATCAGCCAGGTACAATAAATCAGCCATAACTTGTACAATAAATGATCTATACCATGTATAATAAATCAGCCAAAACTGAATCATAAATCGGTCATACCTTAAACAATAAAATCTTAAATCAGCCATAACTTTGTACGATAAATCAGCCATACCTTAAACAAGAAAATCATTCATGATAACATGTTAATACAATCCTCATAAGTCAAATCATACATCATATAAGTTTCACGAACCCAACAATGATCATAGATCCAATAATAACAAGAATCATCGTATTCTTCATATTTGTTTTGGATTCACTTAACACACATTCTACTTCCTCAGAGACATCTTTCTCGACCTTAATTAGCACCTTATCAAACACCATATTCTCATACTCCACACCATCAAACACAATCTCACTCTCCATCACCATTTGCTCAAGTATCTTAGCTTCGGAACTCAATCTATCTACTTCATTCAACAATGCCTCATCAACCCATTTGAAAACGTGATTGTCATCCTAAGCTACAAAATAATTTATGTTAAAGAACTAACAAGAATGACAATAAAAATGAACATAAAACAGAGCATAACCTTATTTGTTACAGCATAAGCACAACAAAAGTATCGACAGTAAGGATTAGAGTCCGATTTTGAAAAATTTTCCACGATTTGAGCCACACACCAACACACTGTAGGTACACCCACAACTCTTCCACTCTGAATGCTTGAAGATCCGCTTGAAGCTCCAGAGATATTGCTCATACTCGATTTTTCGAATTTGGGGATCTAGGGTTCTTTGATGGGAAGAGAAATATTGTGGCTTTATTAGGGTTCAATGGGATTTAATAGAGAAATTTTTCTCCTTTAATAGGCTTATTTCGAGTACTCCGGTTTAAGGGATTTAATAATATGTTACATAAATCAGACATGACTGTATCATAAATTAGTCATGACTGTATCATAAATCAGCCATGACTGGAACAATATGTTAAATAAATCAGCCATAACTTGAACAATATGTTACATAAATCAGCCATAAGCTAGAATTATAAATCAGCCAGAAGGTATAAGAATATTTTACATAAATCAGTCATAACTAGAATAATAAATCAGCCATAAGCTAGAATAATATGTTACATAAATCAGCCATAACTAGAAACACATTAACATCCATAATTGAACAATATGTTTGCATAAACTGTAGTCATACATAAAAGGGAAAACAATAAGATGAACATACATCATGACCTCTTTAGTTAAATTGAGCATACATGTTAGGTACCTCATCAAAAATCTCCGCTGCCATCTTTAACCGTAAGGCGTAGACATTCCTATTGCTCAGACCTTCAAAACATACACCAAGCGCTATACACTCAGTATACTTGGTCGAATATACGCCGCAATCATCATGGTTGTCTTTTTGAGGGATGCATTTCCTCCATCTCCAGGAAAATTGTTTATTTGATGGCTTTCGGACTTCATGAGGAATTACTTTGTTCAACAGTGTGGGTATCATTCGTGTGAACACTCTACAATGTTCATGTACGGCCTTATCTTGCTCGGCTGTTCCTGCTCCAATGATACTGTCGTAACAATCTATCTTCTCATTAACTAGATCAACATCCAACGTTATCCAGTGACAGCCACTAATTTGGTGAACCAATAACAAGTTATCAACGTCTTGTATCCATTTCTTGTTTGTCGGCTTGTCGGTAGGGGACAAACCGTTTGTTAAATCAATATACGCCTAGGTGAATTTCCATTTCTTCGGATTGATGTCAAATTGTTTATAATCCCTCACCCACATACTGACAAACCATTGATCGATAAACACAATCAATCAATGTGAAAAGGAGATGGCATTTGCATAGACATTTTCCGTAGCAGCCGAAAATACAAAGCCATGTGCTGTAAATAGAAAAAAATATATTATTAATAAATCAGCCGTAATATAGTAGTAAATCAGCCATGACTGTATCATAAATCAGTCATGACTAAATCATAAATCGGCCATGACTGAATCATAAATCAGCCATCATTGTATCATAAATCAGCCATGACTGAATCCTAAATCACCCAAAAATCAGTCATGACTGAATCATAAATCGACCATAACCTTGACTAACATAATCGTACAACCATCCATATTTATGCTCAGGCCAATCTTTTCTCAAGGTCATGAGAACCTGTAGAACTTTATGTCTTTAGACATTCTTTCCTTAAGGGAAATATGCTTGATGAATAAAGAAGATGGATAGTAAGTGAAAGTTTAGGCATGTAACAGCAAAAATAAAATAAATTACTCTACTTACTCATATGGTTTCAGGTATTCATAAAATACTTGCAATTTAGTCGCATCAACCAGTTTGGAGGATCATATATGGCTACTGAAGGAGTCAATCCTTTCTCATACACGTCAATCCAGTGGTTCCAATATACGATGGAGGTGGAGTTGGATGAAACTTTTTCTTAGTACCAACTCCATCAATACACATTAAACCCTTCTGCAGCGCATCTAGTGCAGTTGATAGTTTTGTTTGCCTAAGCTTCTCCTCGTCGTTATCTTCAGATTTATCAGACATCTTGTTCTCTTCTTCGCGAAATTTTTCGGTTACATCAAACACATCACTATCAACTTTCAACACACTTTTTGGCTTTAGGTTCACTATTTTTTCCTTCTTCTCAATGTCCTATTTTTTCTTCTCTTCATTGCCCTTCTTGTTTTTATTCCCTTCCTTTTCAACAGTCTTCTCTTCATTAGCTTTCTTCACAAGTTTATTGTTCTTCACTTGGATTTTCTTTCTATTCACATCTTTTACCAAATCAACAACAACTTTGTCAGGACTTTTTTCATTCTGATGGTGGCGCACCTGTATAAAGCAAAGAAAAAAAATACAACTGTAAGTATTTATGTAAATAATAAGTCTGCCACATATGGTCTGACTGACTCATAAAATCGGCCATGACTGACTAATCAATCGGCCATGACTGACTAATCAATTGGCCATGACTGACTCATAAATCGGCCATGACTGATCATAAATCAGCCATGAGTGAATCCTAAATTAGCTATGACTGTATCATAAATCTGCCATTATTAGGACATTTCACATATCGGGCTAGTTAACTCTTGGTCTTCAAATACCTTTGAGTTAACATCTTTAACAATGGAATTTTCCATTTCACGACCTTCAAAGCACTCTTTAATCCAATTGATTTGATTCTTCAATGGCCCAACTTTTCCTTCAACGAAAGTTAGCCTATGGCCAATCTTTTCTTCAATTTGGCTCCGAGTTTGGCTTCAAGTTTGGCTTCAAATTTGGCTTCAAGTTTGGCCTCAAGACTACTTTATATGCCTCCAACCATTCCGTCGGTTTTTTTCTCCATGTCATCCAATCTTGTGTACAGTTTCTTGATAGGGGTCAAATATAACCCTAGAACTACTCTCTCAAATTGAGAGGTCAACTACAGCACTTAGGGGTCGAATCCACAAGGACTCTGAAAACTCACACAATAGAAACACAGATTTGAATTAAACTAGATCAATAAATAGTAAATAAAATAAAGCAATGCAAATAAAAGTAAATTAGATGAACGGGGATGTAATTCAAGTGATTAAAACGCTAGACCTAGGGACAATCATCATGAATACTTTGGAATGTGAACTGGGCAGTTTTATAATCAGGACTAAATTGTTTGTTCGGTTCTTAAACTTGTAACACTAATATGATATCTCATCCAATTCTCGTTGCAACGATATCTACCCTCTAAACATAAGCAAACCAAATCTCTTTGCGAAATACCAATAAATAGAGTCTAGATGAATAGCAAGTACGATATGTTTACAAAATTCCTAAACCAACTCTCGCTGCAAAAATGATGTTTGCTCATCTAAGATTGGGTCAGGATATCAGTAGCACTCTCGCGCCTACCAATATTCCTATGGTACCAGGATTAAGGAGATCAATCTTAAGACTAGTGTGATAATCAAATCTAGATGAAGAACATTATAATAACCTAACATGTCAATGCCCAATTCAACAAACCATCATAAACCTTTTGAAAACCCTAGATCTAACTAGGTGGCTACTCAGACATAGAAGAGAAAACATAAATCATTGTCTGAATAATACTCATAAAATAAAATAAGAAACAAAGAGAGTTCATAATTCTTCTCTCTACAAAGGTTGAGATCTGAATCTTCTCTCCACAAAAACTTTCTTGAAACTTACAATGAAAACTAAGAACTTAGAATTATTCAAAACTTAGTCTCTGGGACTTCTAAAACATAATTTAACCTAAAAACACGATTATGCATGAAGTATAAACTTTAGAAACTTCTGGGGCAAAGTTGCAATTCTTGAAACTTGATAAAAATTGAAGGCATCATTCACGTCTTGTGTGTGTCGACCGACACAGGATAGACCTGTCGGTCGACATGGACAACAATGTTCGTCTCCTTGTTGTTCTGCTCAGCTACAAGCCTCCAAAAGCTCTAAAGTGCTCATCAGGGTACATCTCGTGTTTGTACCTAATAAGACTCAATATATATACAAAAAAATCTAAAACCAATGCATATTTCATGTCATAAAACTATAAAATCCATGATATATCAACTCCCCCAGACTTAGCTTTTGCTTGCCCTCAAGCAAACAGAAAACTCAATCAAGGAAGAAGTTTTAAAATCGCAAAACTCAGCTGCATGTCGGTGACATGGGTCAAATTGTAACCCTAAAACAACTTTCTCAAATTAAGAGATCAATTGCAGTACTTAGGGGTCGAATCCAGAAGGACTCTGAAAACTCACACAATAGAAGCACATGTTCGAGTTAAGCTAGATCAGTAAATAAAATGTAAATAGAGCAATGCAAATAAAAGTAAACAAGCTGAACGGGATTGAATTCAAGTGATTAAAAACGCTAGACCTAGGGACAATCATCGGGAATAATCAGGAGTGTGAACTGGGCAGTTCTATATTCATGTCTAAATTGTTTGTTTGGTTCTTAAACTCGTAACACTAATATGATATCTCATCCAATTCTCGCTGCAACGATATCTATCCTCTAAACAAAATCAAAAATCATTTTTTGAAATACCAATAAATAGAGTCTCGATGATTAGCGGGTATGATATGTTTACAAAATTCCTAAACCAACTCTCTGCGAAAAGGCTGTTCTCTCTTTTAAAACTGGGTCAGGATATCAAAAGCACTCTCGCACCTACCAACATTCCTATAATACCAGGATTAAGGTGATCAGTCTTAAGACTAGTGTAATTATCAAATCCAGATGAAGATCATTATAGATAACCGAACATGTCTATGCCCAATTCAACAAACCATCACAAAACTTTTGAAACCCTAGATCTAACAAGGTGACTACTCAGACATAGAAGAGGTAACACAAATCATTTTCTGAATAATACTCATAAAATAAAATAAGAAACAAAGGGAGTTCAGAATATTTCTCTCTACAAAGTTTGAGATCTGAATCTTCTCTCCAAAAACTCCTTCCAACTTACAATGAAAACTTAGAACTTCGATAATACAAAGCTTAGTCTCTGGGACTTCTAAAACATAGTTTGACCTAAAAACACGATTAGGCATGAAGTATAAACTTTTAAAACTTCTGGGGGCAAAGTTGCAATTCTTGAAACTTGATAAAACTCGAAGGTGTCATTCACGTCACTATTGTGTCGATCGACACAGGAGTGGGTGACAGGGGTCAAATATAACCCTAGAACTACTTTTTCAAATAAATAGGTCAATTTCAGCATTTAGGGGTCAAATCCACAAGGACTCTAAAAACTTACACAATAGACGGACAGATTCGAATTAAGCTAGATCAAATAAATATGAAACTAAAAGAAACAATGCAATAGATAAAATATCAATTAAACGGGATTAATTCAAGTGATTAAAAGCGCTAGACCTAGGGAGATCAGAAAAACTCAGGAAAGTGAACTGGGCAGTTTGTAAATCAAGTCTAAAGTGTTTGTGCGGTTCTTAAACTCGTAACACTAATATGATATCTCATCCAACTCTCGCTGCAACGTCATTTATCCTCTAAACATAAGCAAACCAAATCTCTTTGTGAAATACCAATAAATAGAGTCTCTATGATGTGCGGGTACGATACGTTTACAAAATTCCTAAACCAACTCTCGCTGCGAAAGCGCTATTTGCTAATCGAAGATTGGGTCGAGCTATCAATAGCACTCTCGCGCCTACCAATAATCCTACGGTACCTGTATTAAGGTGATAAATCTTAAGACTAGTGTGATAATCAAATCTAGATGAAGAACATAATAAATAACTTAACAAGACTATGCCCAATTCAACAATCCTTCATAAATCCTTTTGAAACCCTAGATCTAACAAGGTGACTACTCAGACATAGAAGATGAATCACAAATCATTGTCTGAATAATACTTATAAAATCGGAAATAAGAAAACAAAGGGAGTTCAGAATTCTTCTCTATACAAAGTTTGAGATCTGAATCTTCTCTCCAATAATCTCCTTGAAACTTACAATAAACTTAGAACTTCTCAAAAACTTTCTGAATGACAAAACTTAGTCTCTAGGACTTCTAAAACATAGTTTAACCTAAAAACATGATTAGGCATGAAGTATAAACTTTGGAAACTTCTGGGGTAAAGTTGCAATTCTTGAAACTTGATAAAACTTGAAGGGGTCATTATCGTCGTGGTTGTGTCGACCGACACAGATAGAGCCTGTCAATCGACGTGGACAGAAATATTCGTCTTCTTGTTGATTTGCTCAGCTACAAGCCTCGAAATGCTGCAGAGTGCTAATCATGATCCAATCCGTGTTTGTACCTAATAAGACTCGATATATATACAAAAGACTCTAAAACCAATGCATATATCATGTCATAAAACCATAAAATTCATGATATATCAACTCCCCCAGACTTAGCTTTTGCTTACCCTCAAGCAAAACAGAAAACCAAACCAAGGAAGTAGTTAGAAAATCGCAGAACTCACCTACTCTTTAGAACATTGTGCTTACCAGTCATCATGAAATCTACATGGTAAAAGAATTATTCAGAGACTAACCACCATCTACATTCACCGTAGTCACTCGCAGTCTTCTCAATTCCCACCACAACTTAACAACATATCCCTTTAGTAAGCCATATCATCGCTGGGTCTCACTTTTGATTTTAATGCCCAAGAGCCTTCTAGACTCAGTTGTCATCAGATACCATAACGAGACAAACCTCACAACAACAATGATGTTTTCATCTCCCCCAGACTTAAATCCTTGGTTCTTTTGGATTTCATATTATTTTCTCTTTCTTTGTCTATGAAGGTAGGCTATTAGAAGTGAATAATGGGTCACGGGATCGCTCCTACCCTCACAGCAACCCTAGTTTCATCATCTCCTTAAGAAGTAGAAATATGGGGGCATAGATTTCTCTTACCCTCTTCTACCTCAGAGAATCACTTGGTCATTCATAGACTATACCTAAAGGGTTTTATTATTAGTAATATCTTTTTGGGGAGACTAGACATCATAACTTACTTTGGCTTTATCAGGTCAGGTATGAATCAAAAGTCAAGCTCTCAGACACCAATTTTGTCCATGAGGTAAAAGAAACTGACAGAAATTAGCTCAGGCAATAATGGGCATCTATTGTAAGTATGGGAGTCTCAAGTTAACTGGTCAGCTTTGGGATTTTTCTATTAGTTGAATCTGAATAAGCTCTGCAAAAATGGTCACCAGAAGACATAGCAAACAACAATAGACCAATAGATAGCTCATAGTTCCTAGAAAAGTTTTGACTCAATAAAACAAAGGTTTTGAAAAACAAAAAATTTGGGACTGACTCTCAAAAGAATAAACATAGTTAGCAACTACCTCCCCCAGACTTAAACTACATTGTCCCCAGTGTAAATAAGCCTAAGGAAAGTGATAAAAAGAAATAAAATAGAATAGAGATTGAACTGTTATGTTTTGAAAAAGGTGACCTGAGATGGGGTGTGCATGTCGACCGACACAGACCCTGTGTCGATCGACATGAGCAGGTATATGAAGTTCCGAACTCCTGACACCATTCAACTGATCATTCAACTTGTTTTCTGACATTTAGATCATGATTAAGAGCAAAACATGTCAAATAACAAGCAAATATATAACATAAAAGAGTTCAACAATACTCAATAGAAGTTAGAAACAAAGTAAAAAGTAAGAAGATACGATAGAGTAGGTTGTCTCCCACTAAGCCCTTGTTTAAAGTCATGAGCTAGACGTAATGGTGGTGAATCAGATCAATGGAGGCTCTTCCAGGTCCAAAAGATGTCTATCAGGAATTGTCGTCTCAGCCCAATAATGTTTCACTCGCGGACCATTGAATGTAAAGTCCTCTCCGTTGGGATTGTTCAAGACCAAAGCATCATATGGCCAAACCTCTTTGATTGTGAAGGGACCTGACCAACGAGAACGCAATTTCCCAGGAAATAAATTTAACCAAGAATTGTAAAGAAGTACTTGATTGTTTGGCTCAAAGGTTCTATGAATGATCTTCTTATCATGATACGCCTTAGTCCTCTCCTTATACAACTTTCAATTCTCATAGGCGTGATGCCTTATCTCATCAACTCATTCAGTTGTGTCAATCTTCTTTCCGTGGCGGGTTTGATATCAAAGTTTAGCAACTTAACAGCCCAGGCGGCATTATGTTCAAGTTCAACCGGGAGATGAGAAGTTTTACCATAAAGAAGATGGAAAGGTGTGGTTCCAAGTGGGGTCTTATAGGCTGTTCGATATGCCCAGTGTGCATTGTCAAGTTTCGCGGACCAATCCTTGCGTGTTCGACCTACTGCTTTCTCCAGGATTTCCTTAATCTGCATATTCGAAACTTCCACTTGACCACTTATCTGTGGATGATAAGGTGTCGCGACACGGTTCTGTACTCCATGCTTCTTCAAAAGTTTAGCAAATACTTTATTGATGAACTGTGATCCACCATCGCTGATGACTATGCGAGGCACTCCAAATCTGGGGAAGATAATGGACTTAAAAAGATTGATCACAATAGATGCATCATTGGCGGGACTAGCCACCGCTTCTACCCACTTAGAAACATAATCCACATCAACAAGGATGTATCTATTCCCAAAAGATGATGGGAAAGGACCCATAAAATCAATACCCCAGCAGTCAAACACTTCTACCTCTAGAATGAAGTTCCGTGGCATCTCATTCCTTTTACTGATCTTTCCCCTCCTCTGACAGACATCACAGCGTGCTATGAATGCATGAGCATCACGAAACATTATAGGCCACCAAAATCCAGCTTGAAGTACCTTAGACACTGTTTTGAAAGTTGCAAAGTGTCCAGCATATTCAAATCCATGGTAAAGAAACAGAATCTCAGCAACCTCTGTTTCTGCTACACATCTTCTATATATCCCATCAGAACAATGCTTGAATAGGTAATGTTCATCCCAAAAGTACCTTCTAAGCTCTCTAAAGAATCTATTATTTGCATAATCCTTAAGGTGATTTGGGGGTACAGCAGCAGCAAGATAATTGGCAATATCAGCATACTAAGGTTTGGTGGGGACAGCTCTCACTGCAAAACATGTATGCACAAATGGAGTTCCGGAGTGTTTACTCGACAATGTGTCGACCAACACAGGGGAAGCCTGTCGGTCGACATGAGCGCTTACTTGTCCGTTCTTGAAATTTTTCCATCCAAACTTGTTTCCACAAAATAAATGTTCTCCTCTGGTAAGAAATCATTTTTAGGCACGTCATCAGTGATCCTTATCCTTCAAAGATGATCAGCAACTCCATTCTAAATGTCTTTCTTGTCTCTAACTTCAATATTAAACTCTTGGAGAAGAAGTATCCATCGCAAAAACCTTGGTTTAGCATCTTTCTTGTTCATTGAGTACTTCAAAGCAGCATGATTTGTATGAACAATAACCTTAGAACCCACAAGATAATTTCTGAACTTCTCCACAGCAAACACCACAGACAATAATTCTTTCTCAGTAGTTGCATAGTTCTTTTGAGCATCATCCAATGTCTTACTCACATAGTACACATCATGCAACATTTTATCCTTTCTTTGACCCAATACAGCACCAACATCATAATCACTTGCATCACACATCACCTCAAAAGGTAATTCACAATCTGGTAATTGTACAACAGGGGTACTAATCAAAGCTTTCTTAATGTGTTTAAAAAAGCTGCAAGACACTCAGGTGTAAAATCAAACTTAACCTCTTTGCATAGCAGTGCAGTAAGTGGCCTAGCAATCTTGCTGAAGTCCTTGATGAATCTCCTATAAAAACCAGCATGTCCCAAGAAACTTCTAACTGCTTTCACACAATCCGGAGGCTGCAAACTCATCATAACCTCTATCTTAGCGTGGTCCACCTCAATACCAGCCTCTGAAACTCAATGTCCTAACACAATACCATCTCTAACCATAAAGTGACACTTCTCCCAATTTAGAACTAAATGATTCTCTTTACATCTCTTAAGCACCAAGCATAAATTATTCAAACAATCCTTGAAAGAAGAGCCATAAACAGAGAAATCATCCATAAATACCTCCATTAATTTCTCATTCGTATAAGAGAAGATAGACATCATGCATCTCTGAAAAGTAGATGGGGCATTGCATAAACCAAAAGGCATCTTAGCATAGGCGAAGGTACCATAGGGACAGGTGAAAGTAGTCTTCTCTTGGTTATCTTGATGAATAGGGATCTGGAAGAACCCTGAGTATCCATGCAAGAAGCAGTAGTATGGGTGATTAGCCAACCTCTCAAGCATCTGATCAATAAAGGGCAAAGGGAAGTGATCCTTCCTTGTGGCTGCATTAAGCTTCCTGTAATATATAAACATCCTATGACCAGTCACTGTCCTAGTAAGGATCAACTCATCCTTGTCATTCTTTACCATAGTCACTCCTCCTTGTCATTCTTTACCACAGTCACTCCTCTTTTCTTTGGAACCACATGAACCAGATAACCCACTTGCTGTCCGAAATCGGAAAGATGATTCCCGCATCCAATAGCTTCATGATCTCTTTCTTAACAACTTCTTTCAAATTCGGATTCAGCCTCCTCTGATGCTCAATAGATATTTTCGCATCATCCTCAAGATGTATCCTATGCATACATAATTCCAGAGATATACCTGTAATATCATCAAGAGAATCGCCAAGAGTTTTGCGATACTTGGGCAGCTTGTTGAGCCCCTTCGGGAGTGTTTTGAGTTTAAGCTTTGGAGCTGCTGCAGCGCTCCAATCGCGGGCTGTGTCGACCGACATGACTGTCTTGTGTCGATTGACACAAGTAGATGTTCTGCCAACAGGTTCCACAGTAACCAACTTCATGACTTGTGCATTGTCATCCAATAGTTTAGCGTAACCAACATCATCAATGTCCAAATAACATGCTTCCTCAGTGGATGCAGCCAAAGCTCTCTCCAGTGGGTCATCCAGATGAATCTCTTTGAATATATCCTCAGCAAGGTTGGTGAGTGTATCCACATAGTAGGTCTGTCCATCTATGGTTGGTCTTTGTATCAGCTTGTTCATATCGAAGTTCATTACCAAATCACCAACATTCAAACCAATTATTCCTTCTCTCACATCAATCATAGCACCAGCAGTGGCTAAAAAAGGTCTTCCTAAAATAAATGGATCCTTGGGTTCCTCTTCATATTGTACCACAAAATCTGTAGGAATAAGGCAATTACCAATCTTAACTGGAACATCCTCCAAAACACCATCATGAATCCTGGCTGATCTGTTGGCTAGGATAAGTGTGATTCTCATGGGGTGAAGATCCGTCAAACCCAGCTTCAGTGCAACTGACCTAGGCATCAAGCTCACACTAGAACCAAGATCACAAAGAGATCTACTAAACTTCTCAGAGAAGATTGCGCATCCTAGAACAAAAATCCCTGGATTTGAAAGTTTCTCTGGAATCCTATTCTAGATCACAGAACTAACTTGAGCTGAAATCATCATCACCCCTTCCTCAGCACTCAAGTTTTTGGTGACCATTCTCTTAACATATCTCCTAATCATAATGGATGTCTTAACAGCTTCAATGAGTGGAATCTCAACAATTAGCAATGATATCCTTGCATCTAGCATCTTCCAACTCTTGTTTGGTCTTCTTATGAGTATTAGCGAATGGAATTTTGGGTTTGTAGACAAGATTGGAGATTGTCGGATTAGGCAAGATTGGAGATGTCTCGGCAGTGTGTTGACTGACATAGGCAGGGGGTTGTCGATCGACATGATCAGGGATTTCACTCTCGTCCTTGTTTTCCAAAATCTTTATAGCCAGACTTCCCATGCGTGTCGACCGGCATGGAAGTTCTGAGTCGATCGACGCGGGTACGACTATCTCGGAAAATTCCTCATCTTCCACCTCTTCAAGATCTATTACTTCTTCAGATGACAATCATTTTCTCAGCACAGGTTCTAGTTGTTTCCCACTTCTTAAGGTAACTGCATGGCAAGGTGAACCAGGTCTCCCTTCAATCACTTTGGAAGAACTAGCCATTTGTGAAGTTCAAATATCTAATTTTTTGACATGACTATCCAAAGTTTCAAACTTCCCATTCAAATCTGCATACAAGGCATTAATCTTACCATCAAAATCTGCCTTCAACTGTTGTTGTCCTTTTTGTTAAGCATAACCTTGTTCTCATCCTCAGAAGTTTTAGCAGAAGGTTTCGAACGGGAAATGTTCTCATATTTCTCAGTGAAACTCCTTCCTTGGAACTCTTTGCAAAGATCTTGTCTTGGCACAGGCCCATCATTCTGATTGCTTCCATAACTATTTCTCTGACCATTACCACTGAAATTTCTGGAGTTTCCAAACCTTTGACCACCAAACCTAGAACTAATCACGAAATTCATATCTTCCTCTTTGCAGTCACTCTCTTGTTCCATGCTTTCAATATCTTGAGCAATTTTGACTGATTTCCTGTTGACTAGAAGATTGTGCATAGAATCAAGTCTTGCCTTAACCTCTCCAATCTGATCATTGTCCACTCCAGCAGTTAGTTTCTTCCTCTCAAACTCAGCATTCTTGGTACTGTTACTAATCACCAAGTTCTTAATCTACTTAATAGCTTCCACTGGTGTTCTAGTCTTGAACTTACCCTTGCTTGCAGCATCCAAAGCAACCTGATATCTCCAATATATTTCATAAAATAAGGTCCTAATGAGCTGGACTTCATCAATATTATGGTGCGGACAGTCTCTTTGGTACCCTTGAATCTCAACCGCGCAGCTTTCAAAGTCTCCTCAGGTCCTTAAGTAAACTGAATAATCAAATCCCTCAAGTCCTCTGTCTTAGCATCATCATAAAATTAGTTCAAAAAAGCTATCTTGATATCCCTCCAAGTTGTTAAGGAACCCGATTCCAACTGTTTCAACCATTGAGCTGCTTCCCAAGCAAGAGAGCATGGGAAGAGCTTGCAGAATATATAGTCTTCATACACTCCATTAGCTTTAATAATCAAAGCCAAGTCTTCAAACTTCTCTATGTGGTCCATTGGATGTTCTGCTGGATGAGCATGGAAAGTGTGTTGCCCCATAAGAGTGTAGTATTGGGGTTTCAACTCAAAATCAATCCTCTGAAAAGCGGGAGGACATATAGCAGACCTGTTGGAGTAAAACTCATTGGGTCTGTTGAAATCATTAAGTGTTCTTCCCACAGTTTTGATCCTAGCATCCAAGTTGTCCGGACCGTTTCCATCACAAACACATCGACCGACACCAGTGTTACCCAGTCGGTCGACATGGCCAGTGTCGTCGACAGCTCCGACAATGGGGTTCCCATCAGCACCAAGTTTCAGACCTTGATCATTATACTGGTTGCCCTCTAAATCATGTAAGACCCCAGCTGGGTCCCTCACAAGCATAACAGTCCTAATCATCTCCGATTGCTTATGTGCCTTGCGATTAGCTCTCTCTAACTTTCCAATCTCCTAAGTAACAACTAGTTCTTTGTCCTTGTTGCTCTTAAGTTTCATGCACCTAAGATAAGAGAAAGTAGAGGAGTAAGTAACAAAATAAAAGAAAAATCTAGACTAAACTCTAACTGAAATCTAATGGTGAATTTAATGTCCTCGACAACGGCGCCAAATTTTGACAGGGGTCAAATATAACCCTAGAAACACTCTCTCAAATTAAGAGGTCAATTGCAGCACTTAGGGGTCGAATCCACAGGGACTCTGAAAACTCAATGAATAAACGAACATATTCGAATTAAGCTAGATCAAATAAATAAGAAACTAAAAGAAACAATGCAATAGACAAAATAGCAATTAAACGGGATTAATTCAAGTGATTAAAAGCGCTAGACCTAGGGACATCAATCAAGAAAACTCAAGAAAGTGAACTGGGCAGTTTGTAAATCAAGTCTAAAGTGTTTGTGCGGTTCTTAAACTCGTAACACTAATATGATATCTCATCCAACTCTCGCTGCACCGACATCTATCCTCCAAACAGAAGCAAACCAAATCTCTTTGCGAAATACCAATAAATAGAGTCTCTATGATGTGCGGGTACGATATGTTTACAAAATTCCTAAACCAATTCTCGCTGCGAAAAGGCTGTTCACTCATCTAAGATTGGGTCAGAGTATCAATAGCACTCTCGCGCCTACCAATAATCATACAGTACCAGTATTAAGGTGATCAATCTTAAGACTAGTGTGATAATCAAATCTAGATGAAGAACATAATATATAACTTAACAAGACTATGCCCAATTTAACAATTCTTTATAAACCCTTTTGAAACCCTAGATCTAACAAGGTGACTACTCAGACATAGAAGATAAAACACAAATCATTGTCTAAATAATACTCATAAATCGGAACTAAGAAAAAAATGGAGTTCAGAATTCTTCTCTCTACAAAGTTTGAGATCTGATTCTTTCTCTCCAATAATCTCCTTGAAACTTACAATAAACTTAGAACTTCTCAAAAACTTTCTGAATGACAAAACTTAGTCTCTGGGACTTCTAAAACATAGTTTAACCTAAAATCACGATTAGGCATGAAGTATAAACTTTGGAAACTTCTGGGGCAAAGTTGTAATTCTTGAAACTTGATAAAACTCGAAGGTGTCATTATCGTCGTGGTTGTGTCGACCGACACAGGTAGAGCCTGTCGATTAACATGGACAGAAATATTCGTCTCCTTGTTAATTTGCTCAGCTATAAGCCTCCAAATGCTCCAAAGTGCTCATCAGGGTCCAATCCGTGTTTGTACCTAATAAGACTCGATATATATACAAAAGACTCAAAAACCAATGCATATATCATGTCATAAAACCATATAGTCCATGATATATCAGTGGCCTGTCGGTCGACATGGACAGCAATATTCGTCTCTTTGTTGTTTTGCTCAGCTACAAGCCTCCAAAAGCTCCAAAGTGCTCATCAGGGTCCAATCCATGTTTGTACCTAATAAGACTCAATATATATACAAAAGACTCTAAAACCAAAGCATATATCATGTCATAAAACCATAAAATACATGAAATATCAGTCGGTCAACATGAGCAAGAGTTATGTGTTCTGAAATCTGACACCATTCAACTGATCAACCAACTCGTTTTCTGACATTAGATCCTGATTAAGAGCTCCAAACACGTCAAATAGCAAGATAATAGCATAACATAATAGGTTCAACAATACTCAATAGGAGTTAGAAACAAAAACATGAGCAAAAACACAAGTAAAAAGCAAAGATAAAAATCTCTCAAAGAAAAAGAAAAAGAAAGATAAAAACTAATCCTCTTCCGTGGAGGGATCTGAAGATGGTGATAGAGTGGGGATCAAAATTGGCCGGTCTGATCAGGAGCTGCATTGGTACGACGAACACATCCACAGCGAGACAATGAAGCTATCACGTTCCAGACACTCTGGAAACTATCCGCCACGTACCTCTGAAATACTGAGGTCTCCATATGAATGGGAGGTGTGGCGGGAAGTCCATACTGATGAGAAGACGGGTCTGGAATTGGATCATCCTCAGCTGCTGTAGGGACGGACTGAGAGGAGGAACCTCTGCGACGGCGAGTCTGAGGAGCGAGGCGGCGATACGTGTGATGCGGCTGGAAGAGAAGTCGTGCCTAACTACCCGTGATGCGAGTGAGCTCCTGCTGTGGAAGCTTAAACAAGTAATCCGTCCCCTCACTGCGGTAGCTCCAAATCCAATCTGCTTTAATCCACTTGGCATGCATCAGAAATGCTTCATTCATAACACATCTGTCGGACATGACATTGTGATACGTTCCTCGGAGGCACTCATATATCAGAACAAGGACCAAGAGCTAGCAAGGACGTGGACAAGCAATCAGGGACTAAAACAGCCTCGGAAACGCCTTTTGGAGCAATGACTAGGTCCCAGACTAAGAAGTTACAACAAGAAGTCAGCATGTTACTCCAGCAAGTGGAAACTCAACAGGATCACTTGGACCTTAAGGGTTGTATTCATGCCACATTGGTTGTGATACATGTCCAAGATGGCTAAGGCATTGGCCATATGATCCACTAGTACTCTTTTTCCCTTAGTTCGGTTTTGTCCCAATGGGTTTTCCGAACAAAGTTTTTAATGAGGCTTGTGGCTCATATGCTCATCATTGCCAACCCTTAGTCCGATCCATTGCATGGCCCATCTTCATCTTTTGGTGTGGCCCATGATCTCTTATCTCTCTATCTTAAGTTTGAATTTGAACTTGTTTTATTGCATAGTCTTTGAGTTTTAACGAGGTATGTCTCGTAACTCTCCTTGCCATTATCACTTTGTCTCTTCTCCTTCTCGCCTCCTCTCCTTTATATTGTGGCTGAGACTTATTGTAATCTTTATCTATTTTTTAATCAAAAACACTTTCAAAATATAGATCATTGTTCAGTCTTTTTCGTTGTGATTCGAACTAGGAAAACTCTTAGGTCATTTTTTGTGATTCGATTGACCAACCCGTCTCATCAAAATGCTATTCTGCATCCTTTTGTGGTGACATTCGAACCATTAAACCGCAAGGTGCTTGTTAATCAGGTCTTTCAACCCCTCACACTGAACTCACTCTCTTGTTGTCAAAATTGGGAAGTGTTTCCTCACGAGGAACGCATCACATTGACGCCCTCAGTGCTAATACCGCAGAAACCAAAAATAGGAGTCAACAAACTACTCACCGACTCAAACTTGCCTCTTGTGCCCGTGAATTGTCTGATCTTCAGACTAACCAAGTGATGCGCAAAGATAGCACCGAGGTTCACGTCATCATCTAGCTCAGTTCACTTCTCAGAAAACAGGCCCTGAATGGCGTAGAACATCAGCACAAACTCAGTCTTTCTCATCTTTTTAGGCTCCATCTTTCACAAAAACGTGTTCAAGATGGCAGAACTACGTAACGAAGGACCGGATTTTGAATGTCAGAGTGAGTAGACTGGTTGGCGCTGTAACCCCATCTGCAAACTTGCTCTAGTAAGTCTGGAAATCGATCGCCATGTTCGATTCCAGAGTAGTGCAAGTCTTGGTCGGATCAAACCCGTAAACAGTGCAAAGATCAAGGATATATATTCTGTACCGAATCCCTCAAATAATGAATGTGAGCATGCCCACCTGAGCCTGCGCATCTGTTACGGTGTAGTAAACCTGAACTGTGGCCATGAACTAACGTACCAACTCTGGATAGACCTTATAGTGCTTGTCGCACATAGTTCCCAACCCAATCTTCTGCATAGCAAGCTTGCACTCCTCCTTGATCTTCATGTGACGCATTGCAACGATCCATAAACCTGGTGGGTCTAATCTCCATGTTCAACCAAGCATTGTAGAACAATGTGTCATAATCATCCCACCTCTCTGAGATCTCGCGGTGATAGCACTCAGGTCTGTGAACCTCCTCTCTAGGAGTTCCTTCCCAATTGACCCTAGGGACAAGCCTAGTCCCTTCCATATGAGGCCATGGAGGAAGAGAAGGAATCTCATGTGAAGATTGACTGCTCGACTCTCCATGTGCTCCTGATGTTCTTGGTCTCTTTCCCCTAGTATTCATCTTACACCTATAAGAGAAAACAAGAGAAAATGTCCAAAATCAGCAAAATTCCAAAATCAGGGTACCCGTGTCGACTGACACGAGCATACCTTGTCGATCGTCACGGTGCCAAATCGGCAATATCAAGCTTAATCAACTTCAAATCAAAATTTCATCAAATATTAAGCATTACCATCAAAATCATCATACCAACATCAATCCATCATCATAGAAATTCATGACTTTTCTATTAAATCAACCTAATTTAACAACAATCTACACTTCAGTTCTTCTAAATTCATCCTAATCAATTAAGATTAGGAAGTATTAAGATAAAAAATAGATTATAAAAGTGAGAATCTAAACCTTAAAATTTTGGATTTAGAGATGATTTTGAAGAACATACCTTTGATTCGGAGATAATGAATGATAGAGAAGTATATGAAATCAAAATCTCTTGAGTTTAGAGACAAAAACGATGAAATTGGTGAAGAATAGAAAAATCACGATTTGGGGTTTAAGGAGCGGCGGTTTTTGCGAATTGGAAAAAGATGAAGTGGAGAAAAAAAGGAAAATTATGTATATATATACTAACCTCGGGTCCGTGTCGACCGACACAGGGTGTGCGTGTCGATCAACACGCACACAAACCATGTGTTCCTTGGTCGAAAAATTACGTAAAGTTCTCCAATCCATGAGCAATCCTTCCACAAATGTTCATTAAGCACGTCTAGTTCCTAAGACAAAAAAAAACAAAAAAAATCAGTAAAAAGACATAGAAAAACGTATTTACAGACTTACCAGTGGGTTACCTCCCACAAAACGCTTATTTTCAGTCGTTAGCTTGACTTTGTCAGAAATCAGATGGGTGGGATGTCTCCGGATGAATCCGAAGGTGATGAAGATGAAGTCTTTGAACCGAGATCATCCTCACTTAAGTCAAGCATCTTGGGTTTCAGAACCCTATGCATCATCTCATCTGTCATGGCTTGTCCTTTAGCCTTAACTCGGGAGTGATGATAGCTCTAATCTCTGTAAATGGTCTTGAACCACTTTCATACAGAAGCTTATACTCAATGGTATCATCAACTTGTCTCACAGGAGTTAAAGTCATAAGGGATTCTTGGGTCACTGCCTCTCTCTGCGGTTTCTTCTTCTTAACCACAGCTTTCAGATTCTTTGCAGTGAAATCCTTAGAGTGAATCTCATTCATCTCTTGGTGACAAACCTTGTCAATATCTTCAACAACAACCTGAGGGCTCCACATTATATATCTTTTTGAATTAGCATCATAGAACACATCAGGATCAACATGCTTCAGAGAAATCCTGCTACTTAGCAAATCAAAACAGCTCCAACAGTAGCAAGTAATGGCCTTCCCAAAATCAGTGGCATATCGGAACCAATATCCGTCTCAACAACATGGAAGTCACAAGGAAGCAGACAGTCTCAAACCTGAACTTGTAGGTTCTCAACAAAACCCATAGAGTTCTTCACTGAAGCATCAGCCAATGAAATCTCTATTGAAGGTCTCTTCATATTTCTGATTCCCAACCTTGTTGCAATGTCATTAGATATAAGATTTATACTAGACCCAGTATCACAGAGTGAATCAGTGAATCTAACTCCAGCAATGGAACAAGGCATAGCAAAACTTCCAAGATCTTCCAACTTAGACAATTTTCGGAGAAAAATTGCATTAAATGGCTGAGCATGTCGACCGACACGGCCAGGTACCTGTCGATCGACATGAGTGGAGCCAGGACCGTCCTTAGTCGTGACTTACATCAAATTTTCCAAGATTTGGGGTGGTGTCGACCGACACGAGATAGTGATATCGATCGACATGAGCTCACTAACTAGAATCGTAACTTTTTCCTTAGCTTAAGAGTTCACCAGACTCTCTTCAATGACTTTTCTCTTGACCATAACACCCTAGGACATAACAGCACCACACTGATACTTAGGATTTGTATCAATTCTTCTAGGTAAGACATCATCAAATTGTTTAGTGTTCTCTGCAGATTGAGCAAACTGGATATTCAACCTCTTGATGTAGTTGTTCAGTGTCTCATACTTCCCATTCAGATTAGCATAAAACGCATCAATCTTATCATTGAATTCTATAGTCATCTTTTGTTGTCCCTCTAGAATTTGGTCAAGTAGATCTTTCATCTCAGAATCCAGAGTCATAGCAGGGGGATTCTGGTAGTGGGAACTTAACATAGTTCCTAGTGAAACCGCTGTTGTTTTGCTGAGCATCCTGAACTGCAGGCTGGGGCGTGAATCCAGAGGAGTTCTGGTTGTTCCCGTAGTTGTTCCTCTGATTTTTATAGCTTCTGAAGTAGCCTTGAGAATTTTCAAACCTTTGGCCATTAAAACCGAAACCATTCACATAGTTCACATCCTCTTCATTAGCTTCTTCCTCAGCTTCACAAACTTCAACCTCTTGAGCAAAGTGAACCGATTTCTTGTTCACTATAAGGTTGTGCACAGTATCAAGCTTTGCCTTGACTTCAGCTATTTTACTATTGTTCAATCCAGCAGCTAACGTCTTCCTCTCATAGTCGGCATTCTTGGAACTATTACTAGATGCCAAGTTCTCAATCAACTTAATAGCTTCCACTGGTGTCCGAGTCTTGAAGTTACCCTCACTAGCAGCATCAAAACCAACCTGATACCTCCAATCAATTCCGTAAAAGAAAGTTCTTATGAGCTGGACTTTATCAATACCGTGGTGCGGACAATCTCTTTGGTAACCCTTGAATCTCAACCAAGCAGCCTTAAGAGTCTCTGCAGGTCCTTGAGTAAACTGAAAGATCAAATCTCTCAAGTAATCTGTCTTAGCTTCATCATAGAAGTTATTCAGAAAGGCTGTCTTGATGTCCTTCCAAGTGGTCAAAGATCCTGGTTGTAACTGCTTCAACAAGTGAGATGCTTCCCCAGAAGAGAGTATGGGAAGAGCTTACATAATAGATAGTCTTCAGAAACTTCATTGGCTTTGATACTTGAAGTCAAGTCTTCAAACTTCTCTATGTGGTCCATAGGATGTTCAGCAGGATGAGCATGGAAAGTGTGTTGCCCCACAAGAGTGTAGTATTGGGGTTTCAACTCAAAATCATTCCTCTAAAAAGCAGGAGGACATATAGCAGACCTATTAGTGTAGAACTCATTGGGTCTGTTGTAGTCAGCCAGTTTTCTTCCCACAGCTTCAACCTAGCATTCAAATCAGCAGGACCGCGTCTGTTGTCACCGTGTCGACTGACAGGGTTAAGGTTGTGTCGATCATTATGACCAGTATCGTCGACAGCTTCGACAATGGGGTTTCCTTCAGCATCAAGTTTCTGACCTTGATCATTGAATTGGTTGCCCTCTAAATCACGTAACAACCCAGTAGCATCCCTCACCAGCACAATGGTTTTAACCATCTCTGATTTCCTCTGTGCTTTGCGATTAGCTCTCTCTAACTTCCCAATCTCCTCAGTAACAACTACTTCTTTATTCTTGTTGCTCCTAAGATTCATGCACATGAGATAAGAGAAAATATAGATGAAAGTAACAGAAGAAAAATAAAATCTAGACTAAACTCAAACTGAAAAGTAATGGTGAATTTAGAGTCCCCAGCAACGGCGCCAAAATTTGACAGGGGTCAAATATAACCCTAGAACTACTCTCTCAAATTAAGAAGTCAATTGCAGCACTTAGGGGTCGATCCACAAGGACTCTGAAAACTCACACAATAGAAACAAAGATTTGAATTAAGCTAGATCAATAAATAGTAAATAAAATAAAGCGATGAAATAAAAGTAAACAAGATGAATGGGATGTAATTCAAGTGATTAAAACGCTAGTCCTAGGGACAATCATCAGGAATCCTTTGGAATGTGAAATGGCAGTTCTATAATTAGGACTAAATTGTTTGTTCGGTTCTTAAACTCGTAACACTAATATGATATCTCATCCAATTCTCGATGCGACGACATCTATCCTCTAAATAGAAGCAAATCAAATCTCTTTGCGAAGTACCAATAAATAGTCTCTATGAATAGCAAGTACGATATGTTTACAAAATTCCTAAACCAACTCTCCCTGCGAAAAGGCTGTTCGCTCATCTAAGATTGGGTAAGGATATCAATAGCACTCTCGCACCTACCAATATTCCTATGGTACCAGGATTAAGGTGATCAATCTTAAGACTAGTGTGACAATCAAATCTAGATGAAGAACATTATAGATAACCTAACATGTTTATGCCCAATTCAACAAATCATCATAAACCTTTTGAAAACCCTAGATCTAACAAGGTGACTACTTAGACATAGAAGAGAAAACAAAAATCATTGTCTGAATAATACTCATAAAATAAAATAAGAAACAAAGGGAGTTCAGAATTCTTCTCTCTACAAATGTTGAGATCTGAATCTTCTCTCCACACAAACTTTCTTGAAACTTACAATGAAAACTTAGAACTTAGAATTATTAAAAACTTAGTCTCTGGGACTTCTAAAACATAATTTAACCTAAAAAAGATTAGGCATGAAGTATAAACTTTAGAAACTTCTGGGGCAAAGTTGCAATTCTTGAAACTTGATAAAACTCGAAGGCGTCATTCACGTCTTGTGTGTGTCGACCGACACAGGATAGACCTGTTGGTCGACATGGACATCAATGTTCGTCTCCTTGTTGTTTTGCTCAGCTACAAGCCTCCAAAAGCTCCAAAGTGCTCATCAGGGTCCATCTCGTGTTTGTACCTAATAAGACTTAATATATATACAAAAGACTCTAAAACCAATGCATATATCATGTCATAAAACCATAAAATCTGTGATATATTATTTCTCCACCAGC
Source organism: Cardamine flexuosa (assembly GCA_963555745.1). NCBI lineage: Eukaryota > Viridiplantae > Streptophyta > Magnoliopsida > Brassicales > Brassicaceae > Cardamine > Cardamine flexuosa. The sequence continues at coordinate 17,844,281 of OY743217.1, forward strand.
TTCACAAGGCCATTGACAAGAAGAGTTCTCTCATAATCTTCGTTGTATTGATCAGTCCCACGTGATTTTTTTTCCTCTATCATCATCTCTTTTTTCTTTCTTCTTCGAAGGCTCTGAAAGTTCTTCTTCGAAGGCTCTGAAATTTCTTCTTCCGCACCCTTCTTTCTTTTGTATTTCACTTCCACATTTTTTCTGTGGAAGTGCTCCAACTTCAACTTTTTTGACATCCCAATAACCTTTAACAAACTTATCTTCAATAATGTCGACTATCAGGTTATGAAGTTCCGTCTCTTCACTTTGATCACCCAAAATATGATATATCTCCTCTAAAGGCTTCATAATCATCCTCCTAACATGCACCTATATCAAGAAGCACAACGAAAGTTAGCCGTAACATTATGTAATAAGTCAGCCGTCATAATCTTTAATAAATCAGCCGTCACAATCTACAATAAGTCAGCCGCAAAGTTATAAATAAGTCAGCCATCAAACTCTACCACGAGTCAGCCGTCATAGTCTACCATAAGTCAGCTGTCATAGTTATAATAAGTCCGTCGCAACATATGAAATAAGTAGTTTCATAAAAAAATTACCTCACCATGTTATGCAATCTCCTCACTAATAACCTTATCTAAATCTTGACGCGTACAATTTCCTCCCCATCGAAGAAATAGAATTTCATTTGGTTGTAATGATCTCCCAAAACACTCTCCGAACACCCTAATTGATTCATATGCCCAAATGAGTAACGCGTGCACGCAGCCATTGACGGTATAGGAATTTCCTTCATACTGAATAATCTTAACACCGTCTATAAGACTTTTAAATGCCACCCGACCCCATGGATAATCAGCAATGTCTTCATCCTTGAAGACTCTGTTTACAGTTTCTAAAATGATTCTAGAATAATGATGTACACCATGAATAGCGATGTGAAGAATACATAACAACCCCAATAGCTTCCTCTCTACTAAATCCCATCCATGACATCTACCAAAACATTTAGCCAATTCATCATACTTTGGTCCAACTCCATGTGGAACACCTAACTTTGTCCAGAAACTAGTGTAATCAGCTTCACAATCCTTGGTTGGCAGTGCATCTGTGTTTAGCCCCGTAATCTCAGTAAATTCGTACAAGCTAAACCTGATTGGCTGACCACTGATCACTACTCAAATCTCATTCTCATTTTGTATTGACAACTGATGGGTGAGTAGAAAATGTAAAGTTTTAGCAGACCACACATAATCGCTATCAACTAGCTTAGGCATGAATCCAAGAGCTGATTTCTTAATTTCTTCCCATGCATCGATGCATATTGCTTCTCTAACGCGTGCAAAATTTCCCAGCTGGCAGTTGTGATTCATGCTTTTATTCTGCAATGGAGATTTTTCTTCTTGGTAAAGTATACGCGGGTATTTTTTATGCTGCATCCATCTGTTTATAAAGACATAACTCAGCCGTCAATAGACATAAATCAGTCATTTAAATAAATAAATCATCCACCAAATGAATCCAAAATCAGTTCTAATCAGCCATAAAATAAACATATTAGTCCACTAAATTAGCCATCATATGAAACATAAATCCACCGTCAGAAGACATAAATCTGCCTGAAAAAAACATAAATCAGCCAACAAAGGACTTAAATCAGTCATAACATAAACATATTAATATCCTAAACCAGGAACTTCTTTAAACACATTGCTCTAAATCAGCCATATCATAAACATATTGATCCACTAAATCAGTCATCATAAGAAACATAAATCCGCCATTATTATACTAAATCAGCCATTATTTCCAAATAATTGCATTTGCCGGAATATGGCAGGAATATGGCAGGAATATGGCCGGAAAATAGAATGTACAAGTTCATAATATCGTTTACATACTGTAGTTATCTTCTACCGTCAAACAAACCCCAAAAATCCTTCAAACATATAGAAAAGTGCATAAATGGTTTTTGTTGAGAATCGCTATCAAATTTTAACATAGTAAGATCAGAGTAAGAGTAACTTAAACAGAAACCTTTGTCACAAATTCAGAACTTGCCAAAATGAGGTTTTCGAATTAGGATAATGAACAGTCTTCTCCGAGTGAATGCGACGAAATGAGACGAAATTGACGGAAGATTAGTGGACGAGAAGAGGCGCGACACGGCAGTAAGATATGAGCGATGCGGAGAAGAAGAGGCGAACGACGTTAGGATTTTGTTGTCACGCCGGTTGAGTGGATGCATACAGTTTTTTCTGGTCTGGAATAATGGAAGAGAAACTGAAACATTTTCAGTTTAAAAGAGAAAATAACTGTTTTTTTTTATTAATCTAAATCAAGATTTAAAATAAATCAAAATGGCATCATCGTTAATTACTGTTTAAAATTTATGTTAATGGACATTTACTTAATTGTTTTAGTAATCATTTAACAACTTTTCTGTTATATTTGAGTAATTATCTCTGTTTTTAATTCCTTTCTAAATTTGGGGATGTATCTAAATAACTCAACATTAGAGGTAAATTGTAAATAAATTTTTATACATAAATATGTAAACCCAAAATCTAATCATCCTATATCATCCAAATTGCCAAAGAAATTAAAGAGTAAAATGTTCGTCTAGTTAAGATGTTGTTCTGTTTGAGCTCTCCAATTTACTCTGATCAATTGTCATTTTATGATGTAAATTTTTCTATTTTAAGTAGTTTTATAAAATTTTATTACATTAATCACAAATTTATGATATATTTTCCTATTTATATATTTGAAAGATTAAGCTAATTGCATTAAAGTTGTGCACACACAAAAAAAAGATATGATATTATTTGCAGCTTTCCCTGTACGTTCCACTTAGCCAAGTTGGGCGTTAAACTTATTCATCTCTTTTCTTATTAAGTATTGCAATCTCATCGTTTGTTTCTAACTCATGGGAGAGATCCTATTTAGATATCTTCAATCTAACTCTATTTTTCACTTTAAAATATAGTATCATGTAAAAGTTTCTCCAATCTTTTTTTATATCTTATTTTTAAAATAAAGGAATAGGTAGAGTTACTCTATATTTGAAATAACTCTATTATTTACTCTATTTTAGAATTGAACTTTTTTATTTATATTTTGAATATTTTATTTTATCTTTTAATAACACTCAGTTAATTAAATAGAAATGTTAAATAATATGAAGAGTAACAAGTACCAAAATTATCTCAATAGATAATTTTATAAGATTAGCAAAATAATACCAATAAAAACATTAAAAATAAGTAACAGAATTTATAAGAACATGCAGAAGCTATTGATAATTAAAAAAATGCTTTAATTGATAAGTAATTAAAAAAGGTAGAGAGAAGTAAGAAACTGGTTCTTCTTAGAGAACCTCATCAGAAACCAATGTGCTTACATGTCCATCATTCATTACTTTGTATTTCTTTTTCAGTTTTAACTCAATTTAATTAAATCAAGACTATTATTATTACATTTGTTAGAGACTTTGAAGGTTTTCACATTGATGGAGATGCTCTTACTTTTAGAGCTTTATTTTCAGTTTAAAGTCTAGTTTGTCACTTTTTTAAAAAAAATATCATGTTTATGTTTTAAAATTTGAAAATTACACTATTCATTTTAAAATATATTTTCTAATATATATGATATAAAATTTTTGCCCTCATTTGGTTTATAAGTAATTATATTTTTAATTAATAAAGACGAATTTTATAATAACTACAATTATTATAATTTAAAATAGTTTTGAGATTAATATGTTTTATTATTTATCTATTAAAATCCACTCATTGATAAGTCTCCAGAAACTAACCACAAAAATAAAATAGAGGAATTTCTTAAAATACCACACTTTAATTTAATATTTGGTTTTGTAGCCAAAAATACCACCATTAGTTTAATGTTCCAAAAATATCACCAAAATTTTTAGTTTCCAAAATGCCGCAAATACAAAAATTGATTTTATAAAATTTATATTTAATTTTTTTGAGTTTGGATTAACTATTTTAGATTTAGGGTATAGTTTTTATGGGGTGTGTGTAGAGGTTTAGGGCTTGTAGCTTAGTGTTTAGGGTTTTTAAACCCCAAACCCGAAATCTTAAACCCTAAAAATATGTACAGAGTTTGAAAGATTTATGTTCATTTTGTGGTATTTATGGAACATTTTAAAATTAGTGATATTTATGGAAGTAGAACATAATTTAGTGGTATTTAAGAGAATTGCCCAATAAATAATGTAAATTTTATCATTTCTGTATCAAATTATGTTTTTCTCTTCCAAAAATATTAACAATTTTAAAAATAAGATTATTTTAGCAAATATTACCAGCTTAAAAATAGAGAGAAAAATGAGAAAGATTATTTGATTCATATAAAATAAATTAATTTATAAAGTTATAGAATTAATATACAAATCAAGACATATTTATAAAAACATTATTTATGTTAAAAACATTATCGATTTGTTTTATTTTTAATTGTTATTTCTAAAAATTATTATTCATTCTTTTAAGGTTAATTTAGTAAAACAAAATCAGTTTTTTTAATAAAAGAAATTAGGAAAAGGTATTTTCCAAATTATAAAACTTAAATAGGGTATTTTCCAAAAACATTTAAAGTCACAAAAAAATATACTACGAAAGCCTACAACAATTTACTATATGTTAAAAGATAAATTCTTTAAAAACAAATATTTAATTCAGTTATGCATTTTAGTGCTTAGATTGTTTACCAAAGTTGGGGCCGACATTTAAATAAATCTCTTAATAAAATATCCCTCCCAACAGAATTTTTTTTTATTCCTGGTTTGTATATATACTAGTATTATGGACACTTACAAACAAGTGCGAAACAGACCATATATCTTCTATCCAACTTATAGAAGATGAACAAAAACTTGAATTGGAAATGGAGATATAGTTTGTGACAAGGTAAGAAACATCCAAACATTGTTTTATATTTGTTTTGTATGTGTTTTCAAAATTTTAAACAAAAGTTAACACCCAATTGTAAAAACGGATTTTCGAGTTAAATACGTTTACTATTTATTTATTTATAAAGTCAATTTTCTACATGTGATTTTTGAAATCGTTTGACAAAGAAAGAGTGAATAAAAGAAGAAAATACGTAGATAATGTTAAAATTGTTAGTCACAGATATTTTTGCGCTCACGAAAAAGTCCTCATATTTGTTTTGGTAGGATCGAGAAAGTCTTCATATTACCTTGGGAAAAAAGAGTTAAAGTTATCTCTTAGATGATTTGACAAACGACGACAAAAAAAAACAGAAAAAAAAAAAAAAAAAAGATGATTTGACAAACAAAGGTCGGCAGAATTGATATATACATGAAATTAAATTGGGCAGTTGGTTTGTAATACCTTGTAACCAAACTCCAAAGCATAGAGGACGAAAAGCAATATGATCTCGAGCTTGAGTTTGCGTGCATCTCCATAACCCTAACGCAGCAAAAGTATCTACACGTACGGTGTTGATTATGGTGTATGTATTTACTGAAACCGTAAATATAAGCTTTTTGCAAAGAAAATGTTAATATAATTTTCAATTGCTTACATAGAAAATTCAACTAATACATACTAAACGCATCTATATTTAAATTTTAAAATGAAAGGTAGGTACATATTTAACAAAGTTTGATAGTTCAACTTTTACCGGCTGGTGACAAACTGTATATTCAAATGAATCAAAATGACAAATTCTGTAATCTTTTATCATATTTTTTTTTCAAATCTTATAGATCTACAGCATGTGGGGAAATTTTGATGTAAGAAGAATCAGATATTCAGATTTGATGAACTTGCAAATCTTTCTACAACTGAGTCACCATTACAATACTCTCATACAAAATCAGGACTCTGAACGTTTTCTGATTCTGTAAAACATATCAGCATTTCATATGATACACAATAATTTTTCAAAAATAGGTTCAATCGTAAATGATTATTAATTGGAATCTGAATGTATCTGTAGAGAGGACCCATTGCCCATTATAAACATATGTTATAAAAAGAGAAAGTGAACAAGTGGTCGTGGAAGCATTATCCTTTTCATGCTTAAAACAGCCCATGTGTTTTTATTATTGCAAATCTTCTATGTCTCAACATCAACTAAGACTTATTCTTTTTGGGTCAACAACTAGGACATCTTTTATTATTAAACACATTGAAATCGCTTGGGGTTTTTGTAAGTACGATCTTTTAAAAGTTAAATTTCAAATTAAATCCAAGTATTATGGTTAGAAATGATCTTTCAATCTTTGGAATTTATATTCAAAGGTGGATCGTTTAGCAAGAAGTGCTAGACAATATTTACATAAAACTAATTAAAGTTAATTGCAAAAAAACCATCAAATGAGAAGGACTTTCGAAAAATACCATAAAATAAATACCATTTAAAAATAGCCACTTCTGTAAATACAAAAAGACGTTACTGTCCTCTCTGAAACGTCATCATCTTTATGTCCAGCATCGCAGCCTCCGTCTTCACTGCCGCAGTTTCTGTCACCACCACTTACCACCGCCACCAATCTCCATCACCACTATTCATCGTCTTCATCGTCGTAATCTCTGTCACCACCACTCGCAATCTTCATCACTGTCACCACCACTTGCAATCTCCGTCATCACCGTTGGTAGTCTCCACCGTCCCACCCTCTATCTTCATCGTTGCAATCTCTTCAATCTCTGTTTCCGCTATCGTAATCTCCGTCACCACCACCCACCATCGCCACTAATTTACTCATCACCACCTCTCTGTCACCACCACTCGCAATCTCCGTCACCGTCACCACTACTTGCAATCTCCGTCATCACCGTTCATAGTCTCCACCATCCCAATTTCTATTTTCACCGTTGCAATCTCCACAATTTTCATTTCCACCGTCGTAATCTCCGTCACCACCACCCACCACCGCCACTAATTTACTCATCACCACCACTGATCTTTCTCTATCGTTGTTACAATTTTCATCACTACCACCAACAACCGCCACCAATTCACTTATCACCACCACCGGTCTTTCTTTGTCTTGCCATTGCAGTCTCTATCACCACTGCCGTCGCAATCTTTGTCCCACCATTTCTTACCACCACCGGTCTTTTTTTATTGTTGTTGCAGTCTTCATCACCACCACCGCCATTTTTCCCGTTAAGCATAAAGTCAACATTTCTGCTTCTTTCAGTTTTATGGATACAATAGACATCTCCACTGAAGAATCTTGGTACTATATGCACAATACTGTACCAAATGGCTTTTTTCGAACATCGTTTATGGGAAGTGGCTGTTTGAGTAATTCACCTAACTAATTATGTACACTATGTTCTTCTAGATTATATTTTTGAACCATTTTAATTAATATACGTACGTTGAAATAAAATAAAAAATTCTTAACACAAATCAAAGGAAACGACGACCCTTTTGACAACCAATGCAGTTTTTATTTGATTAATTGAAAAGGTTTTCTACATCTGTAATTAACCAAATCTGAACAGAAGTGCAAATAGAAAAAGGCATGAAAATGTACAATAGCGATCAAAAAGCACGAAAAAGTAACCAACCATAAACCCCTAATTTAGAAGAGGTTCATGCATATATATTGCGTTAGCGACACCATACGAAGAGGGTTATGACAAACTAATTAGTTAATAAATAATCCAGTTTGATTATAGAGTGCTTAGTGGGCCGGTTCCGTAAAAACATGCATAAACTATGTAAATTGTTTGTATTTTATTACCTTGTTAATCAATCATGGATTAATATACAATTCGTGGACATAGAGTCAAATAAAATAATCAGATAAATGTTAACGGGGAATATTGTATGTAATAATCCCATTTTTGTTGGTTTTGGTCATAAGATTAGGACTGGATCCAACGCGTAGGGATTGTTTACTCTAGCTTTGGACTCGAATATATTGACAAAGTCTAAGTCCAACTTGGTGTCTTTTAGGGATTTGGCTATTGAGCAAAGCCTTTCTCGTGTTATATTGTTAGCTTAAGAAATAAAATGAGATGGCATCGATAAAATCAACATAAAAATTGGAGAAATAATGGTTCCTCTGGTACAACGTTTTCAAGCTGGAATCGAAGGCACTGATTGTAAATTGGATGAACTGATCGATCTGGCTTTGACGTTCATGAGATGACTGATAATAAAACACAATTTGAACTCTTTTTTTGGATACACGCATGCAAGTTCAATCATTCACAACACAACCCAAAACATTATTGTACAAAAACACAGCATAAAATATAATAATAGAGAAACCTAACAGCATCAACAACATCAGATGGTTCTTTATTACATCAGATGATAGAAGATCCCCCTTTCTCCTCCAACGGTCACACAGAGCTCCTCTAATTGATCTTGTCATAACTCCTATATATTAAGTTTCCTTTGTAAGATATCCCTAGCTATGTATATAACCTCACCTTGAGACATGAATAGTATTATCGATTTCCATAATTCAATATGGTATCAGAGCTAACTCTAGGTTTTTAACCGTTCTCTTCGCCGCCTCCATCTTTCTCTCTTCTCTTACGTCTTTTTCTTCTTCTTGGCTTATCAATTCCGGAAATTTTTTGCTCCTCTTATCACTCTATTTACGATCTCCTCTAGATCTTTCTTCTTTTCGTTACTATGGCCTCAGAATCAACTGCTGAACGCACATCGGTGTTTAACGCACGAGATCCTCAAACCACCTTTTTATCGGTGAATATGTCCAGCGTCACCAAGTTGACCTCTCACAATTACCTCATGTGGAGGAGTCAGGTCCGGGCTTTACTCGAAGGCCATGAGCTCCATCACTTCATCGATGCTTCATCTGATGTACCAGCACCTACGGTCACATCCATCAACTGAAACATCAACTCTGAACATGTGTTAAAGGCACAAAGTCAATCAGCGAATATTTTCGTCTCATGAAAGCCAAATCCGATGATCTTGCTCTTCTCGGAAAGCCTCTGGACTCTGAAGATCTCACAGAGCAAATCCTTGCTGGATTGGACGAGGAGTATAAACCAGAGATCGATGCAATCAATGGTCGTGACAATCCCATATCCTACACCGAACATTACGAGCGTCTCCTCAGTCGAGAAGCGATGATACTATGCACCGATTCTTCATCTGTTGCACCCATTGTAGCTCATGCTACAGAGTCTTGCTCAAGACAACCATATCGGCCTCCTCATAACAATCAAGGTCGCTTCCACAACTCTTCTCCTCAGCAACGTTCGTTCAACTCCAATCAGTCGCGGTTCACTAAGCCGTATCTCGGCAAATGTCAAGGCTGTGGTGTACAAGGGCATAATGCCAAATATTGCCCTGAATTTCGTCTGAATAAAGGCCAAGCTTCCACATCACATTGGCAACCACAGTTTCCGCAACACACGCCTCAGTTTCAGCCTTGGAATTACCAGTCTACTCGTCGGGCTAATGTGGCCATGCTATCTGACTCATCGACATGGTTGGTGGACTCTGGAGCTTCACACCATATGACTGCAGACTTGGGAAATCTCGCAGCTAACTCTACCTATGGTGGTGGTGATGATGTACACCTTGGTGATGGTTCTTCCCTACCAATCACAGACTCTGGTTCTTGTTCTTTAACATCCTATACTAAACCTTTCTTTTTAAATAATGTCTAGACTGTTCCCTCACTCGATAATCTCATTTCTGTTTTCCAATTGTGTACTACTAATGGAGTTGCGGTCACCTTTACACCCACTTACTTTCAGGTCCGGGATTTACAAACGGGAGCTCTTCGTCTGGAAGGAAAACCTAAGCATGGTACTTATGAATGGCCCAAACACCAATCATCTGTACCACCGTCTCTAGCGTTTGCTTCCACCGTCAAGACTTCATTATCCGATTGGCATTCACGCCTCGGACATCCCTCTTTACTTATTTTGAAAAAACTCATTTCTCAGTTTAATTTACCTACTTCTAATAATGCTTTACTAGCTCATCATTGCACTGCTTGCTCTATTAATAAAATGCATAAGTTGCCTTTTACAACTTCTATGTTAAAGTCTTCGTCTCCTTTAGAACTTGTGTTTTCCGATGTTTGGACCTCACCTATTGCTTCTATTGATGGTTTTAAATATTATGTGATATTTGTTGATCATTTTACTAGATATACTTGGTTGTATCCGTTAAAACAAAAGTCACAAATTTTTACGGTTTTTACGACGTTCAAAAGTTTGGCTGAAAATAGATTTCAATCTAAATTACGAATGCTCTATACGGATAATGGGGGTGAATATATTGGTCCTAGGACATTCCTCTCAAGTCATGGTATATCTCACATGACAAGTCCGCCTCACACGCCTGAGCATAATGGGATCGCTGAAAGGCGACATCGCCATATTGTTGAGACGGGCCTTGCCCTTATGTCTCATGCATCGATGCCCAAGTCCTATTGGACGTATGCTTTTGGTGCTGCGGTTTATCTTATTAATCGTATGCCATCCCAACATCTTGGTTTTCAAACCCCTTTTCATCGTTTGTATGGTACTTTTCCAAATTATCAAAAATTACGAGTCTTTGGTTGTTTATGTTTTCCATTGTTGAAATCCTATACAACTCATAAACTAGATGCTCGATGAACACCTTGTGTTTTCCTTGGTTATTCTCCTACTCAACATGCTTATTTTTGTTTAGATCGCCTAACATCATGCATATATACTTCTTGCCATGTTGTTTTTCATGAAACAGTGTTTCCATTCTCCCTTCTCCTATTGAAGATTCAGATTTCTCCTCCGATGACTCTACACAAACATCATCACAACCCATTGTCTTGGTTATTCCTCAATCGATCAATGTTCCCGCTCCAACGCCACAAGCCACCATGTCTAACTCCGGTTCCTCAAGACAGTTCGACGGCATCAGAGACTTCCACACATTCCACTTCTTCCAACTCTGAAACCACGGGCGCGTCCGGTGACACCTCACCAATACCGAGTCCTCAACCACCAGTACCTCCACCTAACCCACCACCTGTTGTTATTCCTCCACTGGTCCCTACTCGCACTAGCAATCGTGTCCGGAAACCAGTTCAAAAACTCAACTTCCACACAACGTTATCTATGGCACCAGATGCAATCCCCAAAACAGTGGCCAAAGCCCTCAAGAGTGCTCATTGGCGTAAAGCCATGAGTGATAAAATCAATTCTCAGATAAGAAACCATACTTGGGATTTAGTTCATAAATCTAATGCTTCAAATGTGGTTGGTTGCAGGTCGATCTTCACAATTAAACGAAAACCGGACGGCACCATTGATCGTTACAAAGCTCAACTCGTCGCAAAAGGCTATAATCAAAGACCCGGCATAGATTATCAAGATACATTCAGTCCAGTTGCCAAGCCTGCCACCATTCGCACTATCCTTAGTACGGCCGTCACCCACGCCTGGCCCTTGAAGCAACTCGATGTCAACAATGCCTTCCTACAAGGTCATCCACAAGATGAAGTCTATATGGTGCAACCACCGGGGTTCCAAGACAAAGATAATCTCACTGCCATTTGTAAACTTTGGAAAGCCGTCTACGCTCTCAAACAAGCACCGCGTGCCTGGTAGAATGAGCTCCGAAATGTTCTCCTCCAATCCGGTTCTGTTGCCGACGCCTCTCTCTTCATTTACAATAAGGACACTGTTCGTCTCTACATGCTCGTCTATGTTGATGACATCATCATAACAGGGAACAGCTCGGTACACATATCTCGTTTTATCACTTCCCTCTCTACTCATTTTTTACTTAAAGAATTGGGTGGCTTATCTTACTTTCTTGGTATAGAAGTCACTAGAACAAAACATGGCTTACATCTTAATCAACGTTATTATATTACAGATCTCTTACACAAGACAAAAAATGACTGATGCCAAGACTGTCCCGACGCCCATGTGCTCGACCTCCGTCCTTCTAATGATGTTAATTAATATAGTGTTTGCTATCGCCAGTCTCATCGTTATGGTCAAAATTTAAATCCATGAAGATTTTTCTTCTCCTCTTCAATGAAGAAGCTTATTGGACAATTTATCTTAGGTCCCCAACCCATTCTCAAGAACTTGCTCCATGACACCGTTTTGACATCAATCTTAGTCGTAATCCATATTTCAAGCTCAGATGATGCATAGTGGTGCTGAAATAAAGCCGCAAGATGTTTTGCTTACGTAAGCTATGGAAGGGCTCATAAAGATGATGTTTTCTAAAAGAAGAATAAAAAAAGGTCATGATGTCTTCTATATTGGCGTCCATGAAAGCAATATCGATTTGGAGAAATCGAAGTGATTGGTATAATCGAGTCAAAAGGCATAAGAGTCTTATGATAAGTTTAGTACATGAATTTTGTTTTTTTCTCTCTCTCTCTTCACTTATAAGAGCACCGTCCAAAGAGATCTTCAATCAATACAGGACATGGCATGAGTAACATAAACCATCTAACAGATAAGATTTTATGGCCATTGAATTATTAAGGAATCACAATCTTTATTTATTGAGCGTCGTCGTCAATGACGTTGATCCATCTATGAAGCTTAGAGGTAAACTTAGTTGCATTGTTGTCCACATGGTTGTTGATCCATATATGGAGCGAGAAGGTAAACTTAGTTTCGTTAACGATGAAGTCAATATAACTGGAGTCTTACACTTTGAGGGCTTATTGTTATTCAAGTTGAGAGACGTTAATAGGATTGTGGTTTGGAATCCCTATTGGAACCAAACTGTGTGGATCAAACTCAGATATTCTCACCTCACTGACGGATATGACAGGTTCTGTTATGCTCTCGGATACGAGGATAAGGAATCTTGTCGTATGGTTAAATTGGCAATGTTTTTGGTATGAAATGTACGATTTTGACTCTGGTTTGTGGAAAACTCTTGATGTCACTCCACACTGGGCTATATATTGTTCTTCTCATGTAGTTTCTTTGAAGGGAAACACTTACTGGTGTTCTGTAAAAAGGAGTTTAGAAGGTTATAAAAATCACATAATCTGTTTTGATTTTACAAGCGATAGATTTGGGCCGCTTTTACCTCTGCCAGCAGTTGAAGTAAGGGCTAATGACTATGAATATGTGACTTTATCTTGTGTTAAAGAAGAGAAGCTTGCGGCTTTACTTCAGCACCCCTACGAATCTGGGATTGAAATATGGATTACGACTAAGATTGATGTGGAAATGGTGTCTTGGAGCAAGTTCTTGAGAATGGGTTGGGGACCTACGATAAATGTTCCAGCTAGCTTCTTCATTGACGAGGAGAAGAAAATCTTCATGGATTTAAATGGAGACTATGACTCTGATTCTGGTCATCGCAAACGATATATTAACATCGTTGGAGAGGCTGGATACTTAAAAAAAATGAATATTGGAGTCCCTGAAGACCAAAACGGTAGCCAGAAGATTGCTATTATGTTCCACATTTGGTTCAAATCAGGAAACCTTCACGAGGCAAAAGAATAAAACAAAGTCGTTTAGAAAAGTGTCGATTTGATCATAACAGGTTGAAACTTGACGCAATTGAAAAGCTACTCCAGAAGAAAGGTAGATATTGGTATGAGGATGGGCAAAAGGAGAAAATGGGATGATTAGACGCAAAATTGAGACTGGTTGCTACGTTATAGGTGATTTTTTGAGCTCTTGTATCATCTTAGATGACATTTGTGGTCTGCAGGAGGTCAGATTTTGGAAACGATTCAAGATGCTCTTACAACCATATGGGACTTGACTTGTTGCATTGTGATGACTATCTTTGCGTAATAATGTTTTTTATTGGTGCTATTGGGTTTCTCTATTATTGTACTTTCTGCTATGTTTGTGTACATTAATGTTTTGGGTTTGAACGATTGAAGTTGTGTGTGACCAAATAAAAGAGTACAAGTTGAGTGTATGCATGAAATGTAGTGAATAGCAATAATTCAAAGTTGATTAATGTATTTAAGTCGAGCTAATAAGACTCTATAGAAAGAGATGGAGAGACGTGGTTGTTTGTGGCCCAAGGTTTATTTATTGGAAGAAGCATTTTAACATGAAATTGTTTCTGCAAAATACAACATCACTAATGGTCAATAGTGAAGGGTAACATAATAAGAATTGTAATTGGTGATGAGTGACTAATGAGTCGGTGACTTTTCACATGATTATTATTCTTAAACGATTTGCGTTTTGATAAAAAGCTTCGACTTTTAAACACTTAATAAGAAGAGTAAGTTTGCACAAACCCAAGACTTTCTTGTAAGAGAGAATTGCCAGCAAAATATTTTCCCACCAAGCTTTTCCTCTCCACCGACGTTCAACGATGAAGCCAATACGGCACAGCGAGTCTTCATAACATTCCAACTTGTCCAAAACGACGGCGAGCTCCAGCAATGCAAGGTCGTGAGAGCTTCTCAGAGATACCAATAAGGAACCTACTGGTCAAGCAAGCAGCTTTGGCTTACCTGCAGCCTATGGCAGTGGTGGAGCAAGGTCTTTTTGAATCTGTCGGTTTTGTAAATCCTTCAGAGATGTTTCTTATGAAGTAAGAAAAAAATGCATAGAAGAGAGTGCTTACCTTTCTTAGTTTACTGGAGAGATTGCTTCTGCTCAAATGCTCTTAGGACCGTATACTCCTGGTTTCCTCAGGTCACTGCAGTTGCAAATTTTGAGTCAAGACGCATTAAATTCAACAAGATTTGTAGCCACCCATGTTTTCACAATTAACACAAGTTCTATTGTATTCTACGATTAAGAGGCACAAAGTTCGCATTCAAATATTGTTGAAATGATTATGTCTGAATGTCAACTTACTGTGTTTTCAAAAAGTGGCACTATGAAAACTGGTCTAGTGTGTTCAGAGATTTACATCAGAACCAGGGCATCCACCAGATGTACATCTTCCCAAGATTCTCAAGTGAGACTGCATCCGCAATCAACCGCCGAGCCTGACCTTCTACCGGTAACGGAACACCAACAACCACGCCCCGCAGCCGGGCTTCAATGCTGCTTATGGCCCGCTGTAATTGTCAAATCATATGGTTGTCTCGACCAATTAGAAAGAGGAAAAAAAAGAAGAGAGAAGCAATAGATGATTATGCAAACCTGAGCATGTGGATTCTGAACTTCTACTCCGCTTGATTTGTGTGATTTTGTCCACTCCACAAGAGGATCATGGATGAAAGTCTCCAGGATGCTCATCAATGTCTCTCTATGTGTCCTCAACACTGTGAGAGTGATTTCACATACCCTCATGAAGATGCCCTCATATCCAGTGATACCCAAACCATCGATCATGTTCTGCGGTTTGGCAAACAACAATTCATTATTATGACAAAAGGAAAACAACTCACAAAATACAAAAGATTATACAGTTTCTTGCCTGGGTCAATCTGAATGGTACTAACTCAGGCTTCTCCAGTTGTAAGCCTTTGTCAAATAAGCAACTGAAGTCTACATGGACACAATCACCTGAAGTAGAATCAAAGAGTATGTTTTCTCCATGACGGTCACCAAGTCCAACAACGTGCCCAACCATGGACCAAACTGCTGTGGTGTGAGCATAAGCTACACGTGACCTAAACCAAGCAGCTGGTTCAGAAAACGTCGTCAAGAACCATTTATGGAAAACCGGAGGGAACATAGGGAGGATCTTGGTCTTCAGCATCTCATACTCCTTTTTAACAGCACACTGATCGTATATTTTTTTAATTTGAGGATTTGTTTTCTGCCGATCAAACCTCCCACAAGAAATGTATGTATCTTGTAGAATGTGACGGAGTCCACGTGTATGTGGAACCCACTCCACCAGACCACAGTCCTCAGTTAGAGGAGCTACTGCGAAGGTTCGAATATATAGCTTCCTCCGCCTGCTTTCGGGATATTTGGATAGTAAGCGGTTTATCATCGCAGTAAATTCCATCATCCGAGCATCTTTCCTGAGATCATCCTTGGGCTTGCAGAGGAATGGATACTCAATACCATCATTTCCCAGCAGAATGATCTGAATACAAAAAAAAATGCAATCCATTGGTAAGGCATATTGCAGGAATGATTCTCAAAGATAAAATGACATATTAGGAGACATATAAAAGGAGATATGAGCAGTGCAGAGGATCAAATGGAATTAGGTTGACGATTTAAACCCGTGAAAAATGGAAAAGCATACCTTCTTTGGTCGCTGAAGGGATGAGAGTATCTCGGCTTCATCAGCTATACCAGAAATAGTTGGTAGATCTGAACCAGAAAAGACACTGGCAGAGTGTCGATCGTTGTTGTTCATATCAAATGCTGGCAGACTAATGGTAAGAGATTGTTGAATTGGCATGATGATATCCAGCGGCATCATTCTTTTCAAGGCACTGAATTCAGTCGTTATATTGATAAACTTTGATCTTGGTTGACCTCCATGGAAGCATAGTTTGATGAAATGATCAGTCAAACTAGCAAACTGAATGAACAAATTGTGGCCTCTGTCACTTTGGTTAAAACCTTTTCGTGCACCTTGTATGATTTCTGCAGCTGCTTCCCTCCTAGCAGGAACAGTAGATTTTGAAACAGCTGCCATAATCCAGAGCCCTTGCTGAGGAAATTGATGTAGAACAGAAGTAATGATATTTTTAACCAGCAGTACTGTATCCCCATTTTGGTGACAGATTCTAGAAACTAACTGAGGCAAGACAGTTAACCATTGATAGGTTGGTAGATCCTTTAAGCAGCCTCTCATTAAACTCATTATCTGCCAAAATAAGAAGAAAAAATTATATACGAAAAATACGAGAAGAATTAAATCGTTAACAGCTATGAAGAAAGAGTCCATAATCACCACCTTCATATGAGTATTTTTCAATTCCTTAACTCCGGCAGAACCACTTGTTTGATACATAGTACCAAAATCAAACCATAGTGTTAACAACCTCGGAAGTGCTTGAAAGAGATTCTTGTGCCCACTGTGAAGTGCCTTAGCATAGAAGTACATTCCCTTACATAGGTAATCCCACCCTGCTTTATCAGTGCTCGAGTTCGATGAGACAGAACCCTTTTTGCTGCCTGCAGAGCTCAATACAAGGCTCTCTTGTTGACACTTTCTTGCATCAACATATAGTTCATCATAATACTTAGCCAAATGGAAATATCCCTTCTCCCAGGGCAGCAAGTCCTTGACTTGGGTGTAAAGATTTATAACATCTTTCTTTTGCTTTTGTCCACTTTGATGGATCCATTTGGAATACAAAAGAAGAGTCTTCGCAACATCTTTTTTTTCATTGAAAGATTGTGTGTTACGAACTGTTGGCTCTGGATTCGAGGGAGCCATCAGTAAGCTGTTGATAGAAGAAATTACGGTGGAGTCAACAACACCCTCAGGCATATTCAGGAGAGACTGTTGTAGCTCTATAATGGCACTGTCCGAACGCCTAGTGATCCAAAGAAGTTTCGCCTTTTCCATGTGTACATTAGGTGCACCAGAAGCCTGAGCTTCCAAAATTGCCCTGTGAGCTGTCTCATAGTGTCCAGCCAAACGGCAAAGCTTTGCATATTGAAGCCAACAGTTCCCAACTTGAGCACCGAGCCCAGAGGCACTAAAGATGAGCCTTCGGAAAGCTAAGAGAGGTTCCCTTGTCCACAATGATGATTGAGTAAATCTGAGCCGGTTCTCCCAGTTATCTACTACTTTCGAAAACACCGGATCACTTGTACTAAATGATTTCTCCAAATATGAATCCCCATTAAGAAGCGTCTGGAAGTCTTCTAGCTCCCTTAACAAGTGAAGCTTGACAACAAAAGGATAAGCTCGTGTATATGAGTCCATACCTGCAGCAGCTAGAGGAGCAATAAGAGCTTGTTTGGAAATTGCTATTCTCTCAGCTACAGAGTATTGATCCTTCTTCATCATTGCTTGGAGAATCTTTGTGACATCTCTGTCAAATGAGGCATTACTCTCTGAGCTACTGAATAGTAAACCTTCTGCATCAGCTCCACCAAGATACTCATCCATCAAGTCCCACTTTCCAAGTCTCCATGCAGCTTGTACACCTTGTGTGCACCACGTTTTCTTGTACTCTGGTACTCTGGCAATTAGTCCGTCAACATGCGTGACCATTGTCTGATGGTGGCACATGTTAAGCAAGCAATTAAGAACATCAGAATGTCTTTGAACTGATGTTGGTTCCATCTGAAGGGCTTGTTCACATGCAGTAAAAACTTCTGCCCAGTTACCCGATTTCTTATTTATCAACAATTGGTCTTGCAAACTTAATGATTTGCTTAAACTTGCAAAGCCCGAAAGACCATCAGGCTCGTCAAGGCAGCTGTATATTCCCATCAGTGACGAAACATCGGCATTTTCAAAGATGCCCGTCTTCTCCGCTGCGGGATTTAAGGAGCCTGACTTTCCACGTACATGGGATTCCAGGTACATCAATGACCTGGCATAAGCTTGACACCTGAAAGCTGCCCTAGCAAGGGTCACCTTAGGAATAGCAAGCAAAAGCTCCAACACATATTTACATTGTACAAGAAGTTGATCCTGTGCTGCTTTTAACGTTGAAACCTGATCTTTCGATTTGGGTGCTACTTGCCTACCGCCTGATGACTGCATAGAAGATGAGAGTGCTACTCCCTGCTTCACATCGTCAACCCATTGCCCAAGGTTATCAAGAAGCGTGAAAACAGCTTGAACACAAACTTCACTCTGACCAACACCAAAGCTGTTAATTGTCACTCCACTATTTTCTGACGCAGCAGCATCAAGAACCGAAAGGATCTCTTCTGAAATGCTAAGCCGTGCTGCCTCAGTCCCATGACAAACAACATCCAGAACTAAATATGGTAAGAGATAAGTAGCTGTCTGCATATCGTGACGCACTATGCCTCGGCAAGCAGCAAATATGCTTACACGGGATCCAGTTGCATGTGCTGTCAATTTCTTTATCCAGTAGGATAGCCACCTTCTGAATGACATGGAAGGCCGATAAATTGGTCCAGCTGATCCAGGGTCAGACACATTTGGAAGCTGAAACCTTGAAGTCAAGCACGGAGCTATTAGTTCTTTAACATAGTTTGAGAACCGATCCCATAGTTTTTGTCCCCTTTCATTCACTTCTTTGTTGCCTCCAGATATTCTAGAACCAGATACATTGAGTTGTACATGCTCCTGTGGCGTAAAGACAACAACATTTCCAGCTAACGATGGATCACAGCCAGCAATCTTTAGTAACTCCTGTATGGCAAGAGCAGCTGAGTCTTGTATGATTGTATCCTGTGCAGCTCTAAAAACTCTTGCCAAGTGTTTGTGAATGAGCTCAAAGATAAGATCATCATCTGAGCACTGGATTTTAAAACGACTGCATGAAGTAACTCTCACTTTGGCAGGGTCAACAGCACCTATTGCTCCAAGACAATCTGCACAGACTAACTTTAACCTCTGACCCACTGTAGTTCGTGATTCTTCTGCACATCCCTGTAGTAAAGATGTGATTAAAGAGCTCAAGATCTCCATGTCTGAGACAAGTTCACCAGCAATCAGAGCAGCAACATCTTCATTTCTATGATACAGCAATTTGCTTAGCTCACATGCCACCATGTATCTAACATTCAGGTTCTCATGTTTCATACCATTTACGATATCCCGCAATTGATCCTTCAGGCTCATACATCCACGTGCTTCTTGAATAGCATTGTTCAATTCTGTTAAAGAAGGTATGCTAGGTAAGAGGGGAAACTCACAGATGTGCTGCTTTAGTATATCTCTATTCTTCAAAACAAGTTCTTCAAGAATTTTCACCACTTCATCTAAATATACAAAGGGGCCTTCCTTCTCTCTCTCTAAGAAGGGGATGAGTGCTGCGAAAACCTGAGAAATCACATACTTTATGCTAGATGGCGATACGGCAGCCAACTTTCTTGTAAAAAAATGCAAGACCGAGAGACCCTCGCTCTGAAGTGCATCTTTGTCAATGACATGCATAAGAAGAACCATAAGCTTCGGCACATATGTGCTGAGATAGTGGCCCATCATCTCAATGAGCAGTTTAATACGCTTCAACGCTTGTTTTTGAAGAAGAATATCATCTGCATGAAGCATTTTTCTGTCAATACTGTTAAGGAGTCCAACAAAATGGTTTTGTAAGAATCCAGGAAGATCTTCGGCATTTGTTAGAACTTTTGAGATCTTCTTTATTGCCTCAGGCAGTCTCTGTAGCCTGCATAAACGAAATATTGAAATCACACGTCATAAAAAAACAAACTAGCACCAGGACATTCAGTTATTTGTTTAAAATGATAATCACATTTTCGTCTCACGGCTTTAAGAAACAAACAACCTCTAGCAACCTCTGTTGACATGTAAACGTGAATGAGCACAAGATAAACATGTAGAGAGAGCTCAAAAGATCATGGACTCCTTCACGAAATTCTAGTTCTTAAAGCAATTTGGTGGCACATTCCCTAATAACATAAATGAACCATAGAATTCTAACAAAAGAAAAAGTTTAGAAAACTTTCATGCTATTTCCAACAACCAATTTCTGCTCCAAAAGTACGGATCTACAAAAGTACATACCGTCTATCTATCTCAGGCGTGTCAGCAATGTCCACAAAGCATACAAGCTCATCTAAGAGTGCCGGTAAAGCAGCAGCAAAAATTTCTTGGTTGTCAGAACCAATATGTGAGTGATACAATTGCAAAACTGAGAGCAGATTCTTGTCTTCTTCTTGATTCAGAGCAAATGCAAGAACTCTGGGCAGCCAATGTACTATTAGAGGTACGACATCTGTGTCTAATAACTTGGCCAGTTCGTTCAAGGTATTGGCTGCTTGAGCATTTTCCTGCCAATATACCAAGAGCTTAGGAAGAACAACAGGGACCATTTTCCGTACAAGTTCTTCAGTTTCAACACCCAAAACTGCCTCTGCAAATTCTCTTACCACATTTGGACGGCTGGTCAACCTGCCAGATAGATTATCAAACAACTCGTTTTGAATATGAGCAGCTCTGGAAAGTAACGTTGCAAATCCCCCTTTCACATGGATATAGCATGACCTATTTATCAGCCTTGACGCATTTATTCGGATGATCAACTCTGAATGATCAAGCTGATCAATCAGCAGGAAGAGACAAAACAAGCAAAGCTCACTGGTAACATCAACAGCTACCATAATTTCAGCTGTAGTTTCCAAAAGAGTCTGGATGACAAGAAGATCCTTAGCTGTTGCTAGAGCATGCTCAATCAAATTAAAAAAATTCCTTTCCCAACTTTTCTCCATACCATCTTCATCAAGAAACAAACAGCTCACAAGAGGATGCTGTACAAAGATACCAATCTGAGCACAGAATGCTTCCCTTACATCTGTCTTTACATGAAGTAACAGATATTGAAGGCATCTTATCCATTGAGACCTTGTTCTGGCCAGAATATCTGGGGGTGTATGGCCAAGAATTCTCCTTATTACTTCTACGCAGGCTAGCTGAGTCTCTTCAGAAGACTCGTCATAGAGAAGATTAAAATATAAGGATTGAAGGTTAGAGTAATCACGATGAGAATCCATTTCCATCTCTGGAGCCTCTATGATTCTGAAATGCTTCTCGTCTTTGTTTTTGAAAAATTTGTCACACTTTGAACATTGGAACCCTTGAAGTAGACAATTCAGAGTTTCCTCTTTCTTTATATCTTCATGTAGTAATAAATGGCATGCAGTTTTTTCTGAGCCCGTAGTACTTGATCCATAAAGGCAAGACAAGAAGCCAAGAGACTGAGGAATTGTCTTCTTACCCATCGAATTATCTTCTTTCAACAAATGCCTATGAATGTAAGACAAAAGAACAGTCAAGGTATGTCTTAAAAATAGCGATATGAACTTAACTATTCCTTTAATTTGTACTGATGAGAATTTTACTACACGAGAAATTGAGCAAAAAGAGATTATTATGCCATATTTTCTCATCAACTTACTCCAGCTTTTGGAATAAATTAGGAAGGGCATGAAGATCAGAGAAAAAAACTTTGAGTGGCATGGAGATGACAGCGACAGCTCGCACTTGCTCAGAATCATCAGTAAAAGCCAGATTGAAGATATCAGAACCACTCCCGTCTTGTAAACCAAGCTTTGTCCATATCCCCACAGATAAGCACTTAGACTTAACTAGAGAGCTAGGCTTCTTAAACAGCATGCAATGCGTCCAAGGAAGCTTCAGCAAGAATTGTATGGCCTCCAAATCATTTCCTTTACTTGAATATTCAAATTGTGAATCCAAACCTGATGAAAGAGGAATACATTAACAGATGAGGATACAACTGGTATAGAGCAAAAGATTCAACACATTGTTTGGCATGGAAAATAAATGTCAGACTTCATGGAGAAGGAGAATTACCTGGCACGAGCAGCACATTGTGAATTCCTTCCAAGTAAATAGAAATATCGAACATGATAGGATTTCCTTTTTCAACCTACATACGAATCTTTCAAAAATAACTGAAAATGAAAACGCTAGTAAGAGAATAGGGACTGGGGAGTTTTTGGTTACCTGCTCAACTATCCAGGGAATCCAATCATACATCTGGTGAAACAAGAGATGAGTAATGTCAGTCCAGTGACAGAAACAAAATGCATTGGTGAGCATACTAAGTGCCACTATTGAAATTTCAGTCCGTAACAGACTAGGTTCAGCAGGTGGAGGCTTTAAAGATTCTACAGTTGAAAGAAGCATCTCACGCAGACTAGCAGCATCTTTTCCATCAGTCTCATCGGCAAATTCAGGAGCAGAGTAAACCCCTCGTTGAATATCAACACCAACCTTCTGGCGCTTACTTTTGTAGGTAATTTCATCCCTAATATGCCTTTTTTGTCCAACGTGAATTCCCTGGACAGGTCTATCACTTGCTGCTGATATATGACTATTACATTTGGTTGTTTCACCTCGAACACAACCAGGTCCAAGAACTTCAAGAACTGTTCTAAAACATTCTATCAATTGTAAACAAGGTTCTGGAAGATGAAGCAACTCTAGAAGGCAATGTAGCTTCCAGATACAAGGAGGACATGCTTTCACAATCCGCACATATGCACTGCACAGGGAAGCCTACATACATAAATACCCGATATGATATCCCATAAGGTTGTTGAAAGAGCAGCAGCGAAAATAAAATTAAAAATATTGATCAGAAATTCACTGGAGTGGAACATGTTATGGGAAGAAACAAATCCAAATATACCTTAAGCTCTTCACTCTTTGTTCTCTGCAAAGCATGAGGGAATACCAGCACTAAGCTTTCTGCAGTTAGTTTGACAGCGACATCAGAACAGCTGGAATACATTGCCGTAAGCAAACGTCCAATGGTAGAATCATAAATCGCATTCCTGTTACACAAACCCCAGAATTTAAGTTCAAAGTGAAGGTTAGATCTATATTCTGAAACTGCATAGTAGAAGATTTACCAACCCAGTGGAAAAAGAGTAACTTAACAAATACATTTTCACACTCAAATACGAGGAACATAGAAAGAGAAGATCCAATAAAACTATCTTAATTCACAATCATGTCAAAATAAAACAAAAGAGTTGTGCTTTGACAACTGACATGTGGGAACAGACCTGTACACAGGAAGTCCTTCTTCATCTGCACCTAAAAGGAGGATGATTGACTGTATCAAGCCCACATGAGGGAGGACGTTGACAGTAAGGATTGATCCAACAAGAGAAGCAAATTCAAAGCATGCCTGCCATATAAAATCAGATGTCAGATTAATGATCATCACATCTTCAAACTAAAGATCATCACATCTTCAAACTAAATTAAATGCACCAGCAACACTAGCAACCGATTAGATAAACCAAATCACCAAGGTTATGAACAAATAGTAACTCACCATCTGCACATCTGCGCCACCACAGGATACTAAAGAACAAGCAGCCTTAACAAATGATGTATGGATGAAACCCTCGACGTAGAGTGTCCCCTCAGTTAGGCATTTACAGATGAGTTTAAGGATACAAGTAGCAAAAGGTTGCCATCGTCTGGCTCCCAATAAGTTCAACACAAGACCATCCCCATCTCTGGGCTTATTAGTATCTGGCAGATCACAGAGACGACAAGAATCATCCCAAATGGCAGAAAAGGACATACAGAAACACCTAAATGGAATCTGAGATTCACAGAGTTCCGGTTCATTTGAGTGATGTGATGCAATAGGTTGCATATCTGTACACATACAAAAGGAACGTTAGTCCAGTGTAAGTTGAAGAATTTTAGAACAATAGTATGTATTATTAACATTCAAGGAATCAGTTTTTCAAGCAACAATCTCCAGTTGTAAAGTTTTCTAACATTATTTTCACCTATGGAACAAAAATATCTGGGAATCAGATATGTAAACAACATCACCAAAAAAGTACTTGTGGTCCATTAAAGTTGTAATCAGGTGGGAAAGGCACATCAATATGATTAACAGGGAAGAAATAAATAAATCTTACTTATACCTTCAATGGCCTGCAAAGCGTCAAGGAAGAACATCCGGTACGCCTTCCTCGAGTTAGAACGCAGCAACATTAAGAGAGATCCAACAGTTTCAAGTATCACTCCTTGCCCAGGGCTGCAATTGGTTTAACAAGAGAAAGGATTAAAACAAAACTCTTGCCTAGACACACCTAATCTATAGTGAAACAACTTACAGAAATTCTGGTTCCGAAAAGAAGGGTATAATACGAGCAATGACAGGGAAAATAGCAGAAGGGTTTCCATGATAGAAAACTCCTGGAATGGTTCTTGCTGTATGACTAACAAGCTTTAGTACAGCTGTAACTTCCCTTCCTTTGCCTATCAAACATAAAAAATCACAACTCAAGGTATAAGAATCCATGGAGTGAATCGTATCAAAGCAGTGAAAGTTCATCAACAAGCAGAAGCACATGTAACCGCAAAACATTGAAGCTAACCTAAATTAACGAATTCCCGCAAAATTCAAGCTAAGAATCATCCAGAGGAACGGAAACAAGAGCGGAAATAGTATAATTACCCAGAGAAGGGACAACGACGTAGGTATTCAGAAGATTGGGGATGACAGCTTGAAATCGAATCTGAAGAGCATCGTCTTCATCGGAAGAGTGACGGAGATTGTTAGCCGGAGTGGAGGAGGATGCGGCCACTCGTTCACGGAGTTCGTGAACCAAGCTCGAGAGATTATTGTCGTTCGCCATTTCAGTGTCGCTTCTCCAGTCTCCGGGAACCTTTCCCACTTCCCTCCCAATTTTTAAAAGGAAAAAAAATAACAAATCAACTTTTTTTTCTCTAAAAATGTATTTGTAGCTCTATGAATGTTTTTTGTTTTTTTTCCTCATGAATTTAATTTTTAATTAAATCATTTTTGTGTACTGCAAAAAATATTATTGAAACATTTTTATGCACAAGTAAATAAGAGATTCACCACATATTTATTGTATTTTTCTTTTTATCAGATCAACAAAATATTTAATTATGATTTTATATAAGAAAAACACATGTTGATATGTACTTAGACATTTTACATAAGGAGGAAGTGACAACTATTGCTACTTTCGTTTTAACATCTTCTGATATATGATTTAAGTGAGTGGAATTGCTCAGATTGCCAAAAACAAAACAAAAACATGAAAAGATAATTCACTAGAAATGAAAATTAGATTGAATGTTGACATTGATAGAGATGCTAATTCAGATGCTTGTTTGCTTTCACCTTCGGTTGCAAAATCTTCGGTTGCAAATCTTCAAAATTTTGGTTTTGATTTGGAACTAACAATCCAAAGTCAGATTTTGAAGATTGATATAGTTGTTAGTATAGATGATAATATTATGTGTCACATTTTTTTCTTAGGTTATTGTCGCACAAAGAAATATACATATTTATAACCAAGTTTTTTCACATTTGAGCTGGTGAGCTTGGCTCCCCATTTCTCCATACACCACTGCTACTTTACTTTATTGGTGTACTGGTCAACCTACAAATTTTGGAAAGAAAGAAATAAGAGATTTTATAGAAACTCAAATTATTCTCCAAATTTAATGATCAGCCGAGTTGAAACCACCATCAAGAATCAGAATTCATCCTTCTAACATCAGAATCAACATGTAGGGGTGAGATCATGCAACTTCGATTTTTACTCAACTGATTTCCAAAGTACCATTTTAGTTTTGGTAACTACTATTCATATGCATCGTGTTATACTTTCATATGGAAAGCAAATTGAGCTGTCTATGAAAACGTCTTTTGATGATGTCTCAATTTTGATGGAAATGTTAATTGTTTCATTGCTATATTCAAGCTCAAAAAAATTTCAATAAAATAAATTTTGAAATTATAAAGCAAATAAAGTTTTCGCTTCGGAAACATAGTAAAAATCACCATTTCATAAGATAGTTCTAATTAGTTATGCTTTTGTTTGTGCTTAAATAAAATTGTATATTTTTGTTGTAATTTGAAATATACCAATTCTTGTATCTGAATTCATATAAATGAATGAAATATGATGTTAAAAGAAAATATAAAATATAAAATATGGAAAATGTTACTATTTAAAGTTTTTAAGTTTTGATACTTTCCAAGGAAGTAAATTGGGTCAAGATCAATTAAATAAGGAAAACACAACGTGACTGGGCCTAGTACGTCAGCCTTTTTCCCCACCAAATTGAGGAAGTTAAGAAATTAAATGCTTAATTTAATCTATTTATTAAATTCATCTGCAAAAGACATTCTGAGGCTACTGTCAGTGCAGAAGACTGCAATTTCAGCTTCACAATTCCACGCGTTGATCCTCGAGAGTGAAGTTCACCTTCCACCATCTACAAAAATCCGCAGCGTAATGTATTTATTCACGCGCTTAAGAGAAATAACAACAAAAATGGGACCACCTTGCTTGAAAAGAGTTATGACCATACCGCCTTAAACGCTTTTATTACACACTCTCCCAAATCGTTTCGCGTTTCGTTTGAATTGTGTTATAACTCTGTTTTATTGCTCCTTCTTCCTCCATTCAATTACTCTGTACCCAAAGACAAAAAAGAAAGAAGAAAGAAACATGCATGCCAAAACAGATTCAGAGGCCACAAGCATCGACGCAGCTTTATCTCCGCCGCGTTCAGCGATTAGACCTCTTTACTACGTACAAAGCCCTTCTAACCACGACGTCGAGAAAATGTCATTCGGGTCGGGTTGTAGTCTTATGGGTTCGCCGTCACACCCACATTACTATCACTGTTCACCAATTCATCACTCTCGTGAGTCATCAACCTCTCGCTTCTCCGACCGTGCCCTCCTCTCTTACAAATCCATCCGTGAAGCAAGTGGACGCCGCCGTTACATCAACGACGGAGATGACAAAACGGACGGTGGAGATGATGACCCGTTTCGAAATGTTCGCCTCTACGTCTTCTTGCTCCTCTCTTTAGTCCTCTTGTTCACAGTCTTCTCTTTGATACTGTGGGGTGCTAGCAAAGCTTACCCTCCTAAAGTTGTGGTACAGGTTAGTAATTTTTCTTAAATCTTCACTCGGTGACTCGAACTGAGTCGACTCGTCTGGTGGAAGACTGTCCTATTTCTCTTTCCTTAAAAGAAACAACTTGGAAAAAAGCCTAACTATTTTTTCTTTTTTGAAAAAATGACAAATGTGCATTGAAATGTGATTAATTTAACTTTTCTAAAGAAAACAAAAGTACGTGTTAAGACAAGAAGACAAAATGTGCATTGAATTGGATTAATTAAAACTTTCGTAATGAAAACAAAAGTTATCTAATTGAGACAAATGTGCATTTGAAAATAGACAAGTGTTTGGGAACTGCAGCGTTTGGTGGTGAGTAACTTGAATGTGATTTAACTTTTCTTATGAAAACAAAAGTATCTGTTAAGACAAGAAGACAAATGTGATTAAACTCTTGTAATGAAAACAAAAGTATCTACTGTCTATTGAGATCGACAAGTAGACAAATGTGAATTTGAAAATAGACATGTGTTTGGAAACTGCAGGGTATGTTGGTGAGGAACTTGAATGTACAAGCTGGGAGTGATCTAAGTGGAGTTCCTACAGATATGTTATCTCTTAATTCAACGGTGAGGATCTTCTACAGAAACCCATCAACCTTCTTCACCGTCCACGTCACTGTTTCTCCTCTCCTTCTTCACTACTCCAACCTTCTTCTCTCCTCAGGTGAGATGGAGAAGTTCACGGTTGGTAGAGAAAGACAAAGGAGTTTAGTGACGGTGGTGCATGGCCATCAGATTCCTCTATACGGTGGTGTTTCTTTTCATCTCGATACATTGTCACTGCCGCTTAATCTCACTCTTGTCCTCCATTCCAAAGCTTACATTTTGGGAAGACTCGTCACTTCAAAGTTCTATTCAAAGATCACATGCTCCTTCACTCTCAATGCCAATCGCCTCCCTAAGCCTATCTCTCTTCTCCATTCATGTACTCATTACCATTGACCACACGTACGTGTGAGTTCTTGTATCTTTTGCGATCAATTATAAAATTAAAGTTTCGTTACATATATTTGAACTACATTTCAGTATGCTTGAGTCATGCATGGATTCAATCATTCACAACCCGAAACATTATTGCAAAAAAAAAAAAAAACTCAGCAGAAAAGTACAATAACAGAACAGGTCAACAATGCAACAAGTCAATTCTTATATTGTTCCAGAGCATCTCGAAGCATTCCATATATAAATCTGACCACTCTCAATGTTTTGCTCCTCCAGACTACAAATGTAATCACTAATCACTATAAGCCTCACGTCCACTAAAGTATCTAAGATAGAACAAAAAAAAGTTACATGTAACGTTGCAAACAATCTCAAATTTTCACCTAATTATCTTGTTTTCTCTTTTTGCGCATCCTCCTACCAATATCTATTGTCTTTTTTCTTCCCTTGAATAGCTTTTCAATTGCCGACATGTTTTGATTAAATCGACGCTTCTCTAAACGATTTTCTTTTATCTTTTTGCCTCGTGAAGGGTTCCTGATTTGAACCAAACTTGGAACATAAGAGCACCCATGTAACCTACCGTTTTGGGCTCCATGTAGGCCGATATCTATTTCTTTTAAGTAACCAGACTCTTGAATGATGTTAATATATGGTTTGGGATCGTCTTTGAGATAGCCAGAGTCAGTATCTCTATTAAGACTCATGTATAATTTCTTCTCCTAGTCAATGAAGAAACTAACTGGAACCTCTACCTTAAGCCCCGTATCCACTCTCAAGAACATGCTCCACGACACCATTTCGACATCAATCTTAGTTGTAGTCCATATTTCAAGCTTAGATTCAAATATGTGCTGAAATAAAGCCGCAAGCTTCTCTTCTTTAACACAGGATAAAGTCACACATGCATAGTGATCATTCATTACATCAGTCGGCAGAGGTAGAAGCGGCCCAAATCTCTCTCTTGTAAAATCAAAGCCGATTATGTGATCGTTGATATCTTTTGAGCTCCTTTGTTTAGCACACCAGTATGTGTTTCCCTTCAAAGAAGCGCCACGAGAAGCATAACTTATACCCCAGTGTGGAGTGGCATCAAGAGTTGTCCATAAACCAGAATCAAAATCGTAGATTTCGTACCAAAAAAATTGGTTTACGGGTGCTTAGTAGAAAAAGTCCATACATCTCAACAATTTAAGGCTATGAAAAGATTCTTTATCTTCGTATCCAAGAGCATAATTGAAACAGTCCAATCCTTGTGGGTGAGAAAATCTGAGTTTGATCCACACTGTTTGCTCCAAATACGGATTCCAGACCACAATCCTAGTAACATCTTTCAACTTGAATAACAATAAACCCTCAAAGTGTAAGACTCCAGCTACAATGAATTCATCGTCAACAAAACTAATTTTACCTCTAATATCCATAGATGGATCAACGTCATCGATGGAAACGCTCATTAAATAAAGATTGTGATTCTTTGTTGCGATCATCATAGTCTCATTAAATAGTCTCATCATAGACTGAGATAGAGGATGCTTTTTTTAAAACACCAAGAGATATGACTAGAAATCGTGAAGGTGCAAAAAAGAAAAGATTTTAATCAGAGAATTTCAGCGGAAAAACCAAGATCTTGGAAGAAGAATATTCTGCTTGTATATGTGTGAGAGCATAGTCATCGGTTACAAGATTTGCATTTTCAAATTTACAATAGATGTTCGGGTTTGGTTCATATGTTTTGGCTTTTCGGGTTTAGAGGCATGTGACCTATTCAGATACTATAATTTTTGGTTTGTTGAGTTTGATTATATCTGGATTTAAATCCAGTTCGGTTACATGAAATATCAGAACAAATAGATATAAAAAATTTGGTTAGATTTGGTAAAATTTTTATAAATTTAACTAAGGACTTTCAAGTATTTTGATTTTTTTTAGTTTATAATTGCTGTGTAATTGTGTTATATTAAATCAAATTATCATTAATACTTTTGGGTATATAATTGAATTTCAAATATTTAAAATATATCAATAATATCATATATTAAATTAAATTAAATTAAATTTATATTTTACAAACCCGCCCAACGGGCGGGTCCTAATTTAGATGACCAAACTTAAAAAATATAATTTATAATATTAAACATGTTATCTTTAAAAAGTTGTTAATTTATAATATTAAACATATTTTTAAAAGTATATTTATGCGGGCCGGCTTGCTAATCCGTTGGACATAGCGGGGCATACTTGGACACAAAAACTACTTATAAGAAATAAAAATGGGTATATACATTAATTAACAAACAACACTAACACTTTATAATTTAATAAAATAAAAATTAGATACAAAAAAATTAATTATCAAAACTAAATGAACAAAATAAGAAAAAAATCTATAAATTATCTGAAAAACTGAATACAAAATATTGAACTATAAAATATAAATAATAATCACAATAATTAAGAAAAAATTGATTTGCGGTGTACCACGAATTTGACTCTAGTCGTCTTCATAAACCAGATCATGTGGTTTCAGAATCAAGCTACATTGATTCTGATTTTCTTTTCTTTCGTTCCCAAACTCTAAGCCACCGTTGCTTCTTTAAACTATTGTCTCACGTTTTCAAGCTAATATGCTTCTTTTTAAGTGTAATTCAAGCTCATAAGTCATAAGCATCTAAATCTATAAGCATTTACCTATTTTGTTCTGCTTTCCAAGCCACGATGCTTATTTACAAACTTCTCAAGATGTCACTATCATGAGATTACATATTTCTGTTGCACCTTCGGCTCAGCCAACAACGACAACATCTCCATCACATCTCCATCAAGAGCTATGGACCTCACCATCACCACATTCATGTCTCCTAAGCTATATGCTTCCTAGCCTCTACATATATGTGTTCTCCAAGGAATTTTTACGGAATATCCGTCCAAAGGCATGGTTCAAGCGCAATGCTTCTTTTTCCTCCCTATCAAACTTGTCAAAGATTCAATCTCAAGCCGTTGTTTATGTCTTCACTTCATCTACCCCTTGAGCTTGAGGGGCATATTAAGGATAAATTATCCTTATGATTACTCTCTACAATTATTGCATATGATTCTCGCTATTCACTATAGTTACCATCAATGTGGGTAAGTTTAGTAATTCCTCCAATAGCTTCTTTTGCGAGGAACAGCGAGAGAGTTAACATGGTACTGTTTGAACCACTGTGAATTTCCAACTGAATAGTATGAATACAGTTCTAAATTATTTATAGCTCGGCAAATGAGAGTTTGAAATCCAAAAAAACTCATCAATACTTACAATTAGAGATCCAAAAAGTACCAATCTACAACACACCATTGATGAATTTTTCTGTGAGTTCTTTCGGAAGTCCCGTGACTGTATCAACACCTCCCACCACAAAATCGATAAACGGTGAAATGAGAGGTTACTTACTCCAGCGTTAAACCTCCAGCAACCTTGAAACAGCAAGAGAGTTAACATGACACTATTTGGACCAGGAATTTGTGAATTTCTAACCAGATTGTATGAATACAATTCTATATGATTTATCTCTCGGCGTACGTAAATGAGAATTTGAAATCACCTGTGGATAGTAGTAGCTGTTTTGTACGTAAGAACAGTAATAAATTGGATTCATCTGTGGACGTGGTAGATGCAAAAGGGCCATATAACTGATTTGATAGTTAACTCTACAAAAGGAGAAAACTTAGAAATGTATTTAAATTCAGGTTTCGTTACATATTAGAACTACATTTCAGTATGCTTGAGTCATGCATGAACTCTTTTCTGGTCTAGTGGTCGTTTCACCAAATCTTTTCTGGTTCAATCATTCACAACCCAAAACATTAATATGTACAAAACTCAGCAGAATCCTAATAGCATGATATGAACCAAAAGGTTTTAGGCTAAACTCCACTTTTAACCCAAGTCTCTCTTAGAGAATTAGGTTAATTGTTGGGAGTTGAATCCTCACTAGCATAAAGACCTATATTTATATCGGCTAAGATTACAACTTGGATTTAATCTAAACGTAAAAAAAAAGCACCCAATCCTAATGTTAAAAGGAAAACTAACACAAACCCAATATTGCTTAGAAAACTATTAAACCAAAACACTTAAATCTTTGTCACGTATCATAGCAGTACAGCACCAACTGTAAAAGATAAGTTATATAAGAACTTCTATGTAATTATGTAATACTTAATATTATCATATGTATCATTATAAATAGTTGTAACCTAAGTTAATAATAAGACAAGATCGTTATTCTATATGGTATCAGAGCTTTTGATCTGACCTAACCTAAAAATATTTTCAAAACTTCAGCCGTCTCTTTTTCTTTTTTTCTCGATCTCACTCTCATCATGTCAAACTCACCAGCAACTGGTAATGAAACCATCATCATCATCATCACCAACAACCAAACGCTTCTCAACATCAACATGAACAACGTGATCAAGCTCACACCAACAAACTATGTGACATGGAGTCTTCAAGTCCACGCTCTCCTTGATATATTCCGGTTTTTACACATTCTAACCATGATTTTTAGAGTCTTTTAGAGTCTTTTAGAGTCTTTTACTTATTTACATGCTTATTCAGAGTCTTTAAGTCCTCTATCGAGTCTTTACAGGTTTTATGCTGTTTTGGGATGAAAACACGGATTTGGAGATGAAGGATCATGCTGAAACCTCAGAAGTTTACCATCCTATGAAAGACTTCCCATGAACCGATGTCAATGAATTAGCTTTCATTTGGAAGTGGTTTGAAATCAATCCAACGGTGAGATCAAAAGTTATGGCGATATTCGTGAAAGCAGTCTAGTCAGATCGACCCAACGACAGGCGGGTCGATCGTTTCAATCCAGATCGATCAATCCAACCTTGGATCGATCGATCCACGCCCTTGAAGAATTTACGGACCATTTCAGATCGATCGAGCACCTCCAGATCGACCTTGCCGACCCCAGATCGATCGATCCACACCTGCTGCCAAATTTACGCACCGTTTCAGATCGATCGATCCGCCTCCAGATCGATCGATCCACACATGGATCGATTGATCCAGCCTTATTTTCTCCAAAACGCAGAAAAAGGAATTTTGGTTTATTTTTCTATTTCGGTTTAGTTTCGTCCCAGAACGTGTTTAGACTTATATTTTTGTTTTTTCAGCCATTGTTTAGGCTATGCTTTATTTTCTATTCAGACCTATGCTTTGGGAGAGGAATCTCTGACTCTACATCTCTTGAGAAGATTTCTAAACCCTTTTGGATTTCTATTATATTGATTATGAGTTCTTCTTATTCTCTTTGTGATTTCTCTGCTTCCATGTCTGAGTAGATCCATAGTTAGGTTTAGGGTTTTCAAAAGAATTTATGAATCAATGAATTGGGCATACATAGGGAATCATCTTATTATATCTTCATCTATTGTTGATCTCATTGTTGGAATTAGATTAGCTACCTAATTTATGATCTTAGGTTTAATCTATTCATCAAAATTGTTATAGGTTGCTTGAAAAGAACATAGATGAGCGGATTGTCATTAGCCAACGAAAACTGATGCTAACGCGATCTGTGAACATATTGAACCTGCTTTTTAATGCTTGTTTACAATTCTACGTTCAAACGACAGTTTAGACACTTAGGTTGCTAGATAAAGTAATTGATACCACGACAGTGAATTAGTTATACATTGATGTTTGAGTTGAGATTGTGCTTATATAATCCCTGAATAATTGCCTGATTCTTGATCTCCGAATTTCCGCAAATATC
The DNA here is from genome assembly GCA_963555745.1 of Cardamine flexuosa. Lineage (NCBI taxonomy): Eukaryota > Viridiplantae > Streptophyta > Magnoliopsida > Brassicales > Brassicaceae > Cardamine > Cardamine flexuosa. The sequence continues at coordinate 17,878,490 of OY743217.1, forward strand.
TCTTGACCTAGCGCCTTTTAATTCATAGTTTACACAATTTTTATTTGGTATTTTCATTTCACATCACAACCAACAACCATATTATTGTCTTAACTTAGTTTCATTCTCAAAGAATTGCAGTGTAACCTTGGTCCTTGTAGATTTGATCCCTATATTACTACAACATTTGCTGTGCACTTGCAGTAGTTTATTTAGGGTTAAAACTCTGTGTATCACTCCTCGATGGCTATGATCTTGCGGGTCATCTCGATGGATCGAACAAACCTGCTGAAATCGTCACCACCAACAACAATGATGCACCAAATCCAGACTTCACACTCTGGAAACGACAAGACAAACTCATTTACAGTGCACTCCTTGGCACTGTCACCTTAACCATTCAATCTCTCCTCTCGCGTGCAACATGTGCTGCAGACATCTGGTCCACACTAGCTTCTACATATGCAAAACCGAGTAGAGGACACATCAAGCAACTATGCAATCAGTTGAAGACTTGGAAGAAAGGTACCAAGACCATCGATGAATACCTCCAAGGACTCACCACCCGCATTGACCAACTCGCCTTGCTCATCAAGGTTATTGATCATGAGGATCAGCTTGACTACGTGTTTAGTGGTCTCCCAGATGATTACAAAACTGTGTGTGATCAGATGAAAGGAAGAGAGACATCTCCCACCATCACTGAGGTTCACGAAAAACTGCTGAATCATGAGTCTAAACTACTTGATATGGTTCCTGCTCACCCGCTTCCAGCCTCGGAGAGTGTCGTTCACTACAGAAACACCAATAATACCAACAAGCCCAACAATCACAACAACTACTGTGGCAACCAATCCAATCACCACTGGCAGCCACAACAACAACAACATCAGTGTCAAGACAGTCGCACACCCAAACCATACCTTGGCCATTGCCAAATCTGTGGCACACAAGGTCACTCGGCTCGCCGTTGTCTGCAGTTTCAGACCTCTGTTACCAGCGGCCCTGCTCACCAACCGAGTCCTTTCACTCCATGGCAACCCTGTGCCAACCTTGCTGTCTGTTCACACCACAATGCCAACAGCTGGCTCCTTGATAGCGGCGCCACACACCACATCACGTCTGATCTTGCCAACTTAGCTCTCCATCAGCCATACAATGGAGGTGATGAAGTTCTCATCGGTGACGGTTTGGGTCTCGCCATCTCTCGCACCAGTTCCACCCTCTTACCCTCTCATAATCGTCCCTTAACACTTAATAAAGTCTTATGTGTTCCAAATATCCATAAAAACCTTTTGTATGTTTATCGACTATGTAATACTAATAAAGTCTCGGTCGAATTCTTTCCCACACACTTTCAGGTGAAGGATCTCAGCACGGAGGTCCCATTGCTTCAAGGCAAGACTAAAAATAAGTTATATGAGTGGCCTATATCGTTGTCTCCAGCAGCAATATTCACCACAACAAGTCTGAAAGCAAGTTTACTGTTGTGGCATTCAAGATTGGGTCACCCGTCTCCTTTAATTCTGAAAACCGTTGTTTCTCAATTTTCATTACCTATTTTCTCTGCTTCCAATAAACAATTTGCTTGTCATGATTGCCTACTCAATAAATCTCATCAACTTCTTTTTTATGAAACATCCATAACATCCTCTCTCCCTCTTGAATACATATTTTCTGATGTATGGACATCTCCCATCACATCCATTGATAACTACAAATACTACGTCATTTTCGTAGACCACTTTACTCGTTACATGTGATTTTATCCTCTCAAACACAAATCTCAGGTCAAAGAAATATTTCTCACCTTCAAACCCCTTGTCGAAAATTGCTTTCAAACACGTATTGGCACACTATATACCGATAACGGGGGTGAGTTCATAGCCCTTCATTCCTTTTATCCACTCATGGAATCTCTCATGTCACCACTCCACCACACACTCCTCAACACAATGCTTTATCAGAAAAGAAACATAGACATATTGTCGAGACGGGTCTCACAATTCTTAACCATGCATTGGTCCCAAAACAGTATTGGACCTACGCCCTTGCCACAGCCTTATACTTAATCAACTGCATGCCAACTCCGGTGTTATCTCTCTCGTCGCCATTTCAGCGCCTGTTCAACACACCACCAAACTTTACAAAGCTCCACGTGTTTGGCTCTTTATGCTTCCCATGGCTACGTCCTAACACCACAAACAAAATGCAAGACCGGTCAGCACCTTGTGTGTTCCTCGGATACTCTCTAACACAGAGTGCTTACCTATGTCTTGACAAGAAGTCTGGGCGCATATATACATCCCGCCATGCCCAGTTTGATGAAGCAAGTTTCCCATTCAACAACCAGCCACACCATCTTCAATAACAATCAACGATCATGCGGAACATGCAACAACGACTACAGCCACTCAAATACTCGCCTCACCACCGGCAATCACAATGCCACATGGACCCCCACCTGAGATTCTTCACTCGTCGCCACCATCAACACTTCAACCAAGACCTACAGTTATTGCCTCGTCTGATCAACAACATGACAACGTCACTCCACAACAAACTCAACCTTCGCAACCAGACCAAACCACCATACAACCTCCACCTCATACAACTCCCCCTACATCTCCGGAACCTCATCCAACTCCCCCTACATCTCCGGAACCTCATCCAACTCCACCTCCATCTCCGGAAATCCAACCTCCGGTTATACAACAAGCACCACAACAAGTTCAAAACCCACCTCCATCACCTTGAATGACAACCCGATCATAAACTAAAACTCTAAGCCCAACAAGAAATATTCCCTCACCATCACCTCTCGCCTAAAACCTGATCCCACAACCATAAAACATCCGTGACCCGAACTGGCGCCATGCTGCGACTGCTGAGTTTGATGCTCTCATACGGAATGGGACATTTGAGCTTGTCCCTCCACCTCCAGGTCACAAAATTGTTGCCAACAAATGGATATTCAAAACTAAACATTTCCCAACTGGTATACTTGACAGGTACAAGGCCCGTTTAGTAGCCAAAGGTTTCACTCAACAAGTTGGAGTTGATTATGCAGAGACTTTCAGTCCCGTTATTAAATTGGCCACAGTTCGTCTTGCTCTTGGTGTTGCCGCGGGTTTGTCTTGGCCAATCATACAACTTGATGTTAACAACGCCTTTTTACAAGGGACACTTGACGAAGAGGTGTATATGAAACAGCCACCTGGTTTTGATGATAGTGATCGACTAGACCAAGTTTGCAAACTAAAGAAGGCTATATATGAACTCAAACAGGCACCGAGAGCGTGGTACATTGAGCTGAAATTTTTTCTCATCTCCCTTGGTTTTAAGAACTCACATGCAGACACCTCTTTGTTCATCCTCAACACGGGACGTCAGCTGGTTTACATTCTTGTTTATGTTGACGACATCATCATAACAGGCAACAATCAAGGACTGATCACCAGAATTCTCAAGGCTCTTGCTGATAGATTTTCAATCAAAGATCCTACAGATTTACACTACTTTCTTGGCATAGAAGCTACTCGCACTGCGGCTGGTTTACATCTTATGCAAAGAAAATATATTTTGGACCTTCTAGCACGACTTCACATGGAGAATGTCAAACCAGTAAGTACTCCACTCGCCACATCTCCTAAGCTAACGCTTCACACAGGTACCTTACTGCCTGACGTTACCGAATATCGCAGATTTATGGGCAGTTTACAATATCTAACGTTTACTCGACCTGACATATCCTATGCTGTGAACAAACTCTCCCAATTCATGCACTCTCCGACTGATGAACACTGGTTTGCTGTTAAACGTGTCCTACGCTACCTTGCGGGAACACCGTCTCATGGTATCTTCTTCAAAGTTTCAAGTCCTATGAAGCTTCATGCTTACTTTGATGCAGATTGGGCAGGAGATAACAATGACTATTTATCCACGAATGGTTACGTAATCTACATGGGCAGCAATGTCATATCTTGGTCGTCAAAGAAACAAAGAGGTGTTGCACGGTCCTTTACGGAGGCTGAATACAGGGCTGTCGCCAACACGGCATCTGAGCTTTGATGGCTTTGTTCACTAATCACTGAGATGGGATTGATGCTACCGGAACAACCTGTGATTTACTGCGACAACGTTGGTGCCACATATCTTTGCGCTAAACCAGTTTTTCACTCACGTATGAAACATTTAGCCCTTGATTACCACTTCATTAGAGAACAAATACAAGATGGGATGCTTCGTGTAGTTCATCTCTCCACCAAAGATCAACTAGCTGACGCTTTCACCAAACCACTTAATCGTACACGCAGAACTCTATTACTAGATTGGAGTCACCAAGGTCCCTCCATCTTGAAGAGGTGTGTAAAGGATAAGTTATATAAGAACTTCTATGTAATTATGTAATACCTAATATCCGCATGTGTATCATTATAAATAGTTGTAACCTGAGTTAATAATAAGACAAGATCGTTATTCTATACCAACAACATCATATGGTACTCTTTATTACGTAAGATAGTCGCCACAATTAATGCAAGGAGTCACATATGGTTCCAAGAGCATCTCGAAGCGTTTCCAAAAATGTCCCCTGTAGACCACAAATATAATCATCACTAGATTTGTACCTATGGTATACTGCGGGTCAATTATTTTAATATAAGTTATAATTTTTAATACTTTAATGTTTAACAATATTTTTCTTTTGTTTTTATAATTTTAGTTTATTTTTGATGTTTATAAATATTTTTTCTTTATTTAATATATTTTGTTGTTTTGTTTATTTATTTAATGTTTATAATATATGGAATGTGTTTCAAACGTGAAATTGTTTTATTTTCATGTACCAATAACAAATTTGTGTTATTTGAATCAAACCTACATCAAATAAATGATGTTATTTACTCTTAGTGAAATAGTTTAGAGCAAATTCTACTGAATTATATATTAAATTAATCATCTTTTTTTAAAAATGATAAGTAAATAAAAACCAATACAATTATCTATGTTATGTATAATTAGTTTTCCTTTTAAAGCTGATATGGTTCCCGCCAAAAAAAAGCTTGACAAACTGTAATTTTTAGTTATTCATCAAAATGAATAATTTGAATTTTTTTTGCAAAAAACCTAGATGTTTCCCACCAAAAAAATTAATCTCGTAATTTTTTTAACAAATTGCAAATCTATTTTACCAAAATGAAAAATTTACAATTTTTTTCCAAAAACTTATCCTTTTCCCGCCAATTAAAATTTGACTCTGTAATTTTATTGACAAACTTCATATCCATATTTTCTACCAAAATAAATATTTTGCAAACAAAAACCTAGATGTTTCCCACCAAAAAAATTAATCTCGTAATTTTTTTAACAAATTGCAAATCTATTTTACCAAAATGAAAAATTTACAATTTTTTTCCAAAAACTTATCCTTTTCCCGCCAATTAAAATTTGACTCTGTAATTTTATTGACAAACTTCATATCCATATTTTCTACCAAAATAAATATTTTGCAAAATTTCTGCCAAATGGATACCGGCAAAATATGTATTCAAATCACAACATATTTAAAAACAAATAAATTTATTAATAATATGCATTATATCATATAATAATTCAAAATAACTTGAAAAACGGATATATCATTTTCCCAGCAAAAAAGATATGTTATTTTACCAGCAAAGAAATCGATTCTAATCACAACATATGTAGAAATTTTTTTAAAAAAGTTTTATTAGTTATATGTATTATATAATAATTCAAAAAAAATTGAAAATAAGATCTAATAAAACTTAAATGAGAATTATAATTATTTTTTCAATACATTGATTTAAATTAGGTAGATATAATTTAGGCAAATTATAATCAATGTTAGTTTCCATAATATTGATATTTTAATCTGTTTGGATACACTTATAATATTAATGCTAATTTATTTTTTTAAATGAGTGTTTGGAAACACATTTTAGATTCACTCTTTTTTAATAGTGTAAGTAGATAAGCCTCATATCTAGTAAAATATATAAGATCATACAAGAGCTCAAAATATTACCTATAACGTAGCAACCAATCTCGATTTTGCGTCTAGTCATACCAATATCCCTCTTTCATCGGTAGTACCTTTTCAATTGCGGCAAGTTTCGACCTGTTTTGATTAAATAGACGCTTCTCTGAACGATTTTCTTTTAACATTTTGCCTCGTGAAGGTTTTTTGATTTGAATCAAACTTGGAACATAAGAGCACACAATTGGCAGACAGTTTTGGTTACCAGGTACGCTGATGCTATTCGATCTTTTTTATGTATCCAGCCTCTCCAATGATGTTAATCTGTGCTTGGAGATAGTGATTGTCAGCGTCATAGAATCTATTAAAATCCATGTAGACTTTCTTCTCCTCATCAATGAAGAAAGTATCTGGAACATTTATCTTAGGTCCCGTATCCATTCTCAAGAACTTGCTCCACGACACCATTTCGACATCGATCTTAGTCGTAATCCATATCTCAAGCTCGGATGCACAGTAGAGCTGAAATAAAGCCACAAGCTTCTCTTCTTTAACACAAGATAAAGTCCAACGTCGATTGTCCTTATCCCTTACTTCAACTGCTGGCAGAGGTAAAAGCGGCCCAAATCTCTGTCTTGTAAAATCAAAGCAGATTAAGTGATTTCTGTAACATTCTGAGCTCTTTTTTGTAGCACACCAATAAGTGTTTCCCTTCAAAGAAAAGCCATGAGAATTTATACGCCAATGTGGAGTGACATCAAGAGTTTTCCATAAACCAGAGTCAAAATCGTAAATTTCATACCAAAAAAATTGCTCTTCGGGTGCTTTAAAGAAGTAATCTATAAACCTCAGCAATTTAACTGTACGACAAGATTCCTTATCCTCGTATCCGAGAGCATAACTGAAATTGTCATTTCCGTTTATAATGTGAGAATATTTGAGTTTGATCCACACTGTTTGGTCCCAATACGGATTACAAACCACAATCCTAGTAAAGTCTTTCAACTTGAATAACAATAAACCCTCAAAGTGTAAGACTTTAGTTATACAGACTTCATCGTTAAGGAAATTAAGTTTACCTACTCGCCCCATAGATGGATCATCCATGTCGAAGACGATGCAACTGAGTTGACCTTTAAGCTTCATAGATGGATCAACGTTGTCGACAACGACGCTCATTAAATAAATCTTGTGATTCCTTATTGCGATCACCATAGTCTCACCTTCTCTTGTCAATCTGTTGCTTATGTTCTCACTTTTGGATAGATTGTTCCAAGTTTTGCAAGTTAATCTCACTTCTTTCATAGTTTTCATCGGAACCCTATAAATAATCTCCTCTATCAAATCCCTTGGAAGATTAGAAATCATCGTCGTCATTGTTTCAAATCGCAACTTAGGGTTTTTTTTTGTTTTTTGTTTTTCTTTCCTCTGATTTCTTGCGGCTAAGGGAACGAAACGTATAAACACAGTAGTTGAACGTAAAGATACATAAAACCCGTAAATGAAGCTGGGCCAATCGTGGGCTTCAGAATCTAGTGGGGCCTTTAATAAAATACGAAAACGTAAATACAAGGATTCTTCATGTTTCGATGTAATTGGATATTTGGAAGATCTGCTAAATACTTAATACTGTGGCTAACGATATCAAAGACACCATAAAGATGATGTCTTCTATGAACAAGCCAGGTTGTGAGGGTAATGTAGTTGCATTATTGCATACAATATATTGATTAAGGCATTGGTTAATGCAATGGAAAAAGATTAATGCATTCATTGAGGTAGACGAAGTTGTTTGTGCTCATGGTTTAAGCATTGAACATGAACTTGTTTGTTAAGAGTTCGAAAATTGATGAAGTCATTCACAGGTTAGTTATGTGGAAAAGGTTTGATGGATAAAGTCCATATGGTTCCAAGAGTATCTCGAAGCATTTCCAAGTGGAATCATTATAACTTTATAAGCCTCACTTCCAATAGACTTTAGAAGAAAAAGAAATAGCACGAATAATTTGAATCAATACTCTCAATGTGAACAATGTGTGGAAACTGTGGGTTCTTGCTATTCACTATAGTTACCATCAATGTGGGCAAGTTTAGTAAATCCTCCAATAGCTTCTTTTGCGCGGAACAGTAAGAAAGTTAACATGATACTGTTAGGACCATTGTGAATTTCCATCAGAATTGTATGAATTCTGTTATAAATGATTTATCTTAGGTAAATAAGAGTTTGAGATCCGAAAAAAAAGAAAAAAACTATCAATACTTAGAATTATGATAGGGAACGACAAAAAAAAAAAGATAGGGTGAATCTGTTTTACCCGGTTACAATATAAATAGTGTACTAGAGAACCAAAAAGTACCAATCTAAGCCGTTCTACATGCATGATCAAAAGAGGCTTAAGCTACAACACATCATTGACGAATGTTTCTGTGAGTTCTTTCGGAAGTCCCATGACTGTATGTCTATATCAACACCTCCCACCACGGAATCGATAAAAGGCGAAATGAGAGGATGCTCAAGCGTTAAACCTTCAGCAACCTTGAAAGTTATCGTGGATGACTTGTTCAGGTAGCTAGCTTTATCCCATTCTGCTCTTCTAACTCCAGTTTGCAAGTTACTTACAATAACAGATCACACCACGCCATCCATCAAGAAAGTCTCAAACCTTACTACTCTATTAGTTACAAAAAGACTATGTTTACCACCCCATCATGACTATTTGAACCAAAAAAAAAATAAAAAAAAATCACTCCATCATGAACTGATAAAACAGAAAGTGTAGAAATATTGTAAAATGGCTTATCATAACAAATTCATTTTTCCAACTCTAGTTTAAATACTAAATGAAAATATAAATACTGTTAATCTTCCTGCTAGCTTTGGAGAAAAAAAAAAAGTACAAAGACGACTATATATGCTTTCTATTTTCTAAGCAGCATCTTACTAAAATGTTTTTTTTTTTCCCCAATAATACTATATATGTTTTAAGAAAACTTTGTTGTTTAACGGCATATCATTTAGAAGTAAACAAGACAAACTCATAAGCACATGATCCTTCCTATTTCTGTAAGCATTTTATTTTCTGATTAATTAGGTCGTTTCTATCTCTTAACATATGAGAAATTGTGTCTTCTTCTATCAAATTCTGAAACTTGTTAGTGGAGAGAAAGAAGATGTGTACTAGAAACTCATCATAGGCATAGTGTTGGCTGCAAGATCTTCAGATATGGGAAGGTTGAAGCTTCAGGTCTGTTCTGTTTCAGTCATAACCTTTTGATTCATCTATGAAAGGATCATATGTGCTTATGAGTTATCTCGCGTAAATGAGAGTTTGAAATCACCTGTGAATAGTAGCTCTTTTGGACGTAAGAACAGTACTAAGTTGGATCCAATTCGGGATTTTCCTTGAGGGATAGATAATTTTATAGTTAATTTTGATAGTTAATCACAATAAAAAAAAAGTCTGATTTGATAGTTAATTTTACAGAAAATATTTAAGTATGTCTTAGTCATGCATACACCTAGTTCACATTCATGAAATGACTGGTAACAAAACACAACTTTTACTGTTTTTTTGGTCACACAACAAATTCAATCATTCTAAACCCAAAACGTTATTGTAACAAAACACAACAGAAAGTACAATAATAGAGAAACGGAGAAACCCAACATCATAAATATGCTTCTTTATTACGTAAGGTAGTCATCACAATGCAACAAGTCCCATATGGTTCCAAGAGCATCTCGAAGCGTTTCCAAAAATATGTCCCGGCCCATATCTCACGTCTAGTAAAGTATTTAAGATCATACAAGAGCTCAAAACATTACCTATAGTAGCAACCAGTCTCAATTTTGCGTCTAATCATCCCGTTTTCTCCTTTTGCGCATTCTCCTACCAATATCTACCTTTCTTCTGGAGTTGCTTTTCAATTGCGGCAATTTTCGACCTGTTTTGATTAAATAGACGCTTTCCTAAACACTTTCTTTTAACCTTTTGCCGCGTGAAGATTTCTTGATTTGAATCAAACTTGGAACATAGGAGCACACAATTGGTTTACAGTTTTGGTTACTAGGTACTTTGATGATATTCATTTCTTTTAAGTATCCAGCCTCTCCGATGATGTTAATACGTGCTTGGAGATAGTCATCGTCAGCGTCATAGAATCTATTAAAATCCATGTAGACTTTCTTCTCCTCGTCAATGAAGAAAGTATGTAGAACATTTATCTTAGGTCCCCTTTTTTTTTTTTATTGATAACTCAGGTAATCCAGCTGAAACTAGGGGACCGCCAGCGGCGTAACTTTGGGTATTTAGTCCTTACTATAGACCAGCGCACCGATTAATCCTGGGGCCCAGAGAAACCATGTGAATGTCCCGGTGGCCAAGTGGATTAAATGTTGCAATTCCACATCCGTGGGGAATCGATCCCTGGCCTAGACCAACATTGTCGATTCTAACCACAGAAGAGAATCACCCACTACCACCACTTGGTTATTAGGTCCCATTTTTATTCTCAAGAACTTGCTCCACGACACCGTTTCAACATCAATCTTAGTCGTAATCCATATTTCAAGCTCAGATGATGCATAGTGGTGCTGAAATAAAGCCACAAGCTTCTCTTCTTTAACACAAGATAATGTCACATATACATATATATGATCTCTTAACTCAACCGGAAAAGGTAGAAGCGGCCCAAAACTCTCTCTTGTAAAATCTAAACAGATTATGTGTTTTTTATAACCTCCTGAACTCCTTTCTGCAGCACACCTGTAAGTGTGGAGTGACTCCAGTTATACTGACTTCATCGTTAAGGAAACTAAGTTGACCTCTAAGCTCCACAGATGAATCAACGTCATCGACGAAGACGCTCATTAGATAAAGATTGTGATTCCTTATTGTGACCATCATAGTGTCACCTTCTCTTGTTATTCTTTTACGTAAGCTCTCACTTTTGGATAGATTGTTCCAAGTTTTGCAAGTTAATCTCACTTCTTTCATAGTTTTCAACGGAACCCTATAAATAATCTCCTCTATCAAACCCTTGGAATATTGCAGATCATCGTCGTCGACATTGTTTCAAATCGCAACTAGGGTTTTTTTTTTTCTTTTTTCCTTTCCTCTGATTTTCTTGCGGCTAAGGGAAATAAACGTTAAGACACAGCAACTGAACTTGAAAGATACATAAAAACCCTAAATGAAGCTGGGCCAATAGTGGGCTTTCAGAACCTAGTCGGGCTTACAATATACACGAAAACACAAGGATTCTTCATGTTAGGATGTACAAATTGGATATTTGGAAGATCTGCGTAAGACTATACTTGAGCTACTCTTGTTAGGTTTGGGTCCTGATGTTTATACTTATAATGTGTATATATCAATGGCTTCCATAAAATATGATATCATCCTCTATGAACAAGCTAGGTTCTGCGTGGTTTATTCGCTTTTGGACCGACTCTAAATTGGTGCAAATTTGATAGTTTAGAACTTAACAAGTGATCTAACTACATGTTCAAAAGCAAAAGATAAAAAATCTGACAAATGTATTTATTTCAGGTTTTGTCGATGGTAGCTCTATAATAGACAAGTTTCAAGTACTCTGTATCTAAATGATTTATCTCGAATAAATGAATGTTTAAAATCCGAAAAAACCGTCAATACTTAGAATTACGATACAGTAAATCTGTGTGTTTTACTCGGTCCAAAAAGTATCAATCTAAGCCGTTCTACATAACCAAAAGAGGCTTAAGCTACAACACATCATTGATGAACTTTTCAGTGAGTTCTTTCGGAAGTCCCATGACTGTATCAACACCTCCCACCACGGAATCGATAAAGGGCGAAATGAGAGGATGCTCAAGCGTTAAACCTCCAGCAACCTTGAAAGTTATCGCATCATCGATAAGATCATCAATGACTTGTTCAGGTATCTCATGGAAATAAACCTCTGCTTTATCCCATCCTCCTCTTCTAACTCCAGTTTTCAAGTTACTTACAATAACAGATCCCACCACGCCTCCGTGCGACCCGGAATAGCCTTTGATAAACTCGCGAGCTTCTTCTTTGCTATTTGGTTTTTCTCTTATCACACCTTTGTATACAACTACAGTATCTGCAGTTATCAACAGAGTTGGTTGAGGATCATTTACAAACTGACTTTCACCTCCTAGTTTCGATATTATCTCCTTCGTTTTCGCTTCAGCGATAGCTACAACCAAATCTTCAGGCTTCTCTTTTCTGATAGCTTTCTCATCAATGTCAGCGGTAACAATAGTGAAATCGTAACCCATTTCAGTTAGAATCCGCTTTCTCGCCATCGACTGTGAACCGAGAATCAGCTTAAATCCTCTCTCCATCGCCTTTGTTGCCGCCATTTTAGTGTTTTGCTCTAAGTTGAAAGAGTGAAGAAGAAAAATTAACAAACAAAAAGCAGAGCGTACAAACAATTTTTCCATCTTGACTCCTACATTATTCAACAACAACATGTTACATAAAAACAAACACCTAATATATAATTTCATTCCCATCATAATTAGAATTAGAATGCTAATTCTAATCAATACATTACTTAATGATATTTTTGTTTCTCGTGTTAGCTATTAAACCAAATTGTGGACACAGTGGACAAGTCTTGTCCCCATAGTTACTCATGATGGTTTTAAGAGAAAGATTATGAGATAAATTAATCATAAACCTTAATTCTATACAGATTAACAATCAAGTAATGATTACACATAAAATTTTGAATTCATTCATCTCATCAACGTTATCCTATGACATGTAAAAATAACTCTAAATAATCAAACTTTCAGGAAAAAAGTAAGCGAAAAATATAAAAACAAAATGAATTTATGATGAAGAGCACAACGAAATCAATCTGTGACGAATCAATGAGAGACGCGTCAATGGAGAAACAAAAGGAAACGAATAAAAGAAAATAATCAGAGAAATTAACAATAACAATCACAATTTTACGATGCAAATTATAAATCAATGATCGACTAAAAACCACAGAACCAAAAAACTCAAAGAAGAGAATTAGGGTTTTGAGAAGAGGTAAACGTACAATTTCGATTGGAGATGAGGAAAGGAAAGGTGGAAGGAGAAGCTGGAGGTAGCGAGTGAGAGATATACTGGGAGAGAAACGTATGGCTGTAATTTTTGCCCGATTAAATTTGTTGCCCGCCGATGGCTTTTTTAACCTTTACTTTTTCCAAAATACCTAGGTGAATATTTCTTTTTATCTTTTTATATTTGTTTTATCTAATTTATATAATAATAACAAGTAAGAATTGCACAGAATAACATATATTTTATAAAAAATAACTACAATAACAATCTTACAAAAAAATGTGAGTGGAAAAAAGGAAAAAAATTATTTAGCTTATTTTTATAACAAAATAACGAAAATGCCATTAAAATTTATTAAAAAATATATTTTAAAAAGAAAAAAAGTAAAGAATATAAAGAAATTTCTTCTAAAAATAAATAATTATAAAATGTAACATATATTTTAAAAATTAAAAACTAAAAAAACCAAAAAACTAAAAAGTGAAAAATGAAAAAAAGAATAAAATTCAAAATGATAATAACTAAATGAAAAAATAGAAAACTTTTAAAAAATTTTAAAATGAAAAACTAAAAAAAAGCATAAGGAAAGAAAAAAAAATAAAACTTTTGAAAATCTAACATTATTCAAAAATATCTTACAACCCAAAACAAGAAACATAATTTTTTATATCTTACTCAAAATAAATTTAAAATAACTAAATTATTAACATAATTTAAAATAATTCAAATATCTTACATATAATATAAAAATAATTTAGAAACTCTATTCAAAAATATACAAAATAAATAAAAGTATTTTTTCTTTTTTTTGCAAATTCAAAGTGTTCGGGTGAAATTCTAAATAATATGGTCACGATTTAACTTTAAATAAAACTGCAGTGAGGCCAAAAATAACTATGCCACCAAAATATAAACAAAGCTGCGATAACATAGTAAGTTTATTAAACATGCAGTAATAAAAACACAATTTTGCGATAACTAATTTACTCAAACAAAACTATCATAACTAAAACAATTCATGTCATCACTAGTTATGTCAAATAAAACTGCAGTGCCATTACTAAATCAAATACTGTCATCTGTCATCACTAATTTTGTCAAATAAAGCTGCAATTAAAAAAATTAATCATATAGAAGGAAACAAAGCTGCTATCTCTATTAATAATCATGTCATGACTAATTTTGTCAAACAAATCTGCAATCAAAAGAATTAATCATGTAAGTAAAAACAAAGGTGCCATCATTAAAACAAATCATGTCATTACTAATTTTGGCAAACAAACCTGCAGTCAAAGAAACTAATTATGTAGGGTGGAAACAAAGCTGCAATCACTATTAATAATTATGTCATTACTAATTTTGCCAAACAAAGCTGCAGCCAAAACATTCTTGTAGGGTGAAAACAAAGCTGTCATAAGTAAAACAAATCTTACCATCACGAATTTTGTCAAACAAACTTGCAATAAAAAAAAAACTAATCTTGTAGGTGGAAACAAAGCTACCATCACTAAAACAAATCTTGTCATCACTAATTTTGCCAAACAAAGCTGCAGTCAAAACAAACAATCTTGTAGGGTGAAAACAAAGCTGTCATAACTAAAACAAATCTTACCATCACGAATTTTGTCAAACAAACTTGCAATAAAAAAAAACTAATCTTGTAGGTGGAAACAAGCTACCATCACTAAAACAAATATTGTCATCACTAATTTTGTCAAACAAACCTGCAATCAAATAAATTAATTTTATAGGTAGAAACAAAGTTGCAGTTACTATTAATAATCCTGTCACTACTAATTTTGTCAAATAAATTTGCAGTCAAAGCAAGTAATCATGTGAGATAAAACAAACTTGCCATAACTATATATAATGTTGCGACAACTAATGTTATTAAACAAAACTGCAGTCAAAGTCAATAATCCTGTAAAAAGGAGCTGTTATTCAATTAAGTTTTAGAATGCTTTTAACGTATTTTAGTTTAAGAGGTATTATGAAATACATGGTAAAAGGTTAGTATTTTGTTTACTCATGCCTTAAATAAGAAAGTACACTAAAAAACATTTTAATCTAAATGAAACTAAGTTAAATCAATGTTCAATAACACTTGTTTATAATATATTTTAAAATACACAAACAAATGTTTAATCCAATAAAAGTGTATTTTAATGTATTTCAGCAAATACATGATTGAATAACACTAGATTTTACTTTGAATTTAAAATTCATTCAAGCTCATTAAAAACTAAATTCAGTAACCCCACCTAAGACAGAATGACATTTTTATAAATATCAAGGACGTTCATATTAAATATTAATGACATTTTTGTAATTGAATTTTTGCTTACAAAGCTTCTTAGAGTTATTTTTTGCGACAACTAATGTTATTAAACAAAGTTGCAATCAAAGTCAATAATCCTGTAAAAAAAAAGTTGCTATAACTAAGGAGCTGTTATTCAATTAAGTTTTAGAATGCTTTTAACGTATTTTAGTTTAAGAGATATTATGAAATACATGGTAAAAGGTTGGTATTTTGTTTACTCATGCTTTAAATAAGAAAGTACACTAAAAAACATTTTAATCTAAATGAAACTAAGTTAAATCAATGTTCAATAACACTTGTTTATAATGTATTTTAAAATACACAAACAAATGTTTAATCCAATAACAGTGTATTTTAATGTATTTCAGCAAATATATGATTGAATAACACTAGATTTTACTTTGAATTTAAAATTCATTCAAGCTCATTAAAAACTAAATTCAGTAACCCCACCTAAGACAAAATGACATTTTTATAAATATCAAGGACATTCATATTAAATATTAATGACATTTTTGTAATTGAATTTTTGCTTACAAAGCTTCCTAGAGTTATTTTTATGATTTTAAAAAAATTTAATGTGAGCCATTCTAAGAATTAAAAAGTAATGTGAGCTATTATAATATTTAGCTGACTTTTATGGGTTATTCTAGTGATGACACATCTATTTTACCCATTTTCACCTTTTAATTCATATATTTTTATTGAGTATAGAGTTAAGTTTTGTGTCATTTTGGTCTATTTTAGTGTCTTTACAGGTTGAGGCATTTTTGGAGCTTAAATGGATAAAATTGAGCAATTTTGGACGTTCTTACACCTCAAGGAATTCATGGAAATGCTCTGGGATCGACCGATCTAAAGGAGGATCGACCAGTCAGAATAATCTATGAGGTGGCGCGATCTGAATAAGAAGAAGATCGATCGATCCCGATCACGAATATTCTCCAAATCAAGCATTTATTCTGATTTTTTGACCTAAAGACTCTCTTATATAAAGGGATCATTTTCTGAGCGGCCAAGAAGACGTAGACACGATTTTTTACCATTTCCTTTGTATTTCTTTTATTTTCAAATCTATACATTTTTCTTATTGAATCTTAGATTTACATTTTGTTTGCATCTCTTTCTATGTAATTTACATTATATTTCACTATGATCTATCAATTCTTTGTCATGGTTGAGTAGATGTGCTTGTTGGGAGATGAGATATATTCAAAAGGATTTAAATGTTTAATTAGGGTATTGTTATAAATTAGGTTATGATTACTATATCTCTTTTCCTATGAAACTAAGGAGGGTGTATTGAAACTAGAATTTTAGAAGATTTTGGTTTTTTTTCTTAAAATCCTCTGTTATTCAACTTGTAATTTTTAATCACTTATCAAATTCTATGTTATTGAACTTGGAATTTGAATAAAATTATCCAAAGTTACTCAAAATAATTTCATGTTATTCAACTACGAAAAAATGAAACAATTAAAAAAATGATATGAAATCTTCTGTTATTCAAAATGAAACATTTTTTTTTAAATGGGCAACTGTAAGTTTAGGAGATTTTGGATACCTTGTTAATTGAAAATTTGGACTGAAAAAGTCACAGTTAAATAGATGGTATTTGAGAAAAATTGAAAAAAAAAGAAAAAAAAAATAAATTAACAAAAAAACTGTTTATCGTCCCTTTCGGATTGAACCCAGAATCTCTCAAACCAATGTAAGCAGCAAACAGTTTTTGAAAGCGGGGTAATTAGAGCAAGTGATCCCACCGATAAAGATTAACAACGGCAAAGGAATAACGCATAAAAAATGCGACAGATGCTTTACAGAGAGGAATTTCTTTCTTCTTAGCTTTGCAGGCCTCCGATGGCCACTGGCCGGCAGAAATCACCGGACCTCTCTTCTTCCTTCCTCCATTGGTATGTTTCAATTTGTCTATAGGAGCATTATATTAGGGTTAGGATTACAGACACAATATCTATTACGCTAGAAATTAGAGATAACAAAGAGGAATCAAATATTGAAACTGAAAAAATTATGCTGCAGGTATTTTTTTTGTATATCACTGGACACCTCGAGTTGATATTTGATGCAGAACATTGCAAAGACATGCTTCGATATATCTATTGTCACCAGGTATTTACAGTGATGAATTTCTTTGCTTAGATTTTTAAAAAGAGATCCTCACAGAATTTATGTGTTTATCCCTTAATTTGCAGAATGATGATGGTGGATGGGGACTACACGTTGAAGGCAAAAGCGTTATGTTCTGCACATCACTTAATTACGTATGCTTGCGTATGCTCAGTGAAGGTTCCAATGGAGGACAAGATAAAGCCTGAAAACAAGCCAGGCAATGGATTTTTGATGGTGGTGATGTGAATTTTATTCCTTCTTGGGAAAAGTTTGGGCTCTCGATAACAATGTTTTGGACTATATGTTAATCTAACTCAGAGATGTTAAAAGTTTTACAACTACCATCTATATCGAAAATATCAATTATTTTTTTTGCAGATTGTTATGTTCCTCTGTTAAAAATTTAAAGAATTTTTTTCTTTTTTCGTTTTTTGCTTTAAAAGTCTCCCAAAATCACCTAAAAATGTTTGTTTTCCCCCTATAAATCTCATCAAATCACAAGTTAATTAGTTAAAAGATCTTAACAATTTCACCAAATATCTAAAATCTCACCTCAAATCTTTTAAAAAACCAAATATCTTCATTCCCACCAAATCTCCTAAAATTCTAGTTTCAATACACCCCTTTGAGAGATTTTACGGTGAGATTTTGGATATTTGGTGGAATTGATTAGAGTTTTTAATTTTAAACAAATAAAATAACTTGTGATTTGGTGAGAATTATAGGGAAAAAAACGAAAATCTTTAGGTGATTTTGGGATTTTTATAACAAGACAGAAAATAAAAAACAAAAAAAAAGAAAAATTCTCCAAATCGGTGAATTGCTGCACTTCTCAATCGACAAACTTATGAGTCACCTGATCTAGTTGGAAAAGATTGTCGTCTATCCCCACTAAAACTCTCTGAATCTTCTTCTTCAACTTTGTCAATAATCTCTCTATATTATCAATTACTTTAGAGGTCCTAGTGATTATGCTTCTGATCTGTAAACCAAACCCTTGGTGAGAAAATGTGATACAAGAAACACTCTTCAAATGCTTCTTAATCCCTCTTTCTCTTCCACACTTGTCTTCGTTTATAAGAAAAACCTCAATGATGTCCTCAGCATCATACACAATCTCTTCAACACAATTTTTTACTATCTCACTTTTACTTTTTTTTTAGTTTCTGCATCTTTCACAAAACGATTTTAGCCGTCTCATATCGTTTTGTAGTTCGGTTGCTTGTTCGTTGACTCTATTTAGCCGATTGGATTCTCTAATTAGAAGCTCCCATAGCTTCTGCAATCCAAATGCCACCACTGCGTCAGCCATTTAATGCCCCATGCTCAAATCATAAATGATTGACGAGTTAAAACTTATCACATAACACCTCACCAAATCTAAACTCCAATTTTGTCAGATTCCAATGACTGTTTCAAATTTGTTGAGATGAACGAACATATATGATTTCTCACGAACAATTTCTAATCAAATAGAAAAAGGATCGAATTTCAGAGAATAAATCGTTATCAGAAAATTTAAGTTCATACACAAAAGATAAGGAAATATGTGACGAGCTCTGTAACGCCATCTTCGATGCTCTTCAATGGCTTTAGAAGAGAGGGACTTCGCTCAGAGAGGTGAAGAAACTGCGGGAGAAGATCTGCTGCGGCGGAGATTCATGGCTGGGATGCTCTTGAACGGTTGCCTCGGCTTCTGTGTCTCGGAGAAAACATTTAAATTTCCTATGACTCACCCCAAAAGCTCCTCACGCCAAGTTCTTGATTTGAGTCTCTTGTCTGGAGGACCAGTGGACGAGGAAGACGAACGATACAACTTTATTTTGTCAAATGTGTAACATGTTAAAAATCATTTTACTTTTTCAATATTTCTCAAATACCATCTATCAAAGTATTATTTTTCCAGGCGAATTTTTCAACAAAAAATGTATCCAAAATCTCCTAAAGTTATAGTTGTCCATTTAAAAAAAAAATTATTGTTTCATTTTGAATAACAAGAGATTTGATATCGATGTTTTATGCATCAGGTTTTACTCAATATGTAAACTCCGTAAGTATACAGTTGTGCGTTGCAATATAATAGTTGTATCGATCCACAGAGAGTAAAAAACATTATAAATCTTATAGATCTAAATAGAGTTAGGATGAAAATATGAAAAGTTGTCACAAAAATCAAATCCGAAAAAAACTATTTAATTAAAGAAAGAAATCAATTTAAAATAAATATTGGGATCTGGGAAATCGCTGAAATTTAAATAAATAAAAAGATATCTAACTGGATTAACAATTAAATGATCTAGATCTAGAACACAAACACTGTACGAAAATAGATCTTTTTATTATAAAAAAATATTATTCTATCATAAATCCGCTAAGACCCTATTATAACATATTTTGAGCTAGTTTGATAGAGTTCACTTGTAGATCCAGCTTCAACTCTTGGAAATCTGAAAATCAAGCTTACAAACTATAGACTCCAGGTAGAATAACCAACAATAACTGTACTATAAAACCCTATGAATCATTTGATAGATTCGTCAACCTAACAAAAACATTTGTTTCATAGAAGTAGAGATCTATTAACCATAATTCAAATCTATAACAATAACCTAATTAAACAATAAATCCCTTTGAATAAACCTCATCTCCCAACATGCAGATCTACTCAACCATGGTAATGGGTTGATAGATCATGATGTTGTATGGTTGAAAATGCAAAGAAAGAGATGAAGACAGAATGTAGATCTTGAAAATGCAATGAAAAATACTTTAGATCTGAGAAAAATCAATGTAAAAGTTTACAGATCTGAAATGAAAATAAAAATAGCAGAGTAACAGTAAAAATCGTGTCTAGGTCTCTCTGGCCGCCCATGAAATGATCCCTATTTATAGAGTGTCTTCTAGGCTAAAAATCGGAATTAATGTGCGATTTGGAGAATATTCATGATTGGGATCGATCGATCTTCTTCCTCTGATCTATGCCACCTTATAGATTCCTTTGACTGACCGATCTACTTCAGAATCGGTCGATCCTCGTCATGCTTGGTCGATCCTCTTCAGGATCGATATTGGCTTTGGGCTTTTCCTGCGCAGCTTAGGTGGAAGGCGAAGAAGGCCCCCTTCCAGGATGTCTCCAAAATCCAATGATGTGTAAAAAGGTCCAAAATTGCTCCATTTTGCTCATTTAACTCCAAAGAAGTGAAAACCTGAAAAGACACTAAAACCGGCCGGAAAAACACAAAACCTAACTTCTAGACTCAATAAGACAAGTAAAACGGGTCAAAATAGACACTCATCAATATCACTTTTAAAAATTCTTATTTGAATAACATAAGATTTTGAAGTAACTTTGAATGCTTATTTGTAAATTCTAAGTTCAATAACCTAGAATTTGGAAAGTGATTTAAAAATCACAAGTTGAATAACATGAGATTTTAAGAAAAAACCAAAATCTTCTAAAATTCTATTTTCAATACACCCCCCTAATACTTTTGTTAGGTTGACGAATCTATCAAATGATTTCTAGGGTTTGTAATGCATGTAGAGTTGTTTAGTCTTTCCTAAATCTATAGTTTATACGCTTGAGATTATCAGCCGACGAAAGTCAAGATTGGATTTACAAGTGAACAATATCAGACCTGTTAATAAATGCTGACATAGGATCCTAGAGGATCATCGACCACGTTTATAAAACCCTCGATCCTCGCCTACCTGGTGATATACTCGTATTTTCACCTATATTTCATATATTTTTGGCAGGGAAATCATGAAGAAACAAGAGATTATGGAAGTTTTATGGTCACATTCCACCATTTACACTTCCCAAAGACATTTGGGAGTTTTGGAGCAAAAAGGACCCAAAGATAAGAAAAACACGTTTTAAGGCAGTTTCTGAGTATCAGAAGTTTGGCAACATTTGAAGATCTTCCCATGAGCCAATGATGGAGTTCTCTATATCCATGGAAAGCTAGAAGAGTCAAGATTCACCTCGGACAAATAATCGAAGCAATCCATTCAGCTTTTTCGAAGATGCAACCTGAAGAGTGAAGATATGTCTACCTCGGTCACAAGGCCGCGACCAAGGTTAGCCCTCTTGAAGACCTCGGGCACTACCCCTAGTGACCAGTTCCGATTTACTCCAACCTAAGGACCTCAGCCCATGATCAGGCTCGGCCCATTGCCTTCATACTTATCAAAATGACGTAGTTCTGGATGCCTCTTGACCTAATCTCGTGGAGAAGCCTATATAAACAATTCTTAGGGTTCTGAAAAAAAGGGCGGCCACTCACCAAAGAAGCGAGCACAGCCACCACCAAGGAAAATCTCTAGGAGTTAGACAAGGAGATCCACGACCTAATATCGCCTCTATCACCACCGCTTCATCCTCTTTCGCCGCCTCAACCTAGAAGACCATTTCCTTGAAGTTTCATCCATTGTTCTTCATAGTTTCTCTTTTCTACTCTTTGTACTTGCTATTGGGGAGACGATATCTCATCTGTGACATCTAGAGAAGTTTCCTTTGAACCTCTTTTGATATATTGAATCATTTATTTGATGTTTTCCATGATGTCTAATGCGTTTCTTTACACCATGAGCGAGTAGTTCTTTTGTTGGGTGTGATGGAGTAATATCTTAGGAAAACATGGTTGCATTCATTTAGGTTGTTAGATCCGATTTTCATCTAGATTATGATTTCTCTTGGGATATATTTTACTTAATGCATATTGCTTGACTTGATCACCAAGCACTGATTTAGGAGATTAGGAGTGCTATCCGTGTAAACCTATTTCTCGGAACTAATATTACCGAAGCCTCGTGTTATAACTTGCGGTAGTTGAGTTATAGGACTTTGTGAACATATCGAACTTGTTTATACGGCTGGTATAAGCGTGTTGTTACCTGCAGAAGTTGAGTACCATGGTGTGCTGACTTAAGACGCCTCTGTCATGAGCTATGGCTTGGGTGTGTATCCGTGTTAGTAGTTGATAACCATTGATGAAAACCCATTAGTTAGATCTATCCCCTACTTGTTGGAAACCATGGATACCTTAGATAAACCCTAGATGCCCAACCTCTTAATCATATAGCTTACAAATAAATCATTCACTTTGCTTTCATTCATTCATTTGCATTCACTCATTAGAAAACCCAAAAACCAAATCCCTTATTGCATTTTCTTAGTTAGATATCTTTGCTTGAATTCAATCCACGTACTTGTTACTCTCTGTGGGATCGATACCTTAAGTACTACTACTGATTTGCTATGCACTTGCAGTTCATTCATTGTGTAGTTTCCTTGAGGAAAACTTTATTATCACATCAAGTTTTTGGCGCCGTTGACGGGGAGTCTACAAGCTACCTTTGAATTCGATAATATCTCTCGTCTAAGATAATTTGAATTTTTCATTTGAATCTTTCAATTTTATTCTCTTTTACTCTTTTACGTTTGTGTTCCCTTCTTGTTTCTATCTCAGGATTTGTAGTGCATGACAAGGAGCCAAAACTCTGAAGCCGTCACTCCAATCCAAGACATATACCGATTTGAATGCAAACTCAGAAAACTCCAGAGACAACAACTCATGGTCAAATTATGAAATCAAGATCAAGGTGACCTCGATGATCACCACGTTGTTGCCAATGATACTGAGAGGCGACAGATGCAAGATGAGGATGATAACCCCATCTATGGACCTGAAGAAGCACCTGTGAATCGTCTGGAGATTCACAACCAAGCTCCAAAAGAAGCTAACCATGAAGGCGTGGGAGATAACCTCAATGCTCCTCACCAGCCTCCTGATGTTGTCCATGCACCTCAACATGCGAATGTTGGTGCTAGACAAGCTCCTTATGTGCACCCTCTGAGACGTGCCAATCAGAACTGTACCATTACCGAATTTGACATACCTAATCAGTATCCGCAAGACCAAGCTGCCATACGAGTTCCCAATCCACCAAGACGTGACTATGAGATTAAACCTGAAATCATTGGTTTGGTGAAGCAAAACCAGTTCCATGGACTCACCACGGAATATTCTATGTATCACATTGATATTTTTGAAGAAATATGCAGCACTACGAGAACCAACGGAGTGCCCAAAGAATATTTGAAGTGTAAGCTTTTTCCTTTCTTTTTAGCCGACAAGGCTCATAGATGGTTGAAGTCTTTACCCCCTGGATCGATTACTACTTGGGAAGGATGCAAGTCAACCTTTCTCAATGACTTCTACACGAAGTCGAGATCCAACTCTCTTAGGAACAAACTTCAAAGTTTTCAACAAGGACCTGTCGAGACATTCTATGAAGCATGAGAGCGCTTTAAGGACTATGAACGAGATTGTCCTCACCATGGCTTCAGTGGAGGTAATATTCTAAGTACATTCTATAGAGGATTACATCCGAAGTTTCAGTTATCATTCAGCACGGTCAGCAATGGAGATTTCACCGCTAAGACTGTCCTAGAAGGAAGAGCTCTCATTGAGAACCTTACAGCAAGTAGTAGCAACTCTTGCACTGACTTTGATAGAAACACACGTTCTAGTGAATCTGATGCTAAGCAGATCACCGAGCTAAAGAATATGATGAGCCAGCTTCTAAGGAATAAAAACCGTGCTATCAATGCTTGTGGTACGATTGGTGATGGAAACAATGAAGGTTTCCATGAGTTTGATGATTCATTGGATCAAGAAGAAGATGTTAACTATGTTGGTACTCAAGGTTCATTCCCGAACCGCAGCTACAACAACTTCAACAACAACTTCCGGTACAATTCTAACATATCTTATAGGAATCCTAATGTTGAGAACCCTCAAGATCAGACCTATCCACAGCAGCAGCCGAGACCATTTTAAAACCGGTTTTAGAACAACAACAACAAATTTGGTGGAAACTTTCAGCCGCGACCTCCATTCAACACTAATAGCAAGGTGCCCTTTTCAGCCGCACAAGCTCAAGCTCCAATACCACAAGGTGATAGACTTGAAGCTATGATGCGGGAACTACTTGTTTCTCATCAACAAGCAACAAGGGATATCAATGTCAAGGTGGATAACATCTATGGCGAGTTGAATGGTAAGTTTAAAGGCCTTTATACATTTGTGAAGAAGCTGGAAACTCAGGTTGCTCAAACCGCAAATCAAACCCCAAGACAAGTTGTTGTACTTCCAGGAAAGCCCAAGGAGAATCCAAAAGGTTATTGCAATGTAATCTCCACCATCCCAGCCTCTACAAGGCGTGTGAGTGAGCCATTGGTTCCGTTTTTTGATTCTCATGAAGCCATGGTGCGTATGACACGTACCATGGAAGATGACGAGCAACAACTATCCAATGAGGAGACTACTAAAAGTAGAAGATCCTGGAAGCTTTGTTTGCTCTTGTTCCATAACAGGCATTAAATTCTCTAACTCTCTATGTGATTTCGGTGCTAATGTCAATGTTATGTCGAGAAATGTTGTTGAAAAACTTGGACTCAGAGACTTGTCTCCGCCCAATTTGAGTCTTGTGTTTGGCGACTCATTGCAGAAGATCCCTGATGGACTAGTTCGAGATTTGTAACTAGTTGTAGAAGACTGCATAGTCCCTACAGATTTTCACGTTCTTGAGATGGATGAGAAGAATGAGAGACCTTTGATTTTGGGAAGACCATTCCTTGCCACTGTTGGAGCCATCATGGATCACAACAACAAGAGGACAACCTTCACCAATGTCAGCAAAAATGTATTCTATCCAACTCTCTCTACTATGAAGCCGCGAGCCCCACCATATGATGAATATTCACTAGATCCCGAGGTTGATAAGACCAATGGGGGAACTAAGAGTTTCACTAAGAAGACTCGGAAGCTACCATCAAAGCCTACCGAGCAGCCCCAAATTTTGAAGATCAAGATCATTGTTCCTCCGAAACTTAGCAAGGAGAGAAAATATCGGACTGAAGAGATGAGAAGGCACACCAAGGAAGTTCTTCTTCAAGCCAAAGTGTTTGAAACTTAATCAAAAGTATAACTTGTGATAGAAGCTGGAGCTGGCTATCAAAATCTAAGAAAGCTAAGGAGATATCATTCTCCAAGGCTACACCTTCTCAAGCTTAATAAGCTTCCCAAGTCTAGCCAAAGACTTTAAACAAGTGCGCTTTGTGGGAGGCAACCCACTTGTAAGTTTTCTTTCACCTTTTTAGATTAGATTTTATTTTGCTTTTGATCTTTGCATGTTTTATCTCAGATTTCACATAAACAAGAAAACCAAATACAAAAGAAGAAAACAGAAAAAAGGAAAAGAGGAAGAAGGTTAGCCTTTTGGTCAAGCTGGAAATGACCAAGGCGACATGATGCAAACCTCGGTCACAAGACCCGTGACCGAGGCCAGTTCAAGGCATCACCCCGGTCACAAGCCCTGTGGCCGAGGCCCCTAGTCAGGAAGCCCGTGACCAAGGTTCTTCCCCAAACACGGCAAAAGTTCCACCCGGTTCCCGTTTGTCCGAGTCTTTTATCCCAAGCCGTCTTGAGAGTTTCCCGGTCTTTTGTACAATCCGTGAATCAATGGACTTCCCGTTGAACCATCTTTTACAACCAACAAATCGGATCACTCCCGAAACTCACTGTAAGTTTTCGTGAAACCCCAATTCTGTGGGCCCCACATGTAAGTTTCCCTTCCTTTTCAAAAATCCCAACTTTTTAAGGTTAAAACATATTTTTATATTGAAGAGAGGATTTTAAAGATTCAAGAAGTTTGTATCATCTCTCCAAGTCCATTGGGAGATTGGGAGATTGGGAGATAGATCACTTTGAATCCAAACTTTTCAAAATTAGGGTTTTTACAAATTGATTGGAAATTCCATTACCCAACCATTAAGAGATCACAAATCTCTTATCACATTCATCAAACACGCATGTATGTTCTCTAAATTCTAATTTTCTCTTTGAGATTCAAAAGAGGTATTTCTAGATTCTCTTGATTCATTGACTTTTGTTACTAGGAAGTGATAGAGAACTTATAGATTAGCCTCTAGGTTATCTAAGAACCGATTTTTGTGATGTATTTTGGATAAAATTTGATTTTTGCTTTGCTAAAATTTTGTGACCTTAGGGAAAAACGGAATTGATGAATGCAATTGTTTAGGAATTGAAATTTTTAGACACCATTCACACTTGATAAGAGAATTTAGAATGATTTTTCACTTAGAATTGCTTTGAACTTGATTTAGGATGCAAATTTTGTAAAGTTCACCATTGAATCCGGAAATTTGAAAATGAGTTTTGATTTCTTGATTTATAATATTGAATATACACTTACTTGTCTATTTCAGTCCCCATTGTTACATCTCATATGTAATGGATTGAAATATGTTTCTCATCGAGCCATGTTGCTAACTTGTATCAATCTCTTTTGACTCTAGGTACCAAACAATGGACACTAGATCCTCTAAGAAGAAATTTCGGATCATCACTAGTGATGAAACGAGGACTAAGATGGTACATGACAAAGCAACACATGAGAACAAAGGCAAAATAATTGTTGATGAAGGCGCAAACTCTAAGGACAAGAGTGATGAGATTCAAGATGATAGTGATTTTGATGCGCCAATCAATTCATGTGTGCCACATCATCTAAGAGCTAAAGTAGCTCAACGTTTACACCAACGATGCAAGAAGAAGGAGCTGCCTTTGATCTTTGTTGGAAAGAAGAAGGATGAGAGTCTTGATTATCTCACACCACTCTATGGGTTCAAGCTTTTACCCACCTTGAGAGTTGAATACACATCCTTGCATGCTCTTGGATTGGCAAGCGATGTTGAATGGATGTTGAATGGTCTAGGACTTAGCACTTTCCTAGCATCTACTTGCCAAGACATCTATGAAGAAGAGACAAGGCAATTTCTTGCCACAGTCACACTAGCATATCCGCATACAAACTCCATTGGCGCAAGATGGGAAGCTCTTCTTCATCATCAATGGTGAGCACCACCACATCTCCATTCCTGATCTTGGGAATGCACTTGGATTTGAACACCAAGATGACATTGAGTTTGGACAAGTTGATACCAATGCTTATTGGTCAAGCTTTGGACAAGGAAGTTTTGATAGTGGAAAGACCAAGGCTGCCTCACTATCACACCCATCGATCCGGTATGTACACAAGCTTCTCGCCAACACTCTCTTCTCACGCACAGCCCATAATAATGTGATTAGTGATGAGCTCAATATCTTGAGCATACCTTTTGTTGAGCATCCACAGAGAGCCAACTATGATGTCCTCTTAGCCAAGAGACTTGTGAAGATCAAGCATGATGTTATCACAAGTATAGACAAGCAAGCTTGCATAAGCTTTGGAGGAGTTATCACTACCATCCTTGAGACCGCTGGAGTCAGCCTCGCTGACCATCCTCACACAATCAAGGACAACCATTTGGACCTTGCAAAGCTTGAGAAGATGAAGATACTTGAAGGAGCACGGATCAACCCCGACCAGATTGGATATAGGTATCATTCTCCACCATATGCCACAAACACCATACTACTTCCTAGCTCTACTGTTCCACGCCTTAGAGACGACATCACGAGTTGGTACCCTTTTACGAGTGAGTATCACTCATCTATTCCCGAAGACCATCTACCACTTACTCTTGGTAAGTTCACCAAGGCCAAGGCAATCACTTCCTTTTCTTCTCACCACGTCACACGCAACCCTCCGGGGAGTGACACCACTACTCTAGAGGAGGAGAGAGCATTACGGATTGCAGCATAGCAGCAGCTAGCAGAGTATCTCGCAATCACTACACTTGCAGAGAGAATGACCTCAGATCCCGGACACCACGATTAGTCCACCACCGAGCACCAGAACCTCCTGAGAAGTTGAAGGTTCACTCGTTCTATCTCTATTTTTATTTTTATTCCCTCTTTTATTTTGACTGTTCACACTGGGGACACTGTGATTCAAGTCTGGACGATTTTATCCGTTTACTTACGTATTTTTATTTCTCTTGAGTCATTTTATGTCTTTTTATTCGATTTTATGTGGTTTTATTAAGTTAAGTTTGTAGAAAACTATGACCCAATGATATGATGATTTTGAGTTAAAGTGTATTCTGATTCATTCCCTGAGGATTTTACAGGATTCACTAATAAACGGACAACACATAGAAGCTCACCGCTGGACCTTTCTCCCCGAATTCTTATCCTACGGATAATGCGGTTGGAACGAACGTCAACTCCACTCTATTTGAACCATAATCCTGACTTCAATTATTTCTCATGAGCACACTAGATCAGGGAAACGAGCAGCACATTCAGGACTTCTTATCCCTTTTACCCTTCTTTGCTGATCCTGAATGGCCACTCATTTTTAGTGGTTTTTCCTTACACCATATATTTCTTTTCAGACCTCTCACCAATCTCTTTTTCGATCTCGTTGGGAGATATGCGTAGAAACGCGAGAGAAAAATTTCCGACACAGTTTTCCAACCACTTGAAGATGGAGAGCTTGAAGGAATCAAATAAGAGATAGAGAGAGAGTCATGATTTGGTCTACACAACCATAGAACTCGGAACCAACAAGAAAATATACTCATATCTTGTGCTTAAGACTAGTATATTTATGTACCGTTTACCCTTTCACTGAAAAGAAAAGAAAAGAAAAGAAAAGAAAAAAAAAGAAAAAAACAGAAAAGAAAAGAAAATAAAAAGAAAAAGAAAATAAAATAAAGAAAAGGAAACAGGTACAAAATAGTCTCATAAGCACAGGAAATCCCGAGAAGAAGGTTACAAAGAAAAGAAGTTATGAAGATGGTGCAAAGAACCCCACATAAACATCTAAGTCTGGGGGAATCATAAGAAGAAAAGAGGTAAAAGAACAAGGTTTTGACATGGAGAAGTGGTTGGAAGCTGTGAACATCAATGGGTTCATATTCTCTGGCGGGTCTGCGACATAGCTGCCCTCCGAAATCACGGTACATCCTAAACACTTTAAACTCCACTTAAATACCAAAAGCCTTTTTATACCAAGCACCGTCTACCCCGAATGATGCTCCCTCTAGAGAAATCCACGCCACCTTTAATGAATGTTAAGGAGTTGACTGAAGTGAATTCCAAAGTCTCTGGATGGTTTGCGATGGAAGGATTAGAGATTGAGAATGTTGTGAGTCTATAGTGAGAAAGTTTTGACTGAGAATCCATGCACTAACACGTCTGCAGGCTATCTATTATGACCATCGTCTCTGATCATAGGAGAGTTTTCACGATTTTCAAGCCTCTCCACCAGTCTTGAAATCCTATTTGCTTGAGGACAAGCAAAACCTTAAGTCTGAGGGAGTTGATATACTCGTATTTTCGTCTATATTTCATATGTTTTTGGCATAAAAATCATGAAGAAACAAGAGATTATGGAAGCTTTATGGCCATATTCCACCATTTACACTTCCCAAAGACATTTGGAAGTTTTGGAGCAAAAAAGACCCAATGGCAAGCAAAACTCGTTTTAAGGCAGTTTCAGAGCATCAGAAGTTGGGTAACATTTGAAGACCTTCCCATCAGCCAATGATGGAGTTCTCTATATCCATGGAAAGCTAGAAGAGTCAAGCTTCACCTCGGATAAGAATCAAAGCAATCCATTTAGCCGTTTGGAAGATTCAACCCGAAGAGTGAAGACATGTCTACCTCAGCCACAAGGCCCGTGACCGAGGTTAGCCCTCTTGAAGACCTCGGGCACTACCCCTAGTGGCCAGTGCCAACTTACTCCGACCTAAGGACCTCAGCCCATGGCCAGGCTCGGCCCATTTCCTCCACAGTTATCAAAATGACGTAGTTCTGGATGCCTCTTGACCTAATCTCGTGGGGAAGCCTATATAAACCATTCTTAGGGTTTTGAAAAAAAAGAGCGGCCACTCACCAAAGAAGCGAGCATAGCCACCACCAAGGAACGTCTCTAGGAGTTTGACAAGGAGATCCACGACCTAATATCGCCTCTATCACCGTCGCTTCATCCTCTTTCGTCGCCTCAACCTAGAAGACCATCTTCTTGAAGTTTCATCCATTGTTACTCATAGTTTCACCGCATCTATGAAAGGGAGTCTTAGTTGTATATCATCAATGATATTTTTCATCTTTTCATATTCTTTCTCCTGCAGAATTCCTCTCCTGCGTGGAGGGTATGGATTTTTGGTTCACTATGTTTTGGAGGGATACATGGTGTTTCCTCCTCAGTAATCTTTTCTTCTTGTTCATCAGGAAGTTGGACTTCTGATGTCATATCATGTAAAGGATCATGGGGTTGTTCGATATTGAAAGGGATTGGTTGTTCCTCACCTCTATCAATCTCATCCAAAATCCTGTCATCGGTTTGATCAACTTCCCCTCTTGTCCGATCAAACTCTGATGTTTTGGATTTCCCACTATTTGTTTTCCATTCCTGAGGTTAATTGCTCGAACATATTCTTGCATCTGAGATTTTGCAGAATTGTTTGTCTGGGTCATTTTATCTTTTAAAGTTCTAAGCTGAGTTTCTAAAGTTTTGCACCCTTGGCTTATCTTTAAATGGATCAGATTAGTCTTTTCATTGATCTCTTTGCGAAACTCTCGGTCGTTTGGTGTTCCCAATCTGGTGATTGAATCCCTTTTTACCATAACCAGCACTATTTTGGGGGTTATCTTGGTTTTGAGTACTCTGAGGTGGATGGAACCGGTCTCTGGAGTTCTCAACATTAGTTTTATGGTTAGACATGTTAGGATGTTTTCCGGAGTCAGGGTTGAATCCTTGGTTTTCCTGTCTACCAAGAAAGTTGAGATCCTTGGTTTGTTTCTCCTTATCATTGTAACTCCCCAAGGGGCTTCCAGCTCAACCATGTGCCTTCCAGAGCTCATCTACCTTAGCAATAAGATTTTCTATGACTTTCCCACTTATAAGAACATGGTCATTCCTCCTGTTATAGTTAGAGCTTCTGTTTAAGTTGCTTATTGCAAGGTTCTCGATTAATCTTATTGCTTCCTTCTGCGTGTTGCTCATGAAGTCCCATTTACTGGCTATATCCATAGCCATCTGGTATTCCATTTCAACTTCGTTCAACTCCGTTGTAGAAAAAGTTCATTATGTCCAACTCGGTGTAGTTTCAAGGGGGACAGTCCCTTAGATATTCTTTATAGCGTTCCCAAACTTCATAGAAGGACTCGGTACTAGCTTGGCGGAATGTGGCTATTTTGTTTTCTAGAGCTGCGGATCTAGCTTTGGTGAAGAACTGCTGAATGAAAGCAGTTCGACATTCACCCCAGCTTGTGATAGATCCAGGACTCAAAGATTTCAGCCATCTATGAGCCTTATCAGCAAGGGAGAAAGAAAACAGTCTACAACAGAGGTAATCTTGGGGGACTCTGTTGGCTTTGGTGGTACTACAGATCTCCTCAAAGATATCAATATGGACCATTGGGTTTTCGTTAGATAGCTCATGGAATTGATTCTGTTTAACCAGGGAGATTATTAGAGGTTTAATCTCATAATCTTGCCTCTGGATAGGAGGGGGAATAATAGCAGAGCGGTTCCTATAGTAGGCGGGTGGGGCATCTTTCTCGCCTAAGGTAACCCTGCGCGGAGGGACTTACAGTCCCAGCACAGCATCTACTCTTACCCGAGGAATTCCAGCATCATTGAGAGGTCCTTGATTAACCTGACCCTCTCTCTGCCGGATTACCTCTGCATCTTCACCATCATTAACTGGGGAAATGTTTCTAAGACCATCTCCAATGTATCCATCTATTTGTTACTCTATAATAGAGTAGTTTTTTCTCCAATGTATTACTCTATTTTAGAGTTACTCTATTTTAGAGTAATTATAGTGTAAAATATAGAGGAAAAAATATAGTTACTCTATATACAGAGTAAATGATAGTGTTACTCAATTTTAGAGTAAGATATAGAGTTAGGTTGGAACAAATTTACTTTATAATAGAGTTTAGAAGAAAATATAGAGTGTGATTGGAGATGCCCTAAGGTTATTAGAATCATCCATACTAACCTTATCTTTTGCTTTCCTTGTGGTTTTGTTCTTCTTTGTTTCCTTGATCTTCCTTGTGGACTTCCTTGTCAACTCCTCTATGCTCAAGTCTTTAGATCTTTAGAAGTCTTGCTCCTTAGTTGCATACACCTGAGAAGTAAAAGGAGTTTGAAAATCAGATCTGATTAAGAGGCCCTGGGATCGATTGATCTTGGAGGGGATCGGTCGATCTCGAGAGAAAATGATCGATCGATCAAAGAAGAATCGATCGATCTTGCACAAAGTAGGATCAGTCGATCTTTAGGGATCGGTTGATCGTGCAAGAAGTAGGATCGATCGATCTTGGAGGGGATTGGTTGATCTCGAAGACGTAAATAAAATTGCAGAAAATAAAATATCCTAAACTAGGTTTAAAAACTTAAATCTAAAGCCTACAATTACTCCCCGACAACGGCGCCAAAAACTTGATGTGATGTTCTATGCATCAAGTTTTACCCAACATCTAAGCTCCGCAAGTGCACGGTTGTGCGCGGCAGTATACTAGTGGGATCGATCCACAGAGAGTAAAGAGCACTATAGATCTTATAGATCTAAACAGATCTAGGATGTAAATATGGAAAGTTGTCACAAAAATCAAATCCGAATAAAATCCGAACAAAAATCTTTAATTAAGGAAAGGAATTAATTTAAAATAAATATTGAGATCTGGGAAATCGCAGGGATTTAAATAAATAAAGAGGATATCTAACCGGATTAGCAATTAAATGATCTAGATCAAGAATACAAACACTGTATCAAAATAGATCTTTTTATTAAAAGCAAATATTATTCTACCATAAATTCTCAAGGACCCTATGATAGCATATTTTGAGCTAGTTTGATAGAGTTCACTTGTAGATCCAGCTTCAACTCTTGGAAATCTGGAAATCAAGCCTACAATTTATAGACTCCGGGTAGAAGAGCCAATGCTAGCTGTACTATAAAACCCTATGAATCATTTGATAGATTCGTCAACCTAACAAAAGCATTTTTTTCATAGAAGTAGAGATCTATTAACCATAATTCTAATCTATATAATCAAACATTAAATCCCTTTGAAAAAATCTCATCTCCCAACATGCAGATCTACTCAACCATGATAATGGGTTGATAGATCATGATGTTGTATGGTTGAAAATACAAAGAAAGAGATGAAGACAAAATGTAAATCTTGAAAATGTAATGAAAAATACTTTAGATCTGAGAAAAATCAATATAAAAGTTTACATATCTGAAATAAAAATAAAAATAGAAGAGTAACAGTAAAAATTGTGTCTAGGTCTCTCTGGCCGCTCAGGAAATGAACCCTATTTATAGAGTGTTTTCTAGGTTAAAAATTGGAGTTAATGTGCGATTTGGAAAATATTCGTGATCGGGATCAATCGATCCGACTTGGATCGATCGATCTTCTTCCTCTGATCCGTGCCACCTCATAGATTCTTTTGACTGACCGATCTGCTTCGTGGTCGGTCGATCCTCGTCATGCTTGGTCGATCCTCTTTAGGATCGATCGATCCAGGATGTCTCCAAAATCCAATGATGTGGAAAAACGTCTAAAGTTGCTTTATTTTGTCCATTTTAGCTCCAAGGAAGTGAAAACCTGAAAAGACACTAAAACCAGCCAGAAGAACACAAAACCTAACTTCTATACTCAATAAGACAAGTAAAATAATAGTAAAAACGGGTCAAAATAGACACTCATCAATATCACATTTACAAATTCTTATTTGAATAACATGAGATTTTGAGTAACTTTGGATGCTTATTTGTAAATTCTAAGTTCAATAACATAGAATTTGGAATGTGATTTAAAAATCACAAGTTGAATAACATGATTTTAAGAAAAAACCAAAATCTTCTAAAATTCTATTTTCAATACACCTCTCTAATATTTTTGTTAGGTTGATGAATCTATCAAATGATTTCTAGGGTTTCTAATACAGGTAGAGTTATTTAGTCTTTCCTAAATCTATAGTTTATAGGCTTGAGATTATCAGCCGACAAAAGTCAAGATTGGATTTACAAGTGAACAATATCAGACCTGTTAATAAATGCTGGCATAGGATCTTAGCGGATACATGACCAAAATAATATTCTCATACGAGAGGTGGTTTATTTGTTTATAATGTTCTGAGTTCTAGATTTAAATCATTGAACTACTAATCCAGTTAGATATTTTATTTAATTAAATTCATGTGATTTCCCAGATCTCAACCATGTTTTTAGATTGAATTTTATTTCTATTTTAATTATTTTGGATTTATATTCGGATTTTCTTTATGACACCATATTTATATTCTTCATCCTAGATATGTTTAGATTTATAAATTTAAAGTGTACTTTACTCTTTGTGAATTTGATCTCATTACTATATTGTTGCGTACACCGGTACATTTTAGAAGCCTTTTGGTTTGAATAAAACGTAATAACAAATCATCTAGTAATCCTCCCTATTAACAATTATAATTAAAAAAAATTCAATGCGATAGTTAGATTTTTTCAATCTGTTTGTTTTTTGCAAGAAAAAAAATATTTTCCGTTCGATAAAAAGTAGTTTTACTCTTTAAATAATATATTTTATAAGATTTTAACAGTTAAAAAATAGATAAATTTATTCAGGTAATACGAAAGACAATTAAACAGTATTCTCGACCTAATTCTCTTTGTTATTTTGTGTGATATTTTAGATAATTTTCTAAAAATATAAATTATTATTTTAAATGTATATACACTTTTCAGTTAACAAAGAATGTGTTTTTGTTAATGTCATACATATATACCTCGAATCCACTACTAACTGAGTCCAATAGTAAGTTTTTTTTGTTATGAATAATATAGTGATTATCCATAGTTGATCTGATCCTTTAATTACTTGAAGCCAAAGTTGTTTTAATTTGGAGATCAAGCTCCTTAGAGAGCAAGTCACTTGGTGATGGAGTAATTTTAGACTATATATATGTGTTGCTGTAGAAGGGAAACACAAGAGAAACAAGAGTTGAAGAAGAGACCTCTACGTCCTCCACTCTCAAATTCTCTTAACTGTATAAATGTTTAATTTCTTTATTAATTATTTAGTTTTCTTGTTCAAACATATATGTATAGTGTGTATTTGTTTATTATTTAATAGTTTTACAACATTTTTTTTTGTTTTTTGTCAAAAAGTCCAGTAATAAGTTCATTACACACACATAATTATAGTACATATCATGAATCCTCTTTACTTACAAAATTTAAGTAGTCCTATCCACCACCGACCCATCCTCATCTTTTAGGCGCGGTTTATGTTTTCTTTCTATTCATTTTCGAATTCAAACTCTCTATTAATTTTGTTATGCTTTCAAGTGTGTTTAAGTGTGTTCAATGAAAAATGTTGTGTTTGTAGAGTAAACCAAAGTTACTCTTTATCCGAAGTGAATATTTTTTGGAAGCTAATCACATTCAACATTAAGACCCTAACAGTAAACCAAAATAAAATGTTACTAGCGTGTAACACAAATTACTCGGCACTTCTAAATACGACGGCCCTACACAAAGATAAACGGATCTACATAATTGGTTTGCTACAATCGCCAATTCAAATGAGGTCTTTGTGGTCGTATTACGAAGGAGTTTATTTTTCTTTTAAAAAGGTTATATGCCTATATGGCATTATCCTATTTGTTTATGGATCTTTAGTATTGGTTAAAAGATGAACATACCAGACAAATATTTTTGCAATGAGCATGCAGAACATGGGAAGCTACTTTATATATGGCGGCCACATGACTCCCTCGCACCTCACGGAATCGGTCAAATCTTTTCCAACGTGACAGTCACATTCTCCATAAAACAAACTTTCCCAATTTTATTTTTTATCATATATCTATATGATATTATACTGAATGGAACTTTTACACAAGCCAGAAACTCCGAAGATGAAGCTTGCCAATTCTGGCTAACATATCCCGTGATCCCAAGAGACAAACCCCGATTAAACAGGAGACATAAGCTTAAGCAAACGTTATTCTATTATTGTTTAAAGAAAAAAAAGAGGGTAAAAATGGTTAATAAATTAATTGTTGAACAGAAAAAAGGTTAGTAAATTAAGTCAGTACGTAATTATTATAAGTGACATGTGCGTATAAGTCAATAGGAAGAATTTGTGCATTAGTTGAATGCCAACAATAGTAATGTAAAGATGATAACTAAACTTTCCAACTTACATCAAAATAAATTTAAAAACGTGACTTAGGTTTCTGCATAAATCATAATTGATTGTTTCTAGATTTTAACTTTTAAAGTCATCAAAAACATTGTCTGTTTAAGAAAGATTTTTGGGATCTAGGGGCGATTGTATTATTTTGTCATGAGAGAACGTCGATCGAACTGGATCAACACTTGATTAGTTGATTGTTATGATTCAGATTACCGGAAAAAGAGATGAAAAGTTGGAGACAAGAGTTAGACACGAGAGTTGTACAGTCTCCACTTTTTTTTTTTTTTTTCCTTTTTCTTTTGTCAAGTGTTGCACAACTCTCATCTGAAACTGTTGTCTCCAACTCTTCATCATAAGAGATAAAATGTTTTCAAACCTAATAAACACAAAAGCTTTTATAAACTTGTTTGACCGACAAAACCTTTAATTTTTTTATTTTTAAACGCTGAAATATAATTTCATACTATGTATTGTTTTACAGCTATATTCAACAGAGTCAAATAACTCCATCTGGTGACCCGAAGTAACTCACAAAACGTTACGACAACTTACAATAGCACCATTTCAACGTAAGAGGAACGCAGCAAAACTATCGTACTGTGAGAAAGAGTGTGAGATTCACGCGCTTTTATCTATACGTTGACTCCCCTTTATTTACTTTTCATTTCTTCGTTACAAGTTCCCGTTTAATTACTCTAACTAATAGATTTAAAGGTTCGTAATTAATTTAACGCAACGTAACACTAAAGGGGTTCATTTAAAAAAAAAAACCGAATTTGATAAATACATGTTTGTATCATTCAATAGAAAGAAATTCTAAATTATTTCATTGACAATAGCACTGTCAAATATATAAGAACAAACATTAACATATATCAAATAAATAAAAGGATAATTTTGTGCATAAATCACAATTAACTTGAGTAAATATTTTAACTTTTGAGTTCATAAAATTATGTTTCTGGAAATAACATAAAAATACATAATCCAACTATTTGAAACACGATAATTTTTATCGTTTAATGTAAATAAGTGACTAATTGATATAAAAAAAAATCAAAACAAATAAAAAAAATTTTAAATTTGACTCAAAAATAGTTAATGTAGAATTCGGGTACCTTTCTATGACATTTCCTCAACATTAAGAATTGGACAATTTCGTCTAAGAAAACGTATTTGACTAAAAAAAAAGCTTAAAAACAAAACAATTTTCACAATTCAAAGACCAAGTAAAAATAGAGAAATCAAACATGGGTCCCACAAAAAGCCAATCGTCAAATAGCAAAGCACCTTTCCGCCACGTAGCATAAACAAAGTCACGTAAGCCCTTCCCCTTTATTACATTGAAAACCCAAACTTAAAAAAGTCTCTTCCCACCCCGAACCCAAAAACACCATTGACTATTTCTATCGTGCGCATCTCTCTCCCTCAATCCTTATCCTACGCCCCCCACCATTTTCTCCGGCGAAACCAAAAAAGAAAACTCACCCACAATGGGGAAAGGTCTTTCACTTTCCGACGGAGTAATAAAAAAAATCATCCTTTCCTACACTTATGTCGCAATCTGGATCTTCCTCAGCTTCACAGTCATCGTCTACAACAAATACATCCTCGACAAGAAGATGTATAATTGGCCATTCCCAATCACACTCACCATGATTCATATGAGCTTCTGTTCTTCCTTAGCCATAATTCTCATCAAAGTCTTCAAAATCGTTGAGCCAGTTTCAATGTCTCGTGAAACTTACCTCAGATCCGTTGTCCCAATTGGAGCATTGTACTCGCTATCTCTTTGGTTATCAAACTCAGCTTACATCTATCTTTCTGTCTCTTTCATTCAAATGCTTAAGGCCCTAATGCCAGTTGCTGTTTATTCAATCGGGGTTTTGCTAAAAAAGGAAACTTTCAAATCACAAACTATGACTAATATGGTTTCAATCTCGTTTGGTGTTGCTATTGCTGCTTATGGTGAAGCTAAGTTTGATCCTTGGGGTGTGTTTCTTCAACTTGGTGC
The DNA here is from genome assembly GCA_963555745.1 of Cardamine flexuosa. Classification (NCBI taxonomy): domain Eukaryota; kingdom Viridiplantae; phylum Streptophyta; class Magnoliopsida; order Brassicales; family Brassicaceae; genus Cardamine; species Cardamine flexuosa. The sequence goes on from OY743217.1 coordinate 17,917,209, forward strand.
TGTTTGTTTCGAAGCTACGAGATTGGTTTTGATTCAGATCTTGCTTACTTCTAAAGGAATCAATCTTAACCCAATCACTTCACTTTACTATGTTGCTCCTTGTTGTTTTGCTTTCCTCTTTGTTCCTTGGATCTTTGTTGAGTTCCCAATTCTTAGAGATACTTCGAGTTTTCATTTCGATTTTGTCATCTTTGGAACCAATTCGGTTTGTGCTTTTGCTTTGAATCTTGCTGTGTTCTTACTCGTTGGGAAGACTTCTGCTTTGACTATGAATGTGGCTGGTGTGGTTAAAGATTGGCTCTTGATTGCTTTCTCATGGTCTGTGATTAAGGATACGGTTACACCGATTAATCTGTTTGGTTATGGACTTGCTTTCTTGGGTGTTGGGTATTATAATCACTGCAAGTTACAAGCTTTGAAGGCTAAAGATGCTCAGAAGAAGGTTCAAGCTAGTGATGAAGAAGCTGGGAAGCTTTTGGAAGCAAAGGAAAGTGAAGCTAAACGAAATGAAACCCAAGATTGATCTGATTCAAGAGTGTTGTTGTGTTCGTCTACGTTTTAGTTTTGGGGTTATATTATTATGTTATGGTTAGTAAGGTTGATGAATCTTTTGATTTACATTGTATCTTTCTTTTGAGTTGTTGTTACTTCTTAATATGAATCTTATCTTTGTGGGTAACAAGTTGTTGTAACTTCTTTAATATTGTTGCTTACTCAGATTGTTTTTATGTCAAATTGAAATTCTCTTCTTTCTATCTTTCTCCTATGAAACAGTTTTATATTTTGTCGGTTATGATAGGATTATTTGGAATCAAGTTCCATAAAATCAGGCATTAAATTACCACAGAAAATAAACACATGGGTCCCCTACATTAAGAAATCTCCATACCGACGTTTTCAGTATAGATATTTAAATTAAAATCGTAATACTTTAAAAATTCAAATATAAACAAAAAATTTGCATAAAAAATATTAAAATGAATATTTGAATTTTTTTTTTGTTAAAATATTTTATTATTAAAACACATAAATATGAATATATGATAGATTATTTTATTATATAAACTTGGATTACATTTACCAGAAGTTGATATATGTCAAAATTATAACTCACGTGTTGTTAATTATTCATATCTTGCCACAAATCAAATTAATAAATTAAATTATTAAAAAAATACAGAAGAAAAAAAATAAAAAAACAAAATCAAAAATTTATTAATTTATCTAGTCATTAACTAAAATTTTAAAATAATTTTAAAATAAATACAAAAACAAAAATAAAAGAAAAAGAAAAAAAATTAAAAGGAAAAAAAGAAACCAAAAATTTGTTAATTTATTTACTCAATAAATAAAATTAAAAAATAATTTTAAAAATTCAAAACAAAAATAAAACTAATTAAGATATAGAAATAACTTTATTAGGAAAAAAAGAAACCAAAAATTTGTAAATTTATCATATCAATAATTAAAATTAATAAATAATTTTAAAACAAATCTAAAAACGAAAATAAAACTCATTAAAATACAAAAATAGAGAAAAGAAAACCAATAATTTTTTTAATTTATCTAATCAATAATTAAAACCAAGAAATTTTAATTTATCTAATCAATAAGTAAATTAAGAAATAATTTTAAAAGAAAAAAACAAGAATTGAATAATTTATCTAATCCGTAATTAAAATTATAATAATTTTTAAAAAAATATAAAACTGAAAATAAAACCTAAACCCCTATCTTAAGGGAAAAAAAAGTTAAGCAAAAATTTGTTAATTTGACTAATCAATAACTAAAATTAAGAAATATATTTAAAATGAGAAAAAGGAAACAAAAATATTGTTAATTTATCTAATTTTATTATATAAACTTTGGTTGGAGATTGAACAAAATTAATTTAGTATAATATAATCTAAATCATTATTCTAATTGGTTATTTGTTAAATCAATTTTAGAAGATGATCTAATATGCAGTTTTGTCGGGTTAGAAAAAGAAGATGAGAGTTTTAAATTTTTTAAAAAGGCAAGAGTGACATATAATTGGCATAAGGTAAGAAATTGGTTAGAAAAATGCATGATATTCTTGGTTTACGAAACGATGAAACGACACTTTTTTTGGACATCATATTTAAGTAAATGTTTTCTCAAGAGAAGAGAAAAAATGTGTAAAATATTTCTCTCAAATGAAGAAAGAAAAAATTGTTCTTTCGCAAAGAAAATAAGTCGAAATTGAGGCAGAAATACATTTTGAGAGAGATGTTCAAGCGGAACCAATTGTTATACACTTATCTGGATCTAGCTAGATGAGGGAGCAAGTCAGTGGGACTTCTGTTGAGATTCAAAATAATAGTAGATAATAATCAAAAACGGAAAAGAATTAAATCCGTGATAACCAAACATCTTAAAATATACAAGATAAGAATAAAATAGATAGCTGGTGCGTAAGGATGAAGTTAGAAGATGTTATCGGAAAACACCATGAGACAAGGAATAGTGAAAGATTCCAGCAAAATGAAGCTGAGAGAAGGAAAATATACTATGTTGAGAACCAAAATATGATCTCAACAAGAGGATATCAAATTGGACAATTAACATCTTGCGAGAACAATGTCTCACCTACATATGAGTGAGAACATAGCCGCCGGTCACTAGATCTTTTTTTACATCTCATACTAGGTCTGGGTGTTACGGTTGGTTCATGTCTCTCGGGTTTTTGGGTTTAGAGACCTACACTCCATTCCGTTTGGTTTGGTTCCATCTGCATTTGAGTCAAGTTTGGATACACGAAATAAAAAATAAATATCAACAATTGTTTAAATTTGAATAAAGTTTGGTTAAATTTTCACAAATATAACTTAGAACTTTCAAATCTTTTTGCATTTTTCGTATGTAGATTTTTTCAATCTAAAATTAATTAATTTTTTTTGGGTTTATAATTGTAGAGTATATAATTCAGTTATACCAAGTTGATATATTATTAATGGTTTTGAATATATAGGTGTATTTTGAGTATTTTGGTATCCATTCAATTTTCAGTTTAGTTTAAGTTTGTTATTCAGATAGAGAAGTTTATGATCCTTTCAGTCTTTGTCGGGTCTGATTTGGTTTAGCTTTGTTTTGTTTATGTTATTTTTAAAATGCATATCTCACATGGTGACCGAAAAACAAATGACAAGATATAACCAAACTAATAGATGTGGTATATATTTTAATATATTAATAATAAAATTATAATATAGAAATTAATTTATTCATATAAAATATGTAAGTAACCAAACTATTGTTTCTAACGAAACATGATTCCTATTGCTTACCTAATTTGTTTTAAAGATATATCACTAAGCACACATATTTATTTTAATAATTTTTTAAAAATTTAATTTATTTTAAAATTGAGAAACCCGTCCATAGGACGGGTCCTAATCTAATGAATATATAGTGATCCCATTTATATTAACCTCTCCAAAGATTTTTACTTTGAGAGTCTACTGGCTAGATGTGTGAATTTTTACCTCTACTAGTTACTGTCTTAGGTAAAGCCGTAAAGGGAGAAGTAAAAAAGTGTTATATTCCAAACTAAAAAATATTCAAACAACTCACGGATTAGTGCTTTTCTCAACAACGAATATTTGGGAACTTCAACACATTCGGATCTATATACTCTCTTTGGCATAAACCTTATTTGATTCCAGAATAGAATTCCTAAGCATGCATTGGTTTGTTGCTTTGTATCTCTGACTCTAGGCAGATTTTTCAATTGGATAATTGCATTGTCTAATGTGACGTTGGTTCTACGACTCAAGCTCCGGTGATAAGAAAACACATCTTCGACCAATCTAACTAATAATATTTCATGCTAAAATTATTTTCGTTTGGTTAATATCTCATCATATTTCAAAACTTTGCGAACCAGTGTTTTTTTCTTCCTGAATGTTAATTTTATTGATACTTAAAGAGAGTGATTATTTACAAGTTTGATAAAACCAAAGGAACAGAACAACACAAATGTGTAGAACAAAATGCCGGGTTGATGTTTTATTTCATTTGAACTGGAATCTTATTGAATACTATGTTTTAGTGGAGTTGATGTATTTTAAATTCAAAGAGAAATTTAGTGTTATTTAATTGTATATTTGAAAAATTACAACAAAATTTTATTTTATTGGATATACCATTTGTTTAATCTATTTTAAAATACATTTAAAACATATATTATTGAACATAGATTATGATTTTATTGTATTTTAATAAGGATATACTTTGATGTAGTCTCTTAACCAAAATATGAGTAAACAAAATACCATCTTTTACCCTAGTATTTATAGTATATTTCATCTTTTTCATGTTCATCCAATAGTTTATGGAGATTCTCACAATATCATATTGAAACTTAATTTAATTAATTTAAAATTAATTATGAATGTAACTTTGTGATCTTGTGAAAATTGAATATCGTTAGAAATATAATATATTGCATTTTGAGATTGTTTTTTCTTATAATTTGTTATAACTACTTTAAAAATATTAGATAATTCTTTTATTTTCAATGATTTCTAAATATAAGGTTCATACAAAAGTATTAGCAATGAATTAGTAATGTAAAAATCAGTCCAATAAGAGCCTTTTTAACTAGCTAAATTGGTGTACTAGCTACCATTGAAAGGAGATCTTTGTATTATGTCATGTTTTGAAGTTTTGAACCGGTACAAGGAGTAAAAGTCCAAGATCTAAACCTTTTTTATTTACTAATTTAGTAAATCATTTCATTATTTTGTATATTCTATACAGTCGTTGGCCAAATAAAATAGAAAAGAAAAAAAAAAAACTATACCAATATTACATATCAGACTCAAACTAATTAGACTGCCACACCAAAGACCAAACGGAATACATCATATATATGTCACTCACGGACCGAAGCTCATCCGGTTTGGCAGATTGGCATATCGTAGTTTTGACATCTACCGAACACACTAAACAAAATCTATACGGACACTAATAAGCCAAATCAACAATCCAACAAACGGTCCACATTCCACCACGTGGCTCTCTTATAGCTCGCCACGTCGACACCTATTAATACCGTTCTTATTTCCTCCTCTGTTTCCGGAACAGTAATCGTAATCGGAAGCTCATTTCAGTAAAGAAACCGAAATCGGAGTCTGAAGCAAACAATGCCAAAGCTTTCACAGATCTCTACGGTTATACGTCTAGGTTTTAATTCAAGAACAAGACTCTCCAATGGCTTCAACTTCGTTTCTCGTTCCTATTGCACCTCTGATCCACCCATACCATCAGGTACTACATAATGATTTGAATCATTCATAGTTATGAAAATTGAGATTGCTTTTTACGAATTTTGTATTAGGTCCATTGACGAGTTACAGTAAGCTAGTGGAGCAAGGAAGGCTACAACATGATCCATACCAAGAAAAAGTCGTTTCAGCATTTGAAAATTTGTTTGGAAGATTGGAACATTTCGAGAAAGAAATGGAAGATTATCATGTAAAATTAGCCTTAAAAATCTCTCCTTAGTGTTCAATTGTTTGCATTTATGTGTAACATTTTGGTTTTCTCAGGTGAAATTAGCAGATTGGGAGAAGAAGAGAGAAGAGGAACGGCGAAAGCTAATGGTGGAAGAAGCTGAGAAGAAGGAAGAAGATGGAATGTGGGCATCTATGAATAAACATGGACAAAAGCTTTTAGGAAGATGGGTTTTAGGGTGAGCTTTTTTATTCAATGGCATTGACATCTTCTTGAGTTAAAGTTTGTATTTTTCCAAAATGGTTTTGTGTGTGTGTTTAGGAGAAGACAGATGAATGTAGAACCTGGTGTTGGTAAATGGGTATCGTATCTTAACCGAGAAAGAAAATTGGATTCAATTGTTGGTTCACGTCCTGCAGTACCACCAGCTCCTAAAGGATTATATATCTATGGAAATGTAGGATGTGGTATGTTAACAGATACTACCTTATGCTATACTGTATGATACAACGTTGAGTGTTAGCTAGTTGAGATCATGTGTTTTTGGTGTAGGCAAGACTATGCTGATGGATATGTTTTATGGCTCTACTGATGGGATTATTAGACATAGACAACGGTTTCATTTTCATGAAGTGAGTGAGTTTTATTAGAGAATTTTTCTTTTGTTTTTTTTGGCTAAAGAATTAACTTAAATTCAGACTCTTATATTTTTTTCCATTTTTTGTTCTTGTGTAGGCTATGTTGAAGATAAATGAGCAAATGCATAAGTATTGGAAGGAGAATGGTGCGGAGAAGTCATCGCAACATAGAATTTCTAGCTGGATTATGAATCTTCCTGTTGATGAGAAAGTTAAGGAATGGTTAGCTGGAGAAGAGTTTTATAAACAGCAACTTCAAATGAAACACATTCTTCCAGCTGTGGCTGATAAGTTTCTCGTTGATCAGCAATCGACTAAAAAAGGAGCTAGCGTCCTCTGTTTTGATGAGATTCAGGTATCCAAACTCATTATTCTAAGAAGACATTGAGAAAGTAATGAAGTGTTAAAAACTTTACTAGCTAATAACTTATCCCTCAAAAAGTTATAAAGCTAGTTCGGTGTCTATAAGGGCTGGATTTGTCCGCAAAATGTTCATTCATTTCGTAACTTGGAGTTGCATCTTCTGTTACAGACAGTTGATGTATTTGCTATTGTGGCCTTATCTGGAATTATGAGCAGATTGTTGACTACTGGAACTGTTCTTGTGGCTACCAGTAACCGAGCACCACGGGAGCTAAACCAGGTTTGTTTCTCTTCTACCTTTAAAGCCGTCTTGCATTTTTTTAGCATAAAGGTCTATTTTAGTCGATTCTTGATTTTATGGAGATTTTGAGCTGAGTTACTACTTCGAATGTTGTTGGAACAGGACGGAATGCAGAAGGAGATATTTGACAAGTTTATATCTAAATTGGAGAAGCACTGTGAAATTATCTCAATTGGAAGTGAAGTAGATTACCGCCGAGTTGCAGCGAAAAACTCAGTTGAATATGTGTGAAATCACAGACTCTTTACATTGTTTCTTGTTTTGGTTCTTTGTTTCTGTCTAATGAAATTGTAAATGTGCATTTATTTTAGGTTCACTACTTATATCCTTTGAATGATACTGTTATGAAAGAGTTTGAGAGAATGTGGCGTCAGGTCACTGACCAATACAGTGGAGAAATAACTTCTGTGACTCTTCCAGTGATGTTTGGAAGGTAATAATGAGAGCAATGAGGTTTCTCTTTGTTATTATGGAACAAAACTAAAATCACAATGGTTTTGTTTTTTGGTGTGTGTATCATTCAGAACATTGGAGGTTCCTGAAAGCTGTAATGGAGTAGCAAGATTCACATTCGAGTATCTATGTGGTCGACCAGTAGGTGCAGCAGATTATATCGCAGTGGCGAAACACTATCATACAATCTTCATCTCTGAGATTCCAGCAATGAGTATGGAAATACGCGATAAGGTATAAATAAAACGTAATCAAAGATTTATGGCTTTTTGAGGTCTTTGGTTCTCTTCCTTTTTAAGGCTTTTGATGTTTCCAGGCACGTAGGTTTATAACTCTTGTGGATGAGCTATACAACCACCATTGTTGTCTTGTCTCATGTGCGGAGACACCTATCGATGAGCTGTTTCAAGGAACTGCAGAGGGTACTCTCTTTGACCTTGAAAGGTAAGAATATGATTCTGTTTCGGCTTAATCAATATGCCAATTACCTAAACTTCACCAAGATGGTTTTATTTATGTTCTTGTCACATAAATTTATTGGAAACTTGCAGCTTCCAGTTTGAGACGGAGACCGAAGATTCGAGATTAAGGCGAGATGTGCTTGCAGAAGGTAGCATAAGTGCGGTTGGCTCGCCTTCTTCGATCGTATCAATGCTTTCTGGTGAAGAGGAAATGTTTGCCTTTGCTCGAGCCGTAAGTTGTTTTTTTTCTTCACTTTCTAATGTTCTTTTGCATAAAAAGGTGTGGTTTTAGAGTATTTGGTTAATTATGTTTGAACGGTGCAGGCGTCGCGGTTGATTGAGATGCAGACTCCATTATACCTTGAAGGAGTTCGTTTCTTGCATCCTTATTTCCATCAGCAGAAGTAATTCAAAAATGACTTATTTTTCACTGTGATTATTCTTAAGCAGAAGTGACCTTAACCAAAAGGTTTGGTCTGTTGCCCTTTATACTAATTAAGACGATTCATGAATAAAAATGTTCTTTGCTTTTTTGATCTTCCATCACAAAACGTCTGCACTGTGAGTATAATAAGAATACTCACAGACTATATTGTCTTCTTATGTTTAGACTCGGGATTAAACTGTTACTGTTTATGGGTTTTATAGAGGGGAAAAAGATCATTTGTCTTTTCCAGTTTTTTAGCTGAAAGTTTTTTCCCAGTCATCTTTTTTTGCTTGATGAGTCACGAATAAAAATGTTTTTTTCTTTTCTTTAGCTTAAGATGTTCCATCATTAAAATGTTTGCACTGTCATGCACTTTCCTGGTTTTATTTTCATGTGATTACAATAGTTATGTCATCAGCGCATGTGATTATTATACACACCTACCAACGAGACCATTGGACAATATTTGGTGGCGTGTGACAGGGAAAAGGTCTTGTCGCAATGTCGCATACTACAAGCTGAAGTCGCCTCGTTACTCGATTAGGTTTTGAATATAGAGACAAGGAGTGAAACAAACCTCGAACCAGATAACACTAAACTCGGAGGAGAGAAGCAAACATCGAACCAGATAAATCACAATAAAGCTTACCAAAGGACATAAGCAAAATTCAGCAAGACAGGAAAAACAAAAGAGCTCTAGCAAGCTAAGGCCAAAGTTTTGGGTTAATCAACAGAAAAAGGAGAGTGAGGCAGCCATACTTTAATCCCGGATTACCCTAAAACCCAAGCCTAAACTAACCTACACAACTACTTAAACTGCCTAAACCTGCGAATTATCACACCACTCTAAGGGCATCTCCAATCACACTCTATTTCTCCCTCTATAATAGAGTTTAGAGTAACATTTACTCCAAACTGTCTCTATATTTTACTCTAAAATAGAGTAATACTATCATTTACTCTATACATAGAGTAACTCTATTTTTTCCTCTATATTTTACACTACAATAACTGTAAAATAGAGTAACTCTAAAATAGAGTAATACATTGGAAGAAAACACTACTCTATTATAGAGTTACTCTATTTTAGAGTAAAAAATATAGGAATACACTAGAGATGGTCTAATAGTACTAATTTCGTAGCTTTTTAATAAGGGTTACATAGGTGGTTGATAATAGAAAAAGTCGAAACTATATGAATGATTAGGAATGTTGAAATGATAATAGCAAAAGTTGAAAAAGTTTAGACTGAGTTTGAAATGAGTTTGCCTCCAAAATAAAATCAAATAATTGAATTATATGTATTTCTTTTGGTGTATTAAAAGCACCACAAAATTTTGTGTGTTTTCATTTCCAATGGGATTCCATATCTCACAACAAATATTTTTTATAGTGTTTTGTGAATAGTATCACATCCACAAAACATTAGAAATAAACTATTATTATATAATTTTTTAAAATTTTAATAATGTAACTAAATTGTTGTTTAGATAAATATACCACCAAGATTTTGTATCTTTTTAGTTTTAATAATATAAAATTTAATTTACTAATTCTGAAAAAGTAATATACAAACTGTCTAAACTAATATACTAATTGTGAAATTAGTATGCTATAATATTTTTAATTTATCGATTGCAATATTTTTCTTATATATAACTTATTGATCAAAATATTAAAAACAAATCTTAGATATAATAATGGAGAATATATTTTTTAATCTGAAACTTGGAATTGTGGTTGGAGATGAAAAATAATAATTAGAACATTACAAAACCAAATTTAGTGTGATTTCAAAAACAAATTTGGTGTTTTGGTTGGAGTTGCTCTTATGATTCTACTTTGGAGAATATATTTTTAGTGTGAAATTTGGTGATGGAAAAAAATAATTGGAACACTAAAACACCAAATTTAGTGTGATTTTCAAACCAAATTTGGTGTTGTAGTTGGAGTTTATCTTATGATTCTACTTTGTATATCTTACCAAACCCACCATGTCTAATCTCGTTATTGTTTAAGAAGTCTTATGTGGCCCTTGAAAATGTTTCAAAGTCCATCACTGAAATGGTTTTAATATCGATCAGTTAAGTTGTTTTGTCCGTTTCCTCTACTTTAGATACATCTTCTTCACTATGCATTATCTCCATTGATGTTGTTAATGCTTGACTTTTTTTCATTTTCCAAACATAAACTAGAGACATAACAAAAATTGTGACGACGAAAGCAGAAATTACAAGACTCAAACTTATTACATTACAAGAAAAAGGATTTGTTGCATCACTTATTTTGAGTATTTGAAGTACTTATAAGTGATGCAAATAAATTTTTCATCATTTATGTACATGATTATATAAATAGTGATGCAAAATATTGACATCGGTTGAGAAAATAATTGCATTATTATTGTAACTGATGTTAATTTACATCACTTGAAATTAAATGATGTAAACAATTTGCATCAGTTACAAACAAATGATGCTAATTTTGCATCAATTAATATAAATGTAGTTACTATATGCTACATATCTAAAACTTGATGCAACATACTTATATCATTTGTTTGTAATTGATGTATACAATTAATTAATTGATTTCATAGTTAAATTTAATTAATCAAAATATTAAATATTATTAAATATATATATATATTATAAGTCTCACATATTATTTAATATTTAATTAAAATATATATGTTAAACTAATTATTTTATGATGATTTCATTGGTCTCATGGGAAAAAATGAGCTTATCAAAGAGGAAGGGTGGACTAGGTTTTTGAAATATTGGGAACTTTAACCAAGCATTACTTTGGTACAAAAATTTTATGGAGGTGCGTACGGGAGTTGAACCGTCATATGTGTAGACAATTATTCTCCATGGAAGGAAGATAGTGGATGGGAAAATAGATTATGAATAAGGATCCAAGAAGATCCATAAACAAGGAATCTCTCATTGTTCTCAATATACGAGAGAGGAGAATGGGATTAGACTTGCATATCATCTCTGTTTCCTTTATATGATTCAAAAAGAAGTTATGCCTTCCTCCAAATCGGCAAGTATAAATCGTCTGACATAGGCTTCTAAGAAGAATGATGCTTATGCAGTTAGGGCATCTTCAATATAGCTCTATATTTTCCTCTAAACTCTATTATAGAGTGGTTTTGCTCCAATGTATCTCTATATCCCACTCTAAAATAGAGTAACTCTATTTGTTCCTCTATATATAGAGTAACTCTATTTTTTCCTTTATTTTTTCCTCTATATTTTACACTACAATTACTCTAAAATAGAGTAACTCTAAAATATAGTAAAGCATTGGAGAGAATGGCTACTCTATTTTAAAGTGACTTTATTTTAGAGTAAAAAATAGAGGAATACATTGGAGATGGTCTTAAGAGTGGTAACTGGTTATTATCACATCATGATCAAACATGTGATGCATATGTTGGGACTTATGCTTCAACTATTGAGCTTAAATCGCGTATATGGAAAATGTGTATTGTGTCTAAAATAAGAATTTTTATTTGGAGAGCACTTTCGGATGCTTTGGTTGTGGCTGCGTGTTTTGGGTCGCATGAAGGACTGATACAGTTTGTCAAATTTGTGGAAATGGGGTTCAATCCATAAGTCATGTTATATTTGGGTTTATGATTGCTTGACACTACTGCCGTTAGCAAATGTTCCATCACCTTCTCAAGGTTTTTGGGATTTGTTTTCGGAAAATGTTAAACAAAGCATGAACTTTTTAAAAATAGACGTTTTAATCATGAACTTATAAAATAATATTTACATGCCAAACTTTTAGTTGAAATTAAAACTAAATAGAGAACTTTTGTTGATTGGGCCATTTAAGGCATATCGTTAAGTCAGTTGATGGAAAAACTGACAGGTACAAGTCTCCGGTTAAAAGTTATGTTAACCTACAAAACGACATCATTTTGTAAATTAAAAAAATAACATAGCCACATGACTCAAACTCTCAACCTCTCTGATAAATCAACTACTCCCTACCAACTGAGCTAAGACATTACATTGTTTACTTTATAAACATAAATATTAATATATATTATAAAAAATCCCCAAATTTTATAAAAGTTTCTCAATCTCCTTCACCACCATTCTCTCTTCTCTGCCACCACAGCATGCCGCCATTAATCCTTCAGTCACCATCATCCTGATTGTTTACAATTTTCCCAAATCCTTTATCTTCAATCACCATTTTACGACTGCTTTAAGTTTCTTCTTCAGAACTTTCGGCGTCTGAGCTTTCAGCGTCTTGACCATCTTCATCGATTGAAAGAAGTCGTTGTCGTTTCCGATTGTTGATTGGTCCTTCTCCATCGTCTCCTCCACAAACTGAGAATCTTGCCATCTTTGGATCACATCAGATCTTTGATTTCTGAAGAGAATAGGTTAAAGTTTGGGCATTAATATTTATGTTTGTGAAGTAAACAATGTAATGTCTTAGACCAGTCGGTAGGGTTTCGTTGATTTATTAAAGAGGTTGAGGGTATGAGTTTGTGGTTGTGTTATTTTTTTAGTTTACAAAATGACATCGTTTTGTACGTTAACAAAAATTTTAAACAGAGACTTGTACACATTAGTTTTTCTGTCAGTTGACTTAACAACATGTTTCAGATGACCCAGTCAACAAAACTTTTGGCATTTAAATGAAATTTTCGTAGTTCATGATTAAAACATCAACTTTTGAAAGTTCATATTTTTTTTTGACATTTTTCCCAATTCTTTTTCCTTGAATATTGAATTCATGCTTGATATTATGGAGAATGGCATAGTCCCTAAGAATTTTTGAATTGCTATACCATGGATTCTTTGGGGAATATAGAAAAATAAGAACTCATTTTTATATGCAGGTCAGAAAAATGACTTAAGAATGGTTTCGATAAAACACAATAATGGGTAATCCAGAATTCTATTGAAAACCAAATTGTCGGCAACAACAAGGCTCGGTCTCCGATTCTTGAGCATAAGTGGACTAAACCGATGGCTAACATCACCAAGTGTAATGTATATGCCTTACGGAGATCAAAGAATCTTTTGTGGAGAAAAGGATGTATCACAGCATTACATGGGCTATGCAAATCATGAATGGTCTGAACATAGAAGAAGCTAAAGTGTATTCAGATTATAGGCCTACAATAGAAGCTGTTACACATTCACACAAATAGCCTCATTATATATTCATGCATGATCGTATTCAGAGATTAATTGTGGATGAGCTTTAAACATGTGAATTTCAAGCTTTATTCGAATTACTCACGACAGAAGACTCGAGTCATATCTATCGTTGGGAGGACCTTCTTGGTTATCCTCAAGAACCAAAGAAGATCGGCTCAGTTAAGGTTCTTTATATATCTCTAATATTTTATTCTATGTTCATTTTGTTGGTTCATGATACTCTGTTTCATCTGGTTATTTTATATGACGGAAAATAAAGGAATTATATATATAAGACATAAATATTGATATATTGGATAAATTAAAAAAATATCCTTCTTGTTTTTTTACCTCTTATTCTTATATAAACGTCAAACAAAAAACCTTATAATAATTTAATAACAACAATAAATTGTAGTAATTGTGATACATGGATTTGGTGGAAAACATAATTACAAGAAGGCGGATACAATATTTTGCATTTTCCCTTCAAATTAACTTATGTTTTCATGGTTTTGACAGAAAATGAAAATCCAAGATTTTTCTATTTTAGCGCATATAAGTAATTCTGTAATTTTTAGAGTTTGGCAAGAACTTCATTTCATGATTTTTCATTAAGACAAACTTCAAATGAATGTATTCCGCTCGATTTTTACATGTAAAATTGATGGCTCTTGGCTCTATTCAGATTCTCTAAATGTATTCAACTGGTTAGTCTCCTAGTTATAATAGATTGTTCACCTGCGGTTGAAAGCTTTGTGGCACTGCTTTTCTTTTTTTTCATGTAAATTCTGATTTCCTATTTTTGAATCAAATTGAAAGGATTTAATCCAAATGACATATAATTTTTATGATTGAATTTCTTCTGGTTTTTTTTTTTTTTTTTGCATTGGAATTACATGATTTCAATTGTTAAAAAGGCGATTGTCCAAAATAGATCCTTTTGACATTTTATTTTCAAACGGATTTCCTAGGAGGGATTTTTGAAGTAAGAACAGTGTTTGGAAATAAATTTTTAAATTTATTTTTTTTATTTAATCCAAAAAAGCTCATTACTCTTATTTGTATATCTTTTATTCTAAATTAGCTTAGTGTTTGTATTTTTTAACAAAGCATTTCGCAACGTCATTATTTTTTTGTAAATGACCTTGAAGTTCAGGTCGCAACGTCATTCTTATAAGTTGGGTATTGCTTTGCTTAAAAATACAAACACAAAGCTCTTTATTTTGTTTCTATGGAAGCTTTCAGGTTTTTAATTAGTTTTTCCATTAAGAAAATCTATCTTTTAGCTTAAATGAATGATTTACATTTGTTGAAAAACAAAATTAAAATTTAGCTTATTAAACACAAAAGCTATTGCAACTAAAGAGTGAAAAATCACAAATACATTGACTTTTCTAACCCTTTATTTATTTTACACGATTTGTAACCATTATTCTTTTGTTGACATCATTATTTGCAACCTATTAATTAAAACATACACACTTCATAGGCAAAACCCTAAGTGGGTTGGAGGTCTCCATTAATGAGCTTCTGCAACAGATTTTAGGCCAAACTCGTGGTTTAGTGAAACCCATTACAAATAGTTGCAGCCCTATCCCCTTTCCTAGTTGGGCCAGGTCCGTTTACTTAACTCTATTACATAGCCCACTTATTTTGAGGATCCGATACTTGGTTTCAAATGGTAGAGGACACCATTTTGCTTTGCGTCAGCCTCTTTGGTTAGGCTATACAGTAATATTTCTCAAACCTTTTCCCAACCCTCCTCCTTTATGGAGATAACTCTTTTTGAACCCTACCGCCCGCGACTTCTAGCTTTCAAGCCGAGCAAGAGTTCGGGCTCCTTAATCATTTCACTTGTTTACGTAAAGCATTTAGCACCGGCAAGTGTCAAGGTTTTGGAAACCTTTTCAACGTCAAGATGTCTAATGACCATGACTATTCTCTCACCTCCCGATGTGTTCGAGAGTGTGATCCCGGAAAACTGGATTCTCACTTGTGGCAACCTCAAAATCTGTCTCCGAGATTTCATGGAAACAATATCGGATTATCTTCCTTATGTTGCACCTTTAGGTTCTTTTATCGTTATTGTTGTAAGCACTAAATTTGTAGAATCCCTAAGCTCATTCCGTTGAGTATAAATAAAATCAATGCTGTTGACAAAAAAAAAAAACACACTTCATAGTCATACTGGCACGGTTTGACCAATTTTGACGAATTTTTCATATAATCCAAATTATAATATACATAAAGCTGAAAAAAAAATTGTAAAAAAAGTAAAACCTAAAAAATGAATATCATAAAATTAAAAATATAAATAACCTAACCACCTAGCAGCCTCTGCTCCCAACCACTCACCCATTCAAAGGCCAAAAAAAAAAACATCAGCTGCAACCACATCAGTGCTCGTAAAACCCAAACCCGACTCAACAAATTCCATCTGACTGTTTCCGTCGTTGACACACGGTTTCGTCAAGCCCTTTACTCCAAAATCTGATTTTTCTCATTCTTCACAAAGATGTGAACGTCGTGAATCATGATCACTTCTACAGCCTCTGGTAACGAAGACTGTCATTACCAATCACTCCAAAAGCTTTTTATCAGAAATGTATTAATGGGCAAGACTGGAATCCAATTGTTCGATGATACAAGAATGGGTCTTTCTCGGTATCCGATTTAGGATCGGACTGGAACATCCAAAAAACCTCAAACTACCGACCAGTTGGTGGATTATTCGCTAGTGTTAATCAATTAGGAGCTAGATTTGGGTCAGGACTCGGTTCTGGATCCATTCCATCTCCGGATCCTTCCAACAGAGGCACCAACAATGGTAGCTTCGCTGCTAAGTTCAATTATCTATGAAGAAGTAATTGGTAAGAAGAGGATGAAGAAGAAAAAAAAAGGAGGGTTACAATTGATGCTTAAGATATTGAATCCTTCGTTACGGTGGTTGTTAAGTGGAGCTGTGGCTGGAATGATTCTGAGGATGGTGGTGGATCCTTTGGAAATTATTAGGACCCATTTAATGGTGGGAAGTGGTGGTGAGTCTACTTAAGTGTTTCGTGATATCATGAAGCATGAAGGTTGGAAAGGTCTCTTTAGGGGTAATTTTCTCAATGTGATTTGTACCTTAAGGTAATACCAGTTGATGAATTTTAGAACAGTTTTGGAATTTTGGATGCTTGGTGAATTGGCTTGGCTTGAAACTTTTGTGTTATTTTGTTATTTTGTTACTTTGTTAATTTCTCTAGTTCAAGCTTTCAACTACACAAAATTTGAGGATTGTTTTCTTTTTTTTACTAAGCTCTAATGACTCAATGGATGTATGATGAGTGTCTATTTTGATCCGTTTTTATTATTCTTTTACTTGTCTTATTGAGTCTAGAAGTTAGGTTTTGTGTTTTTTTCGCCGATTTTAGTGTCTTTTCAGGTTTTCACTTCCTTGGAGCTAAAATGTGCAAAATAGAGTAGCTTTGGATGTTTTTACACATCATTAGATTTTGGAGACATTCTGGATCGATCGATCCTGAAGAGGATCGACCAAGCATGACAAGGATCGACCAAGCATGACAAGGATCGACCAAGCATGACAAGGATTGACCAAGCATGACGAGGATCGACCAAGCATGATGAGGATCGACCGATTCCGAAGCGGATCGGTCAATCAAAGGAATTTATGAGGTGGCACGGATCAGAAGAAGAAGATCGATCGATCCAAGTAGGATCGATCGATCCCAGTCACGAATATTCTCCAAATCACACATTAACTCCAAGTTTTGACCTAGAAGACACTCTATAAATAAAGCTCATTTTCTGAGCGGCTAGAGAGACCTAGACACGAAATTTACTGTTACTCTGCCATTTTTATTTCTCATTTCAGATCTGTAATTTTAAGGTTGTTTTTTCTCAGATCTATAAAGTTTTCATTGCATTTTCAAGATCTACAATCTGTTTTCATCTCTTTCTTTGTGTTTTCAACCATACGACATAATGATTTATCAACCAATTGCCATGGTTGAGTAGATCTATATGTTGGGAGATGAGATTTATTCAAAGGGGTTTAATGTTTAATTAGGTTATTGTTATAGATTAGAATTATGGTTAATAGATCTCTATTTCTATGAATCAAATGTTGTTGTTAGGTTGACGAATCTATCAAATGATTCATAGGGTTTTATAGTACAGCTAGGTTTGGCTATTCTACCGGAATCTATAGTTTGTAGGTGTGATTTCCAGATTTCCAGATTTCCAAGAGTTGAAGCTAGATCTACAAGTGAACTCTATCAAACTAGGTCAAAATATGCTATCATAGGGTCCTAGTGGATTTATGATAGAAGAATATTTGCTTTTATTAAAAAGATTTATTTTGGTACAGTGTTTTTGTTCTAGATCTAGATAATTTAATTGCTAATTCGGTTAGATATATTATTTATTTATTTAAATCTCTGCGATTTCCCAGATCCCAACATTTGTTTTAATTGATTTTATTTCCTTATTTAAAAGATTTTTATTCGGATTTTATTCGGATTTTCTTTTGTGACACTTTCCATATTTTTCATCATAGCTTTGTTTAGATCTACGGATTTATAGCACTCTTTACTCTTTGTGGATCGATTCCCACCATTATACTGCCGCGCACAACCGTGCACTTGCGGAGTTTAGATGTTAGATTAAACCTGATACATAAAACATCACATCAATGTAACTATTTGATTTTATTATGAACATTTCTTTCCATTCTGTGTAGCATTTTGTATTCGAGACAATTAACAAAAAGTTGACACCGAAGCTCGAAGAAGACTCAAAAATTCCCATCCCAGCTTCATTGCTTGCGGGTGCTTGTGCTGGGGTTAGCCAGACCCTCTTGACATGCTCTCTCGAACTAGTCAAGACTCTATCTTACAGTTCAGGTATTATGCTCCATTTAGTTTTCGTTGTTTTTTGGGTAAAATGATATTGACAAGTGGTGATTTTGCATCTAAACATGAGAAATAATTTTGTAAAATCTAATCCAGTTCTTGTTGTTGAAAGAATTCGAGGGGTTTAGAATATTTTACTAAATATGGTATATTGTTAGGGAATGTAAAGTTTAAACATTGATCACTGATTTATTTTCGAAACCATTTCGCAGAGAGGTGTGTACAAGGGAATATTATATGCGTTTGTCAACAGAACTTTACAGAGGTCTTTCCCCTTATAGGAGTGGTTCCATATGCCGCAACAACCTACTTTGCCTATGACTCCTTAAGAAAAGAATATCGTAAAGTGGTGAAGCAAGAGAACATTGGGAACATCAAGACTCTTTTGATAGGTTATTTAGCTGGTGCATTATCAAGTACCGCAACTTTTCCCTTGGAGGTTTCTCGGAAGCATATGCAGGTAGAAGAAGTTGGTGTGAGAGTGATTTACAAGAACATGTTGCATGCGTTGATCTGTATACTCTGAGAAAGAAGGTCTTGCAGGTTGGTACATAGGACTCGGACCGAGTTGCTTGAAGTTGGTTCCTGCAGCTGGAATCTCTTTCATGTGTTATGAGGCGTGCAAGAAGATACTCATTGAGAACAGCAACGAGAAAGCCTGAGCTCTTTTGGGTTTGATTAGACTAACACAATGGCTCTGGTGAAACCAAATCAGGTCATGGTTAATGATCCTGCAGCCATATCTGAATGGCGTTGTTGTTCCAGTTGAGACTTCACATTCACACAATTGAGGAGATTTAAAATTTACAGTTTGGACGGGCACCTTATTGATTCAGTTGGAACTAACAATCCAAAAGATTCATTTTTCGTTTTGATTTTGGTTTTATGTTTCGGAGATGAGATAGCTTTCTTTTATTTATTTTTGTTGCCTCAAATATGTTGGAACTATACATTATATACAACACACTCGTATTATAGATAGGGCATAGGGCGAACATTTGACAATGTGCAGCTCACTGACCCATGAAATTGTTGCTCCCAACCTCAGTGCTGGAAACAAAGGGGTCGATTCGGACCCAAAGTAGCGAGAATACTGATGCAAGAAGCGCAGACCAGACAATGACAATGGTTGGAGTCCGATTCTGTCTTCCCAAAAGACCTTTCAAGAAAGGGTAAAGATGAGCAACAACCCACATTGCAAAAAATAGTTTTCCCATGAGAGGTCCCCACGATTGGTAACCGCTGTTAATAGCATAGGAGACACCAGCCACAATACCGACAAGGTTGAGCAATAAGATAGTAGTTGGTGGGATGAGAAGTGATGTCCATTTGAAAACGTAGAGCTCTGCAAAGTCTCCATCTTCGTCAGAAGCTTTTGATGTGACTGTGAAGTTTGTGTCTATGCCTGCTAAAACTTTGAGTAGACCTTGGAAAACTGCAAAGAGATGAGCTGAGGTTCCACCGATTACCCAAAACTGCTCGTTCCTCCACCAGTCTTCAAGGGCCACACCACTCCATTTAAGCTCCAAGATTGCGGTCGCATAGATTGATATAAAGAGCATAATGAAACACCAGCTCGCAGAGTTGCTTATCTGTAAGTTAAGAACAAATAGAATGATTCAAAAAGAGTGAAATTTCAAATGCAATAAATGGATGAAGACCAAGACTGACCTCAGGTATAATGAACTTGTTGGTGATGAGGCAAAAAGCTGGAAGCATACAATAGGCAAGGAGTGGGATGGATGTAATCGGGTAGACTATAGTATTGACATAAGCAAGTCTCTCCAAAAGTTTCAACCTTCCATTATAGCCATACCATATTGGACAATGTCTACTCAGAAGAATCTCGATAGATCCCAAAGCCCATCGAAGAACTTGGTTTAAACGGTCAGAAAGATTGATGGGTGCAGATCCCTTGAATGCAGGGCGTGGAGGTACACAGTAAATCGATATCCAACCTCTTGCATGCATCTTGAACCCAGTAAGAATATCTTCCGTCACAGAACCGTAGATCCACCCAATCTAAAAAAACGAAAAGATGAACAAGTTATAGACAGAAAAAAAATGGCTTAGTTCTTTGAAAGGTCTTCTAAAACCTCTGACCTCTTTGCCCCATTCAGTCTTAGCCTCATAACCACAACTTATGACATGAATCGCCTCCTTGAGAAGAGTGGTGGGGTTGGTTGTTGGTGGAAGACCTCCTTGTTCCATGAAGGTAGCCTCAATAAATACCGGCGACTGTCCAAAACGCCTCTCAAGACTTTTTTGGGACACTAGAGATATCTCATCATCATAGCCTGCGAGAACAAAAACATTCAGTGAAGAATATCTTTCCCATACACAATAATATGGTCTCATAGAAGTCTTTGGCATACATACCTTCAACACCCTCGTCAATGTCTTCCATATTGAAAAGCGGAGCACTAGAGTCACTTCTCTTTAAGCTTCTATTGTGTTCATAGTTAAGTCTGTTGCTACTCTTTCCTTTTTTCCTTGAGCCAAAACAGCTCTTTACAATGATATTAGGTTCAAGATCTTCCTCTGTTAGAACAGGATCATACCCATACAGAGCCTGCCTATTGAAACAACAACCAGTACCCACATACACCGGACCCTGGATACCATCTAACCCCTTCAAGTTAATCTGCACAACATAATACACATCCAAGTCAGCTCAGGTGAACAAGATATGATTGAGACATACGTGATATACAAGACAGCGGTTGTGAATGGTATAGCTTAAACTCACATCAAAAAAAACAATATTTCTGTTGGCGTATCGATCATGCAAATCAATACCATCAAAACGTTGTGGGAACTGTACATAGCAGCACTTGTTTCCAATAGCAGGGTCCATCATGAAACACATTGCTTCTTTAACCGCCTTGCTGTTGTTGAAGTAATGATCACAATCAACGTTCAACAGATATGCTCCATTGGTAAGAACTGCAGAAACACGGATCTGTCAAATGTAAAAAAAACTCAATCAATAAAAGGTAGGTGTCAAACACACAAAAAGTGCTTCCAAGCCATTGAACAAAAGAGGGAACATAAGAAAATAGAAAGATAAACAAACCAGGGCATTCATAGCACCAGCCTTCTTGTGATGCTGAAACCCCGGACGCTTTTCACGGGACACATAGATGAGCCGAGGTAACTCATTTCCATCGGTATCCAAACCTCCACAATGACCTAAGAAAACCTGAACTGAAACAAAATAATTAGCATCAACAAACATCTTACAATAGTGTTGTCCCCAAATAAAATATTAGTATATGTACCTGAATCATCCCAGTATGGTCTCTAGGGTTATTACCAGGCCAGGGAGTACCATCCTCCATAGTCCAGCCATCTTCAGGTATCTTCTGTGCTTTAGCGACAAGGATATTGATCTTTACTTTGAACTCTTCATACTCTCTCTGCCAGTGTAAGACATAAGAAAATGTGACATTCACTCTTTAGTTTTTTAAAGCATAAGCTATTTATGAAAGTATAGTAGTCCAATTGACCTTCATCGCACGTCTCTCTTTGACAAAAGAAGGTTGGATCTTGTCCTTCAAGTAATCTATCTTCTGGGAAAAATAGAACTCAGGGGCTCTAGGTTCAATGTTGAACTTCTTGCAAAACGGTACCCATTTCTTTGCAAACTCAGCTGTTTCAGAAATGGCTTCGAAAGTTAGCATAGCTGAACCATCATCTGAAACATAACACGCGACTTTTTCCACTGGGTAGTCCACAGAAAGAATCGAGAGAACCGTGTTTGCTGTTACAAGCGGAGGCTCTTTCATTGGGTCCACTGTACTAACAAACACATCCACGGGAGCTAGCTGTGATGGTTCACCATCTTGATCATACCTATAGTAAAAGAAAACCAAAAAAAAAGAAAAGAATCAAATGCAAATAAACAAAACGCTAAACATGTTCTTATTCTCAAACCCACCTTAAAGCAAGCCTGTCAAGAAAAGTCTCTCTGTTAATGGGATACCATTTTGGAAACTGATCAAGAAGCCAAGAAAAGGCAAACCAGATCTCACATATCACTGAGGTCAACCACAAGGCGTAAGCATCTTTCACGGGATGAGTTGTACGATAATGCAAGAAGACTCCCAAAATGATGAGACGTAGAACTATCACAATACGATAAGGTGTCATACTTGAGGATGGGATAGGAACCACACGGCTCATAGGAAGCCGATCCTCATCATCCCTGTAAGTACAAGATCCATCAAAGTAATGGAAAACTGCAAACTTCAAATGCAGATTGAAATTAAACCAACAAATACTTATAACTTACATTTGGAGTTCTTCACCATTTGAACCAGTCCTTTCAATATCTCCTCCTCTTCCTTCATTGAATTGACCAGTCATTTGTATCATATTCTTGTCTTGCTTCAGCTTCCAACCTTCGATTCTATCTTTCCAGTCAACATGGTCAAGTCCATAAGAGTTCAAGTCTTTTGATGGGTCTACAATTCTTACAGGCACTGCATATATTTGTATTAAAAATGTAAAACAAAAATTCAAAATTACACAATTTGATGAAGGCCAAACACATGAAGCAAAAGTTTATTCATACCAGGTAGCTTTGGGTCAACACAAGGAGATAAAACAACATTCCTATCCGTCATATGAATCTCCCCAGAAACCTATGTATAGAAATAATCAGGAAAACGTTATTATATCAGAGTTAAAAGACAAATGATATGTTAGTCATAAGTCATTACCGGATGGCCATGAGTAAGAAGAGAAATTGGAGATTCAAGTCGAGATGACGAAGAGAACTCTTCAGCGCGATTTGAGAGTCTTTCCTTGTTGTTTCCTTGAGTATAATCAAACTCATTCTCGACTTTTTCATCTCCTTCATTTTGAAAGCTCTCTATACCAAATCAAATGTTTCAGAAAATGAAAATAAAGAACTGATCATTCACAGAAAAAACCAGATAGCACATCATACAACTGACCATTGTGCTGTGTCAATCTTGTCTTGCACTGCGGGCAACATTGAGTTCCATCTTTTCTCTCATACTCATAACAAGACCGACACAAAGGGAAGTTACATTCATTACACGCGATAAAGACATTTCCAGTTTCAGTGAGTCCAACATCATCACCACATATCTGACATATCGGACCATTCAGATTTTTCATTGGTTTCACCTGCATTTTGATGAACACAACAGATGTAAGAATTTAGAAAGAAAAGACAGAAACAAGTCATTAAGAATCTAAACCAAATCATGTTTACATCACTAAATTATTGGATATCTTAATTTTGGCTACTTAGAACTTTTTTTTGTTGTGATAAAATAACCTTGTTTTGAAAATTTATAATCCACATGAACCTTATGATTTAGTCTCGGTGAATATCTGCGAACTAACAAAACCTGGTTAATTAAGCTAGATTACAATGAGTTAGTGGTGAGTAAAGGTTTAATATTTGAAAATAAACTACTATGTAAAACAAATTAAAATCCATAGATCAAGAACTTATAACTGAAATTCACCCCGTGGATAAATTAAAAGCCAAAACTGGAACCAAAAACAACAACAACAAATGCGGACATTAACTAATAGCTCTGACCATTATCAAAAAGTAAAACCTTTACGGACAAGAACATAACTTTATCCATGGAGATTGAAGTTTATACATAAAACAATTCCTAGTTTAGCTAACACATTTAAAAATCACAGAAAAAAGGTTCAAAACTTGAGTCCCAATGACCCATTTTGGTCCAAAAATTAACAAAACTTAAAGTAAAAAGCAAAAAAAAAGAAAGAAATAAAGAACTGTCAAATGAACAAGGAAAAGCTGATGTAACAAACCCCGCCATTACGATTCCGAATAAGCTCGTTTCTCCGGTAAGATCCGGCAACCATACCGGTGCTTGGCTCCATTGCTCTTTAAAACGTCGTCGTAAGGGAGAGGAAAATGCGGGATTTAGAAAGTTCTTAACTAAAATCTATGTTCACTCTCATACTCGTCTCTTCACTTGGCTTCCACTTCTAGTTCTTGTTCTGTCCATTTTATGTTTACTATTTTTTATTTGTTAACACTCGTGGAAGTCGTCG
The DNA here is from genome assembly GCA_963555745.1 of Cardamine flexuosa. Classification (NCBI taxonomy): domain Eukaryota; kingdom Viridiplantae; phylum Streptophyta; class Magnoliopsida; order Brassicales; family Brassicaceae; genus Cardamine; species Cardamine flexuosa. The sequence goes on from OY743217.1 coordinate 17,941,495, forward strand.
ACAGTTCTAAGTTGCTGTCAGTGGCCATAGGAATTTGGTACCATTACCTTAAAATCAAACAAACCAATAATATTATAAAAGATGTTAAGAAAAGAAAATTATAGTAATATGGAAATTGTAAAGATGCACACGTCACAACTAGTTTTAAAATTTTCAATTAATAATACATCAATACGATACCGACGGTCTACTAAACTTATAGCAACAGCTATCATTATAATTAAGTAATTAACTAGTCGCTTTCATACGGTGGCAAAATTGTGTTACAAAATAAGAGTTTTCTTGAAATTGTGTTCTCTGACTGACAATTTTGTTTGCTAGTTTAGTTATAAATCTTATGTGTCAGAAAATGTAGAATTATTCTTGAATGTAACCGTGTAACAGACGTTATATTGGTGATGAAATTGAAAGCACACCGTTTCGAATGTATAAACTACATGTAGTTAATATTTTATTTTGTGATAACAGATTAAGAAAAATGAAAAAGGCAAAAAAAAAAAAGATTAATCATCTTTTCTTCCTCCTTTCCTTTAACCATCTGCACAATTGATCACACTTTCTTTTTTTCTCATCACTCAACTTTTCTTCCTCAAAATTGTCGTCTATATTTGTAAATTGGCCCTTTTATGCCAAACTAAAAACATAGGGTTTAAATTACTATTCCTACTAAAAGAAAAAGTTATTAGCAATACAGTCAACACATTCCTAACATAGAGTCAGGCCATCATTGATGACAATTGACTTCTTCTCCCCCAAAAGATTGTCTTACATCAAATCCAATATTTTCTTCTTCGTGACGTTTGATGTTCTTTTAGGTGTATCGTGTGTGAATTGTGATATATCTTCTATGCATATGTCACGAGTCATGTAAACAGAGAAGTCACGACCTGTTAACCAAGAAAAAGTGCACACAACAAATGCTGCAATTTGACCACCTATGACCGGAGGTTAGTGCTACAAAACTTTTATGCTCGGCTTGTTAATTACCAAACCAACTCCTTAGTGGATCTTTCATCACCTTTTTATGTAAGCCAAAGAAATTTATAAATTTACTTTAACAAAACAAAAACAACACAAAAAAATATTAGTTGACAAATTAATTAAGGGATTGTAAACAGAGAAGTCACATTATTAAACCTAGTTTAACTACAGAAATGGATGGTTGCAGGTGCGGGATATTGCAGAAATGGATGGTTGCAGTTTATAACATTATTAAACGCTTTATTCGATTAGTTAAACAGTTAAAAATGGATGTGTTTGTGGAAAATTTATGATTCGTTGACAATAACTGCGGTGACGGTTTAATAATTTTTACACAAACTATTTATAGTACAAAGTTTCTATAAAACTGTATTACAAAAAAAAAATTGTTATTTTACAGAAATCCTAAAATAACTAATAAATGTATTTATTTTAGGAGGTATGGATCATTTTGTATATATACATGGTACATTTTATTCTTATAACTAGTTTGGATACGAATACTTTATAATGATGATATTTTGGTAAGAGATAATATTTATTTTTTCAAATTTAATATGATTATTAGTTATTTTTATTTTTATTTTTATAAAAAATAATTTTATTTTGTGTGTGTTGGAAATTATTATTTTTATTAAACTTTTGGTAAATTCAAAACGGAGGAGCAGATTTAATTTAATTTTAACAATCGTAATACAAGTAAGCTGCTGCAAACGCCGTAACAAAAAATTTAAAATTTAATTATTTTATGTAGCTTTGAGAGGTATATTAAACGGTAACAATCACAATCGCCTACAAACATATCATACGTGGGTGGTTGTTGAAAAACTAATCAAATTCTAATTAGACAAAACATTTCGTTTATAACGCTTCTTTGTTTTAGTGTGGGGAAGAAGAAAAAAAGAACAAATGATAAGTTGTTTTTTGATCCAGACTAACAAACCTATGAATTATAACACCTGTCCACGGTAGTGATAACAACACAACCGCAAAGGTTGAAATCTTCCTTGAAAACAGTAACGTACATTTCACGTTTACTCTCGTTACGTACGCGTTCACTTCACATGGTCACAGTCACAAATGAGTGATTAGATAATATACTTACATATATATAGTCTAAGTTTCAATCTATATAGTTAGAGTAAAGTTTTTGAATGAAAGTCCGTGTATAAGACAAACAAAAAAGTCCGTGTATAAGTAATAAATTACTTGACAGCTTTCTCACATCTTCGCCACTCGCCACCATTACCGTTATTTGACTATCGGATGTTAAGGCTACGGTGGTCTCTATGTCTGGTTTTGACAGTCTGGTTTTGACAGTCTGGTTTTTGTCCAGTTTGGTTCAAATTGTTCGAGCAGAAAACCGAACTGGAGCCACTACTCATCCCGACGAAGGTATGTCAATTTTACATAAATTTTCTTACCATTAAGATAATACTAAATACATATTCAAGATATATTAATATAACTAAGCCAGTTTCAAATCTTAGCCAAAAAAAGAAAACAAAAAACTAGTTTTCAAATCATAATTTAATTATTAAAGCTATCAACAAAATAATCATAATTAATTATTGGACTAATTGGCAAAGTAGTCACTTTTTTGAAACATAATTGAATAAATGGACAAGTTACTATTTACAGTTAGTTTTTTAAAATTTACTCTAATTTCTTTTCTAATGGAGTATGTTAGTAGAATTATGAGTTATAACATAAAAAATTTACTATATTCTATTCAATTTTGATGTATTTAGGTTGTACACCTAATCTTTCGTACACCTAATCTTTCGTACACCAACTCAGGTATGTACATTGACTTTACTCGTACACCAAATATGATATTAGATATTGTACAATATTCATAAAATTTCAGAGTTTGAGCTAGTACACCAAATCGAATAAAAAATGGTATACACGATCTTGGAAAATCTAGTGTACAAGATTTGGTGTTATATATGGTTTACATAGGTGTGCATAGTTATATAATAATTTTAGTTGTAAAATTATGTAAAATGGGTTTTGTTAGATTCATGGGTTTTGTAAAATTATGTAAAAGTATTAAAATCTAGAATAATGGTAATTAAGAGGCATAACTGAAATTTATATTGAAATTTTACTATTAAATATGATAGTTCTCCATTATGTATATTGTAGATGTTTAAATTTTTCAATTATAGATTGTATTAATATAGATTTAATATATCTTGATATTTAGTATTATCTTAAAGCATAAAATGTTTATTCCAATATCTTTCACACTACTTTGCGATCAGACTACATATATATATATATATATATATATATATATACTGGAGTATTTCTTTTTAATTATATAAACAAGTTACTCATATTGTATCATATTCAAGTGTTTAAAAAAGTGGGTTAGACGGTCATTTAGGCGATGTTTAGGCGTTAGACGTCCCTAACCTGCTTTGATTTTGTCAAAATTGGTCATATTAGGCGAAGGGTTAAATTTGACAGATTTTATGATTATTAAGCGGTCATTAGGCGGGTTAGACGGTCATTCGACGGGTTAGGCGGATTTAATAAATATATATTTTTTAAAAATTTATTTAAAAAAATTTATTTAAAATTAAAAAAATTATTTTTAAAAATATTTAAAATTAAAAAGAAATTCATATTTAAAATTTTAAAATATATTTTTATCCATTTTTAGAAATTCTAAAATAAAAGATATGATTCTTTTTTTCTAAAATAAAAACAATTATGACTCATCATTTTCAAAAGAAAAATGGTAAATTTTAAATTCAAACTTAAAATAGTATTTAATAAGAAAATCTAAATTCATCTACTCTATAATTTATTTATGTTATATTATAATTTGTTATATAATATATATATATATATATATAATTTTTATTACAAAACTGCTTAAAATCGCTTAGGTCCCCACTAAACATTTTTGACGCTAAGCGGAGAGTCACTGTCCGCCCACTAAACATTTTAGACGCTAAGTGGAGAGTCACTGTCCGCTTAACCCCTAGCGCTTTGTTGACCCTAGTACAGATTTAAAATATTTACGGTGTTTGCTATTAATATTTAAATAATATTTTTGAGCAGCTCGGGCACTGTCGCACTGAACACGATTTTCAAAGCGTGGAATATAACGGCGATGCCGTCATGGAAAATAAGCGGCGAACTTTGCAGTGGAGACGCCGTCAACGACGGCGTTACTCTCGACAGTAATGCTCATAATCGTTTCATCAAATGCCTCTGTCATTACGAAAACGCCACTACTTGTCGTATCATCGCATTGTACGTTTCTTCTTATTTCGCCTTAACCAGTTCGACGAATTGTCCCAAAGAAAATTATTTACATAAGATATGGTGTTCTTGTGTCACTCACAGAAAGGTTAAAGCTATGGATGTGAAAGGACCAATTCCAGAAGAGCTTTGGACTCTGGTTTACATCACAAGTTTGTATGATATTCTTATTTGCAGACAATAAACCGACCATAATGCTTCTTTAGCTATTATTTTTCTATATATATATATATATATATATTTATTATAATATATTTTTCTTGAGTTTAAATTTTTATTGCATATATGAGAAATAGTGTTAATCATTTTCTGATATTTTTATATATTAAAGTAGTGTTAATTACAAATACGTTACAAAATAGTATAAATTATATTCTATAACTTAATAAATGTTTATAATTGAAGAAAATAGTACAAGATTTCTTCTTTCTTATATTTTTCATAAAATATCTACAAAATTTACAAAAAATTACATTCTTCATAAAAATAGTGTTTATTATATATCTCTATTTAATTATAAAGAATATATGTTAAAGTTTAGTAAAATATATATATATATATATATTATCGTAATAGAGGGGTTTCTGTCGTAGGTCTCTCTAATCCTTGGCACGGCTTTGCTTATATAAGATTTTTTTGACAAAATAACTTTGATAGCAAAGGAGGAGATTTCTCATTTTTCTATTATTTTTGGCAGGAATCTATATCAGAATTTTTTGACCGGTCACTTGTCTCCTGGCATTGGAAATCTCAATCTCATGCAGTGGATGTAAATCAATGATTTTCTAACCTTTTTTCCCCCTGCGAACCAGTTAATAGCAAATTTCTTACTTGTATATTAATGTTCTTATGACGTAGGACTTTTGGAGCCAATGCATTATCAGGACCAGTTCCTAACCGGAACTCTTCCTTCTTGGGTTAGCCTACCAAACTTGCAACTGTAAGTTATGGAGTCGTATGCTTAAATTATTCGGAACATACATTCTTGTGCTGAAACAAATTCTTTATGTTATTCTGTAGTAACCTGATAGCCAATCAATTTACTCTGGGAGGTTCGAACAAAAGGTAACTCCATGACTTTTTTATCCTCCTAGTCCTAGGTGCTTAAAGTTCTACTATGTCTATATTTATTAACCATACAAATGTATATGAACATTCTAAATTCCTCGTTATTGTATTTTTTGGTCTTGGTAAAAGGGGTTTTCCGGGATTGAACTGCCTCCAGAAGAATTTTCCTTGCAATCGAGGCAAAGGAATATGTAAGTGCAACTAAATTGTATTTTAAGTGCAAATAATGGGAAAGCCTAACTATGTTAGTAAGATGCTTGTATTGTGTACAGATTTCAACTTCTCAGTCAACTGTGGAGGCCCTGAAATCAGATCTACCAGTGGAGCATTCTATGAGAAGGATGAAGAGGCGCTTGGACGACCAGCTTCAGTTTTCATAAGTAAAACAAAGAGATGGGCAGTAAGCAATGTAGGACTGTTTACTGGGAGTAACATTAATCAATACATAGCTTTTGCAAACACTTCAGACACACAGCTTTTCCAGTCGGCGAGACTCTCTGCATCTTCTCTAAGGTATTACGGACTGGCGTTAGAAAATGGAGGCTATACTGTAACGGTTGATTTTTCTGAAATACAAATACAAAGTTCTAATACTTGGATAAGTCTTGGAAGGCGAGTTTTCGACATATATGTCGAGGTCTCTACTATTACCTTTTATCTTACGCCCATATTTTTGATAAGCTATCGCATCTTACCAGTGGACACATTTCTTCTCTATACTATCTTTTCAGGGAAAACTTGTTGAAAAGGATTTTGATATACATACAGTAGCTAACCATTTTAATGTCCAAGGAGTTCAGAGAGCATATAAAGCAAATGTATCTGAAAATTACGTAGAAATACATCTTTTCTGGGCTGGCAAAGGGACATGTTGTATTCCATTTCAAGGGACCTATGGGCCATTAGTCTCAGCAATCAGTGCAACTCCAGGTAGAACCTGTGGCTTTTATTATCATCGCAGAATCCAATGTCTCTTCTCACGGCTCGCATTTCTTTTCTGTAGATTTCAAACCTACCGTGGATAATAAGTTACCATCCAAGAACAAGAAAAAAATTGGTGTTATAGTGGGAGCCATTGTAGGAGCAGGGATAATTAGTAGTATCTTGGTGTTTGGTTTCATTCTATTTATCCTTAAGAGAAGTAAAAGAGCGGCGAATGAAGAAGGTAAAAAGCCGTGGTAAAATATTGAAGACTAATTCTTCAACTATTGTAACTTTCACACTTGTTCTTTTCCAGTGTTACTCAGTTTGGACATAAAGCCCTACACATTTACTTCCTCAGAGCTCAAAACTGCAACTCAAAATTTTGATCCCTTGAACAAGCTTGGGGAAGGAGGATTTGGACCTGTTTATAAGGTAAGACTGAACAGGTTCTGTAATTGCCCATTTTTATTGTATTCTGAAAGTATTAAATGCTACAGGGAAAACTAAGTGACGGAAGAGAGATAGCTGTGAAGCAGTTGTCTGTTGCATCCAGGCAAGGCAAGGACCAGTTTGTTGCGGAGATTGCAACTATATCAGCGGTTCAACATCGGAACCTTGTAAAACTGTATAGATGTTGCATTGAGGAAAATCAGCATATGCTTGTGTATGAATACCTCCCAAACAAAAGTCTAGATCAAGCATTGTTTGGTAATACTCATAATAAACATCCTAAATGTGTCATTCTCTGTTGTTTTATTGTTAACTGCCACCATTTTACTAACACTTTTCATGATGATTATGGCAGAGGAAAATAATTTGCGACTTGGTTGGTCAGAGCGTTTTTGGGATATGCTTAGGAGTAGCCAAAGGTTTAGCATATATGCATGAAGAGTCAAGGCTACGTATAGTGCATAGGGATGTGAAGGCAAGCAATATTCTACTTGACTCGGATCTGATCCCAAAAATCTCTGATTTTGGATTGGCTAAATATATGATGATAATAAGACACACATAACTAGCCGAGTTGCAGGGACAATGTAAATCACCTTTTGGTTTCATCGCATTGCTTTATACTTTTACTTTTTTGTTGCTTACCATTGTTGATGTTACAATGCAGTGGATATCTTTCACCAGAGTACGCAATGCATGGACACTTGACTGAGAAGACCGATGTGTTTGCCTTTGGTATTGTAGCTCTCGAAATCGTCAGCGGGAGGCCAAACTCTTCACCAGGCTTAGATGATGACCAAAAATACCTACTCGAATGGGTATTATCTTTATAACAAAATGCTTTAGAAAATCTCAGTTGGTGAAAATTAAGTGTGTTTTTACTTTTGTTGCAGGCTTGGAGTCTACACCAAAAGAATAGTGATGTGGAACTAGTAGATCCGGATCTAACAGTATTTGATGAAGAAGAAGTCAAACGTGTCATCGGTGTAGCCTTCTTATGCACACAAACAGATTATTCGATACGACCAGCGATGTCACGAGTTGTAGGAATGTTGATAGGTGATGTGGAGGTAAACGAAGCTGATGCAGAGCCAGGTTATTATGTAACAGAGAGAACATTTGAGAATGACATGAGATTTGAAGAAACAAGGAAGTGTTTAGCTACTAGGCCACTCATATCAGACCGTTCTGAAACACCGTTCTCAGTAATATGATGATATATATATTCATTGTCTTTCCCAAAAGATCAATATGAACCATGTAAGTGAAATTTTTTTTTTTTTTGAAAGAATGTAAAATATATTCCATCAAAAGGCTTTGTTACATCAAGTGCATCTTTTCCTGAGCAGTTTTCTTAAAAAAATTGAAAGAATAAATTGATTTATTTTGTCTACTCTATGCTAAACTTAAATCCGAGTTTGAAACCATATTTGAAGACTCTCTCCATGTTTCGTGGCATCATTTTCCTTGAGAGTACTCAGTCTGTTTCGAACTACTCTATCAACAAATGAGATGAGTTTGGCAGCTGAAATTGGAATTTCCCCATGACGACGACAGTTACGCTCTCTCCAGATTGAATGTATTGAAGCTTGAAAAACATACCGTAGTATAACTCTTGCTGTAGATTTGAAGACTGCGCCTGATATGAGCGAGAGCATATCATGATAAGAAGTTGAGTACCTGTGATGTAGGAAGCTCGCAGTTAACCCTCCCCAGACCTGGGAGGAGAAAGTACAAGTGAAAAAGAGATGATCCCGAGTCTCCATTGGATCCCGACAGAAAACACAAGCAGGTGATATTGCACTCCTCCAAGAAAGCATCCTATCCCCTGTTGTCAACCGATTGTGACTTGCTAGCCAAGCAAGGAAAGCATATTTAGGAGTTGCTTCAGCGAACCAAATCCCTTTATACCACCCTATGACCTGCCCCTGTTCCCGAACCTGTTTCCAAGTTTCTTTAGAAGAGAATTTAGGTCTGAATTTCCCATCTGACCATCTCCATAAGGCCAAGTCTTCCTCCATGTTGCCTCTATCACCTCTAATTTTATAAATCTCTTCCTCTATGCGATTTAAAACATCTATCCGATGTCGTCTTCTCCGATGATTTAACACTGCATATTCAACTGTGGCAGTGGAAGGAATTCCCATATCGACAAAGCCACGGTCACCAAGGATCTCATAGAGCTGCCCAAGCAAATTCCAGTTATCAAACCAGAATGATGTGCTAGTACCACTCTTTACATCCATTCTGAAAAAAATCTTTGCTTGCTCTCTATATTTTAATAGCTTTCTCCACATCCAAGAACCCAACATAGTGTTTGCTTTACTCGCCCAGAATGAGTTTAAATCCGGTCCAGACCAGAGAAAAGCAGCACAGATTTTATCGATTTCACTAACACAAGCTTTTAGTGAGACTTGCTATAACTGAACTCAACAATTGCAGCCTTCCTGCATAAGACAGCAACCGATATTTCCAAGACCTGATACGGGATCTAATCTTCTCGATCAATGGCATACAGTCCGCCAGAGACATTCTTTTAGTCAACAACGGCAGCCCTAAATAACGCACTGGTAAAGCTCTTATATCGAAAGGGAACTTCTACAATATCGTTGTTCGAGTGGTTAAAGAGATCCCCGCCATAAAAAATGTAGATTTCTCAAAGCTTATTTGTAAACCGGAGACTGCAGCAAAATCATTAAATACCAGCAAGATTCCCTCCATTGATCTAGACTTCCCATCAGAGAATACCATGATGTCATCTGCAAAACATAAGTGGGTAAGACTCATGTTCTTACACCTTGGATGAAAACCAAATTTTTTCTCTACTGCTGCCTTATCCAACATCGCTGATAGTACATTCATACAGATAACGAAGAGGTAAGGGGAGAGAGAACACCACTGTCGTAATCCCCGCCGACTTTGGAAAAACCCGGCCAACTCCCCATTTACTTGAACTGAAAAAGAAGCAGTTGATATGCACAGATTAATCCAGCAGATAAATGTATCAGGAAATTTTAGAACCGAGAGAACTTTTATCAGAAACGACCAGTGGACCGAATCAAAAGCTTTGGAGATGTCAATCTTCATTGCACAACGTGATGAGATTCCCTCTTTGTGATAGTCCTTTACGATCTCAGTTGCTAGAAGAAGATTTTCCATTAAAAGTCTACCTTTAATGAATGCAGACTGATTGGGTGCTATGAATGCTGGGAGCATGTGCTTGAGTCGATTCGCGAGTATCTTGGATTTAGCCTTGTATAACACATTACAACAGGAAATAGGACGATAGTCCTTCATCTCAAGCGCCTCTGTTTTCTTTGGGATGAGAGCTAGAATAGTTGTATTGAGTCCCTTTGGTAGAAACCCAAACCTGAAGAAAGACTGAATAGCCAGAATCAGTTCATGTCCTACAAGCAACCAAACTGCCTTAAAGAACTCAACCGTATAACCGTCAGGTCCTGGAGACTTATTTGTTGGCATGGAAAAAATAACTTTCTTGATCTCTTCCCCAGTTACTTCTGCAGTAAGTAACTCCTGATCTTGTGCAGAACAACGAAACTGAAGCAAGTTCTCTAACCATTCTTCCGAGCATCCACCATAGTTTTCCGGCTCTAAAGAAAGCAACTCTGAAAAAAAATCTGACTGCCTCTGTTTTGATATCCTGTGAATCCGTTAAAATAGCTCATGCAGGATCTCTAATCTCATGGATTGTATTTATGCCTTGCCTTTCTTTTACTGCGTTATGAAATTTTTTATTGTTGTTATCTCCCACTTTCAACCAATGTAGCTTAGATCTTTGACGTACGAAACTCTCCTCCAAACTTGCCACTTTTTCCCATCTAGACATAGCAATTGACTCCTCCTCCATGACTTGAGCACACGGATTTGATAGAGTTGCCAGCTGACGAGCACACAAGTCTTCATAAGCCTCTGTTGTTCTTCGAGAAGTGTCAGATAACCTATTTCTACTTAACCCCTTTAGAATTGGTTTAAGTAGCTTTAGCTTCTTGGAAAATCTAAAAAGGATAGATGTGGACTGATATAGTTCTGGTGTGTTACTCCAGTAATCCTCTAGAGTCTGCATGAATTCTGGCTGTGAGATAATAGCATTAGTGAATTTAACAGGCCCTTTCCTTTTACGAACATCTGATTCCAGAATAAGCTTCCCTCTAAGGTGATCTGAACAGCCACCAGAGTCCAAAGCACAATAAGATTGCGGATAGGCATTTAGCCATGCACATTTTTGAGTACCCTATCTAGCTTCTTACAAATAAGTCCTTCTTCTCGCTTATTACACCAAGTGAATTTTGGTCCAATAGTTCTCAGCTCAGACAAAGAACAATACGTAACTACCTCCTGAAAATCGCGCATCCCCGAAGTTACCACAAGAGAAGACGAATGCTCCTCCAAGTCAAGTGTTTCATTAAAATCCCCAAAAATAATCCAAGGCTTATCTCTATAGGTTGCTACATTTTTCTGGTTCATCATATCCTGCCACAGCTCTTTTCTTTCCTCAGCATAATTAGACGCATAGATAAACGAGCACAGAAACTCATCAGCAATATTCTCAAGTTGAATTAGACATGTTATCATCTGACCACTTTTGAAAATGACTTGGAGCTTCACTTGTTTACTCCAAACAACCCAGATTCGTCCACGGCAATTAAACTCATAATTTGTAACCAGCTCGTAGTCATTTAACACCGATTTGAAAATCCTACTTGCACCACTTTCCTTCACTCTTGTCTCCAAGATACACCCAAACTGCATAGAATTAGCCTTAACCCAGTCGCGGATCACAATATGCTTTTTTGATTTGTTAAAACCTCGAATATTCCAAAAAAATCCCTGACATTAATGGTTATTCTTGGGATGCTTTTTGCTGATGTTTCTTTGGATAGCATCCTTAGCTTTTAACTTAGTTGTAGATAAAAACTTATGAGCTTGCTTTGATGATCTTGGAAGTAAGACACGTAACTGAGTATCATTCACTTTGTCCACCTTCATAGCAGATACCATATTAGAACTTGAATCTTCATTGCCCCCAAGAGGAGATTCATCCTGATCAGAGTCCCTTAACACTGCATAACGGGAGGGTGAAACTATTTTAACTTGACCATAGATCAGATCACTCCCTGACTTTTTCCTGGAGTTTTTTCCACTTGAATGTATCACTGTTGACCATTCTCCCTCGTTACCTTTATCAGTTATAACAGTTATATTCTCCACATTTGAGGCAGAAATAATCTCCCCTTCCTCTACTTCCATGTTTGTCTCCCCAACAGCCAAATTTTATGAATGTACAACATCTTTGACTCTATGATCCTCCAAAGAAACTTCCCTCTCAGAAACCAAAACTGTAGAGCTAAGGTTCACTGGCGAGATAACTCCCTGTGTATAGTTGTTATCTCGAATAGTATCAACTGATTTCCCTGCATTTGCGAGACATCCCTCATCCGAATGACCCCACTTTCCACAAATCCCACAACGTTGAGGTAACCAGGGATATTTGAATTGAACACAGACTGCTTCTTCATCTTTTATCTTGAAATAGTAAGACTTTGGTAGTTCCCTTGATAAATCCACCTCCACAAATACTTTTGCTTCATCAAAGTTTGTTACTAATTCTGTTTCTGGATGCAAACACTTTGGCTCCCCTATGTTACTAGCAAGGAAACTAAGACCCTTCCATGTAAACATGGAATGTGGAACATTTTTGATTACAACCCATAACGGCATTGACTTGATCTCTGGTTGAGCATCTTCCACAATCGGTGTCCACTTTGAAACAATCATAGGAATTTCACAAATATTCCACATTCCCCTTCTGAGAACTCGTAGCCTAGCTGAAGCATGACGAATCCTGAATTTGACTGTAGTGTCATTGACTCTAAACACATCGATTTTGATTGATTTGTCTCCCAGGTTCCATATCTTATTCACAATGACATGAATCTAGCAACATGGGGAGCCGATGAAGGAAACCGACCTACAAGGAAATCTTCCCACAACGGTACTGAATCTTCAAAAATCTCATCCGAAACTGCGACAGTGGCTTTCCCATCAACCACCAAAACATCCACATCGAACCTTGTTAGAGTTGGCCTAGATCCAACGACATTTGCGTATGAATTTTGAACCTGAGTTTCCGCACCCTGCAACACCGGCACAGAACCATCACCACACCCATCTGACATGATGGAAATAGACGGCGGCAAGCCGCCAGAACCTCTCGTGTCCGGCTGATCCCCTTTCGAAACCCTAATCGCCTAATCGCCTAATCGCCTAATCGCCTAATTACTTCCCATATGTGAATTATTACTCCAACCATGTAAGTGATTGACATATAAAATAACTCTTTTGTTAAAATTTTATTCAATACCACATGATAAACATGTTGGCTCTATAAGGTTTATAAAGTAAAATATAAAGTAAAATATACTACTAATTTAGATAGTACCAGGGCCTATCCAACCTTATGGGAGCCCTACTCATAATACAAGTTTGTGTCCCGGTATTATACATCATTAGGTAAATACCAGTGTTATGACCCTGTTTTTTTTAATTTTTAATTTTATATTTAGTAAATTGTTTTTTATGGACAATTGAGTTTTTTTTTGTTATTTTTTATGGACAATTGAGTTTTCTTTTGTTATTTTTTTAAAATCAATTTGTTTTTAACTATTGTATATATAAACTTTTTTAATATTTACCTAGATATGAACATAGCAGATTGCTAATTCATTTATAGATTATGGTGACAACAATAAATATACTATAGAATTTCTCATTAATGAATTTTATGATAAAATCTACTATAATAATTTTTTTTTTATAAATAGCCTTTAAAAATTTGTGGAAATGATATAATTTTTTTATAATTAAGTTTCTTAAAATTTATTTATTCACAAAAACCTTTAGACTCTATATAAGGTTAATTCTTTAATATAAGAAAACATTTTTTACAGCATATAAGTACAAATTGATATATATATATATATATATATATATATATATTTTCTTTCTCATTTTCTATCTTTCTTAGTCGAATTTCTGGCCACTTGCAACTATGCAAGTGTTTAGAGACACACACAGATCTACATGTCTGGGCCAAATGTATGATTCTTGTTTCTTTGAAATAACCATGAATTATAAAAGTGATGCTGAGGATGTTTATAAATTCATGGTTATTTCAAACAAACAAGAATCATAAATTTGACCCAGACATGCAGATCTGTGTGTGTGTGTCTAAACACTTGTATAGTTGCAAGTGACCAAAATTCAACTAAGAAAGATAGGAAATGAGAAAGAGAAAACTGTATATCAATATTTAGGTGGGTCTAACCTAATTATTCAAGTTAGATAAATCATCTTCTTCACCAACGCCTTCTTCTTATCTTTTACGTGATTGTTGAAGGGTTATCTTGTTTTTGAAAAGTATGCTTCAAATCTATGTTACTTGTGGTCGATGGAGACTGTATGACACTAAGAATTAGGAATTTATTGTTGATGATGAAAAACGTGGAAGATTATTTAGTCTGGAATCTACTACATCTGTTGAAGAGTTGAAGTTGATTGTTAGATGACTATGGAATAGAACAGATTGAGGGTGATGTGGAATTCATTTTATACCCATAGATGTTAGCTTAGACTCTCCTCTTGTAGTTGTGTTGAATGATAGAGAACTCAAGAATTTTGTTCTCTATTCAAAAAGAACAACAATATACCGTTGTGCGTGACGTTCAAAGGTAGAGTTGAAGGTTGTAGTACTGATAATGCTAAGGGTCGAAGTCATGATGCAAAGGGGCGAAGTAATGATTCTAAGGGGCGAACTGATGATGCTAATGAGCCAAGAATTAATGTTAATAACCAACATAATGATCATAGGAGTGCTGACGATGATGGCAATGTGAGTGGAAATTCACTTGATTTGAGAAATGCTGATAAAACAAGTTATCAAGATGCTAAGGTTGTTGACAGTCTTGTAACCACGTTGGTAGAGTCGATGGTAGTAACGGGGAACTATTTCAAAAGTAAGGAGCCTTTACAATCAACTATGGAAATGTATGCGATGAATCATAACTGTGACTATAGGGTTACACAATCTGATACAAAATGGTGGTCTATACTCTGCATAGATAGTTCTTGCAAATGGAGTCTCCGTGCTGAATCTTTAGATCATTCTACATATTTTAAAATCAACAAGTATGTCGGTGAGCATACATGTGCTCCTTCGTGGAAGCAAAAATTCTGGGAATGATAGATCGTGGGAGTAGTTTTTCATGCAGCTAAAGAATGTTATAAATGATGATGAAGGTCTAGCATTTTTTTCAGATAGACATCTATCGATATGCAAAACAATTGAAATAGTGTACCCATTGGCTAAACATGGTATTTGCATCCATCACTTAATAAATAATATCATCACGTATTACAAGAGAAAAAGTTTGGCTGGTTTGGTTGCTAAAGCGTCTAAAGAATATATAGTTGCTGAATTTGAGAAACTTTTCAAGGACATTTGTGACATCAGTCATGCAATTGGAGGTTATCTAAAGGAAGCTGATTTGACAAAATGGACTGGATGTCATTTTCCTGGATACATATACAATGTTAACACCAACAATCCTGCATAATCTATCAGTTATGCTTTATGACAACCTATAGAGTATCCAGTAATTATTTTGTTATACAGCATCCGAGAATTTTTAACAAGATGGTTTTAAAGGGAAGAGAAAAAAGTGCAAAGCACAGTTACCCTTTAACTATTGCAGTGGAGAAAAAGATTGACAGAAGAATTGCGAAAGATAAAATCTTTAAAGGTTATCTGATTAGTAGATCTCATATACAGAAAAAAGGAGGACAAGTAGACTTCGTATGGATTACATATTGTAGGTAAATTAAGAAAAATACGTAATCCATATGTTAGCTAAATAAAGGACAACAATTGTAGTACATATAAAATATTTGAAAGAGAGTAACTAATATCATATCACTCAATGTCTACAACAAAGAACCTTTATGAGGCTCAAACAACTTCCTTCTATCAATTAACACCGGATCCATGGCTGCTTCACAAAGATCAATTCCAAGCCTGTAACACGCTTCACTAATTTTGTCATCATTTATTAAATCCAAAGATTTGTTAAGAAAATAACACTCAATGTGTTTCAACGCATAAACTCTGCAATCACAATTTGATTTATTTAAATGAGGAAGCACCTTGGCTTCTTCGATTTTGTAAGATGCCATCAGTGGAGCTTTCCCTTTAATCGTTGCATGAACTTCCTTTCCAATTCGAGAGATAATAATGGCGAAAGGCTCTGCGTACCTTCTATTGTGGTGTCCATAACAATAAAAGACTTCCAGTGATTTAAGCTCAAAGTTAATAAAAATAGCAATCTAATGAGTATTATTGATGCAAATCGGAGCATATATTCTGTCCAAATCTGTAACCCACTTTTATCGTGTCTTTCTATGACACATCAATTCTCTGTTAGCATAAGCTAATAGATGAATATCCCACAAGTGCTTTTATTTTTTAGACATCCTAAAGTTATCGTATTCCTTTTGGATAATCGCGCTAAACATACAGTCCATGAATCCAACATGCTCTGATTTCATCAGGCCTAATGTAGTAAACTCTTGAAATCTGTACAGTTCTGCATATATTTCCTGAAATAATGTCACATTTTAGAAAGTCTTTCATCGCAAATAAATATGTTAAACATACCTAATGAACAATAAAAATGGTTAAAACTTACACAGTTTTTAAGCCAGACGTTTGGCCCCAAGACACGGTTAAGTAACTTCATATCAATTAAAGTTGGACCAAGTTGAATTCTTCTGAAAAACCAAAACAATTATGTATTATTGTTCAAATATTAAACTATAATAACTATACAAAATACTAATTCATTGAACTTATGAATATGTACTTGACCACTCTAGAAAAGCTTCAAATCTTTCCTTAGAAAAGAACACCAACTCTACATCTTTATCATCTTTACCTGGGGTTTTCTGATATTGTCCCCTCAACTCAGCAACAACATCCTTATTGTATCATCACTGGGTACATCTGTTTTTTTGAGAGAAGTGTCCTAGTTTATCTCTGAGGAATTCATGCGTACTCATATTCAGGTCTATGTGAGGAGTAAATAGTTCATCAAATTCAGCTTCGTTTTCCTGTCAATAAACGAATAAGAATAACATGTAAGAAATAAACAATAGATTAAGTCTTAATTAATACATAACCATCTACAAAATAGAACATGAAAGTAGAGTCATACTACATATAACCAGTTTCATAGACACAACAACATAGAACATTGATGAGTCTTTATTTTCATCAATTTATACTATATATTTGATGTGTTTTAGTTAGTCCAGAGTTAGGTTTTGTGTCCTTCTGGCCCATTTTGGTAACTTTACAGGTTTTTTAATTCATTGGATCTAAAATGGACAAAATGGAGCAACTTTGGACGGTTTTACACTTCCTGGGATTTTGGAGACACTCTGGGATCGATAGATCCTAAAGAGGATCGACCAAGCATGAAGAGGATCGACCGATCCAAAAGAAAGATCAGTCAGTCAAAGGAATCTATGAGGTGGCACATATCAAAGGAAGGAGATCGATCCAACTGGATCGATCAATCCTGATCACGGATAATCTCCAGAATCACACATTAACTCTGATTTTTGACCTAGAAGACTCCCTATTAAAAAGAAAAATTTCCTGAGCGGCCTAGAAGCCCTAGACACGATTTTTCGTTCAGTTTTTGAAATTTTCATTTCATTTTCAGATATGTAAACTTTTACCTTGAATTTTCTCAGATCTATACTATTTTCCATTGCATTTTCAGATCTACATTCTGTCTTCATCTCTTTCTTTGCATTGCATGTAATTTCAATGATGATATATCAACCCATTGCAATGGTTGAGTAGATCTATATGTTAGGAGAAGGGATATATTCAAAGGGATTAATGTTTATTTAGGTTATTATCATAGATTAGGGTTATGATTAATAAATACCTATTTATATGAAACTAATGCTTTTGTTAGGTTGACGAATCTATCAAATGATTTATAGGGTTTTATAATATGGCTAGCGCATGTTTATTCATCCCTGAATCTATAGTTTATAGGCTTGAGATTGTCAGCCGACGAGAGCCGATGGTGGATCTGCAAGTGAACAATATCAAAACCCGGTAATAAATGCTGCCATAGGATCCTAGCGGATTTATGACCAGGATAATATTCTCATTCGAGAGGTGATTTATTTGTTCATAGTGTTTTGAGTTCTAGATCTAGATCATTAAACTGTTAATCCGGTTAGATATCCTATTTATTTATTTAATTCCCTGCGATTTCCCAGATCCCACCATTTGTTTTAAATTGATTTTTTATTTATTTATCTATTTTCGGATTTATATTCGGATTTCTTGTGTCAAAACATTTTTAATATTTTTCATCCTAGCTCTGTTTAGATCTACAAATCTAAAGTGCACTTTAATCCTTGTAGATTCGATCCCACCATGATACTATCGCGCACAACCGTGTACTTGCGAGAACTATTGGTTTGGGTAAAACCTGATACCACATCAAGTTTTTGGTGCCGTTTCCGGGGAGTAATTGTTGCCTCTAGATCTAAGTTATTAGACTTAGTCTAGGATATTTTATTTTATGCATTTATTATTTTTGTGTCTCTGAGATCAACTGATCCTCTTTCGGATCAACTGATCCTACTTGTTGCATGATCGACCGATCCTTTTTGGATCGACCGATCCTACTTTGTGCAAGATTAATAGATTCTTTCAAGATCGACCGATCCTCCTTCTCTTGAGATCGACCGATCCACTTCAAGATCGATCGATCCTAAAGCTAAGCGTAAGTTTCCATTTTTCAAAGCCTATACTCCTGAACTTTGTTTCATTGTCTTGTTGCTTAATTGAGGACAAGCAAGGATTCAAGTCTGGGGGTATTTGATGAGTCTTTATTTTCATCAATTTCTACTATAGATCTGATGTGTTTTATTGAGTCTAGAGTTAGGTTTTGTGTCCTTCTGGCCCATTTTGGTAACTTTAAAGGTTTTTACTTCATTGGAGCTAAAATGGACGAAATGGAGCAACTTTGGACGTTTTTACACTTCATGGGATTTTGGAGGCATTCTGGGATCGATCGATTAAGAAGAGGATCGACTAAGCATGAAGAGGATCAACCGATCCTAAAGAAGATCAGTTAAAAGAATTTATGAGGTGACGCATATCAAAGGAAAGAGATCGATTGATCCAACTGGATCGAACAATCCTGATCACAGATATTCTCCAGAATCGCACATTAACTCTGCCTTTTGACCTAGAAGCCTCCCTATAAAAAGGGATCATTTGCTGAGCGGCCCTGAAGCCCTAGACACGATTTTTCTTTCAGTTTTTGTATTTTCATTTCATTTTCAGATCTGTAAACTTTTGCCTTGAATTTTATCAGATTTATATTATTTTCCATTGCATTTTCAGATCTACATTCTGTCTTCATCTCTTTCTTTGCATTGCATGTCATTTTCAAAGATGATCTATCAACCCATTTCCATGGTTGAGTAGATCTATATGTTGGGAGAAGGGATCTGTTCAAAGGGATTAATGTTTATTTAGGTTATTGTTATAGATTAGGGTTATGATTAATAGATCTCTATTTCTATGAAACTAATGCTTTTTTTAGGTTAACGAATCTATCAAATGATTTATAGGGTTTTATTATACGGCTAGCGCATGTTTATTCATCCCTGAATCTATAGTTTATAGGCTTGAGATTGTCAGCCGACGAGAGCCGAGGGTGGTCTGCAAGTGAGCAATATCAAAACCCGCTAATAAATGCTGGCATAGGATCCTAGTGGATTTATGACCAAGATAATATTCTCATTTGTTAGGTGGTTTATTTGTTCATAGTGTTTTGAGTTCTAGATCTTGATCATTAAGCTGCTAATTTGGTTAGATATCCTATTTATTTATTTAATTCCCTGCGATTTCCCAAAAGACAGCTAATCCGGTTACATATAACCAGTTACATAGACACATCAATTACATAACGCGAAAGACTTAGAGATATTTTTTTTACAAACCCCTGAGTGACGAGGTGCTTCTGGTGGATTAGACTTTTGTAAAGTCGTTTCATTTGAAACTCTAGATGTTGATATTGAATCTCTTAGTTCTGATACTTCCTCATGTAATTTATTCAATCACATCACCACCTCCCCCTTAAATTTATCCAATCGCATGTCAAGCTCTGATGTGATGTTTTATGCATCAGGTTTTACCCAACCAATGGTTTTACCCAACCAATGGTTTCCGTAAGTGCACGGTTGTGCGCAGTAGTATAGTGGTGAGATCAAATCCACAGAGAGTAAAGAGCACTATAGATCTATAGATCTAAACATAGCTAGGATGAAAATAAGGAAATGTTGTCACAAAAGGAAATCCGAACAAAATCCGAATAAAATCTTTAATTAAGGAAATAAAATCAATTTAAAATAAATGTTGGGATCTGGGAAATCGCAAGGATTTAAATAAATAAAAATTATATCTAACCGGATTAATAGTTTAATGATCTAGATCTAGAACACAAACACGATACCAAAATATATCTCTTTTAAAGAGTAAATATTATTCTATCATAAATCTGCTAGGACCATATGCTAGCATGTATTTAGTAAGTTTGATAGAGTTCACTTGTAGATCAAGCTTCATCTCTTGGAAATCTGGAAATCAAGCCTACAAACTATAGACTCCAGGTAGAATAACCAACGCTACCTGTATTATAAAACCCTATGAATAGTTTGATAGATTCGTCAACCTAACAAAAACTTTTGTTTCATAGAAGTAGAGATCTAATAATCATAACCCTAATCTATAACAATAACCTAATTAAACATTAAATCTCTTTGAATAAATCCCATCTCCCAACATACAGATCTACTCAACCATGGTAATGAGTTGATGGATCATGATGTTGTATGATGTAAAATGCAAAGAAAGAGATGAAGACAGAGTGTAGATCTAAAAATGCAATGGAAAATATTATAGATCTGAGAAAAACCAATGTAAAAGTTTACAGATCTGAAATGAAATTGAAAATGACAGAATAACAATGAAAAATCGTGTCTAGGTCTCTCTGGCCGCTCAGGAAATGATCCCTATTTATAGGGAGTCTTCTAGGTCAAAATTTGGAGTTAATGAGCGATTTGGAGAATATTCATGATCCGGATCAATCAATCCGGTTGGATCGATCGATCTCCTTCCTTCGATCTGTGCTACCTCATATATTCCCTTGACTGACCGATCCACTTTGGGATCGGTTGATCCTCTTCATGCTTGGCCGATCCTCTTCAGGATCGATCGATCCAGAGTGTCTCCCAAATCCAATGATGTGACGGGACCGATCGATCTAGATAGGATCGGTCGATCCCATAGAAATTTTTCTGAAAAGGGGAAGATGGAACCAGTTCTAACCATGTATATCAATCCTACTAAAAACTGCACCAATAGTCATCTCAAACTAATATAGATGAAGTACTGATACTAGAAAGCTTGGAAATCTTTAGAACATTTGGTTGTATCGGTCTCCATACTCCGTAGTTTTTGCCCTTGGTTGCACATGCTCCTAATGTTGCGAAAGAGGACTGGGGTCTGAATGAAAAAGGTTGTAAGGGTGTGGAACCAAACTTAGAATGAGCCTGGCCATCCGGAGCTCCAATAAGAATGGGATGAACTCTGGGTGTATATGATTCTTTATTGTATATCGAGCCCCTAAGTGAGAAGATTAGTACGGTTAAAGGTCCAAGTAGATATATGATATGCTCAAATTATCCCTTTAGAGCTACTCTCTCAAATTAATAGATCATGGTAGTACTTAGGGGTCGAATCCACAAACACTCAATGGTTTCACAATAGATATTTTTGCTTCGAAATTCAGCTAAGCAAGTATGAGAAATAATTAAAATAGCAATGCAAATAAAGTAAATAAATTGGTTGGTTTAAATTCAGATGGGAAAGCATCAAGTCTAGGGAATTTCTCAGGAAATCAAGTAATGAATATCAATTAATTGGTAGGATCAAATTATGAACAAATTCTAGAACTCAAACACAATAATTAAATAAACCAGCTCTCGCTGCGAGAATTTACTATGAATAAAACCTAAGAAACCAAATCTCTTTGCAAATCTTAAAGTCTAAAACAAGCATTAAGCACAAGTTGATTTGTTCACAAATTATCTAATCTAAATCTCTTTGCAATTATCTAATTTTCTCCTCTAGGTTTTATCAAATTATAAATCACACTCTCGTGCGAATTTAACAGCCTAAGATCTAGTTTCTAGGTGATCAGTCTAGAACAAGCTTAAACACACCCTAGCTGAAGAACTATCAAGTTTGAATCATAACCAAATAAATCAATATATCATTGCATGAATTTTCTTATGAGAATCCCTAAACCTAACAATGAATCTACTCAGACATATCAATTGAAATCAAAGACATGAATAAAATCGATATCATATAAATCAGAATATAGAAATAGAAACAGAGGTTCAAAATCTTCTCTCAAAGTATAACAAAGTAAGATCAGCCCCAAAACTCTCCAAAAATCTCTCTAAAGCGAAAGATGATAGATGTTCAAGATCATCCCAAAAATAAAGTCTATAAACCCTAAAAATATCACTAAACACGAACTGGGGTCATATTGGAAATATATGAAACTTCTGGGCAAAGTTACAAATCTCCTTAAGTTGTTGTCTTTTTGTGAAAATGGAAATTCGGACTGTGTTAATCAACACAAAAATTTGTATAGACCAACAAAATTATCTTCAAAAATGCCAACTTACACTTCTCAGCTACAATGCTCCATGAATGCTCCAATACGTCCAAATAATCCCCAAACATGTGTAAACCTGTAAAAGACTCAATAGACACTTGAAAGACACATAAAATACTCAATTATATACATATATCATGGCTTAAAACCGGTAAAAACCATGATGTATCAACTCCCCCAGACTTAGCTTTTGCTTGCCCTCAAGCAAACAATAAACTGAATACAAGGAAGAAGTTTGAAAACATCAAAACTCATAAGTCTTCGAAAAACCACAAATCGCATTCACTATAGTAAGCCACTAGAAATTTTTACCTGACAAGATCCAGACCACCAAGAACAGAAAAAATGTCAAAAAGCGCGAACTTACATTTTTGGGACGTTTAAACCTTGAACTTACGAAATACCATTTAAATGCTCAAGTTTTGCGTTGACTCAAAATTAAATAGCAAACTTTCGTTGACTGGGCCATTTGAGACACGTCGTTAAATTGACGTTGACGGTGTTAAAACTTCCGCTACCAACTTCTGTTAATCAAAACAATGTCATTTTAAATTTTGTTAAAAACCATCAACTTTCAAAATATGGACGTTTAAATCATCAACTTTTTAAAAAATGTCGTTTAAATGCCAAATTTTTTGATGACTTCATAATTAAATGCTTAACTTGTGTTGACTGTGCCATTTGAGGCATGCCTTTAAATCAAGTGACGGAGCACGTTTACGGGGTTAAATTGTCTGTTAGCAGCTTGTGTTTCACTAAACGACCAATGTTCTGGCAACTATTGATCATTCATTTATTTTTTCTCGTCACTTCATCGAGATCCAACCATAATCAAGAAGTTAAAAATCTTGTCAAATTAAAATCCATCATTAGAGAAACATAATTCAACTAAGTCTTTGCCATCTGAAATTTCCGAAAATTCCCATGAAATTCTCTAAAACCCCTAAAAAATAGTGTTTCTTTAGCGTTCGTAATAACCGATGATATCCGCATCCGTTGAATCGATTATTAAAATAATATTTAATATTAAACTAATACTATGCTAGAATCAATTCATAAATCCTCTGTTCCATCAAGTTTAGAGAATTCCATGAGATTTTTTTGGAGATTTCAGGTGACAATGACTTCATGTGATTATGTTTCTCTAAAGACGGATTTTAATTTGACAAGATTGTTAATTTCTTGATTATGGTTGGATCTTGATAAATGACTGAAAGAAAGAAACAAATGATATGATAAATCGTTGTTGGAACATTGGTCATTTAAATGAAACGAAAGCTGCTAACAGACAATTTAACCCCTAAACGTGCTCTGTCACTTGATTTAAAGTCATGCCTCAAATGACACAGTCAATACAAGTTAAGCATTTAATTATGAAGTCATAGAAAAATTTGGCATTTAAGCTACATTTTTAAAAAAGTTGATGATTTAAACGTCCATATTTTGAAAGTTGATGGTTTTTGATAAAATTTGAAACGACGTCGTTTTGATCAACGGAAGTTGGTAACGGAAGTTTTAACACCGTCAACGTCAATTTAACTACGTGCCTCAAATAACCCAGTCAACGAAAGTTTGCTATTTAAGTTTGAGTCAACGCAAAACTTGAGCATTTAAATGGTATTTTGTACGTTCAGGATTTAAACGTCCCAAAAATGTAAGTTCACGCTTTTTTAACATTTTTCCCCACAAAGAACTTCATCGCTAACACTCACAGCATTCTAAATTCCCACCACAAATTTACTCAACTTAATCCAATAAACAATCTTTATTGCTGTATTCTACCTCATGTTTGGTTTCAATGTCAAGAATATTCTAGATTTATAACCGTACTTCACTACAACAAATCAGCCATTACTTACTTTATTTGGTACTTTCTCTCCCCCAGACTTATTATTCATTCTCTATTTTTTATTTATTTATTTATTTTTGTTTTACTCAGAAATAAATTTATAACTTCAAGGGTTAAAAACAAATGGTCATCAGAAGTTTCTTCCTACCATTTACAACCCTTGTGTGATCTTTTCATTAGAATAAACAAATGGTCATTGGAAGTTTCTTCCTACCGTTTTCTCTAGTGACAATCATCTCACAGTTATAAGTTTAACATTAGGGACAAGGGAGATGAGTACCACATCAAATTAAACAGGCTGAAAACATTGAGCTTTTCCAAAAAATCAAACCCACCAGACATCAATACCATTGACAAAACATAATTCTTAGCTTGGATCTAGGACGTTGGAAATTTGGGGGTTTGAATTTTCCATTAGTCTCGGATTCAGGTCAGGCTAGAATCAAATGGTCACTTGAGCTACTGCAAGGTGTGATTGTTTCCTCCGTAATAATCACTATCTCTGGACTAAACTTTGACTCAATAAAACAAATTTTTGAAAACAAATTTTGACTCTAAGAAAAGAAAAGATGTTGTCAGCAACACTGTCCCCAGTGTTATAGAAGTATAGGTTTGGTGAAAAATAATGAATTAAAATCAAAAAAGAAAAAAGGGAATTATGAAAACGTACATGTGTTGACCAACACACAGTTTCATGTTGAGCAACACAAAAATTTGTTCAAACCAGGTTGTTCCAAACGTGTCTGTCATGTCCACTGAAATACAAAGGACGTGTATTTTGACATGCCACGGTTCTGTTAGTGACGTTCTGCAGGTTGCATCATGTTTGGGCACAAGTCTTAACCTGCTAATAACAAAAATCAGAACTTAGAACAAGAACAATACATGATTCCAAATTTTCAATTCTCAAATTATAAAAACAGACTCAAAAGAAAAGATGTAAAGAAAAGAAAAAGGGAAAATCAGAAATCATCAAGGTAGGGTAACCAATCCTCCTCGGAATCCTTAGCAGTGATGGTGGTAGCGGAGGTGGAAGGTGTTGCTAGATGTGTGCGGGATTACTTCCGATGAATGATCTCTGAAAATTTCTATCAAAGACTCAAAAATACCAAAATCCAAAAATAAAAGAATACAAGACTCTGAAAAACGTTTTTTTTTTTTAAAGAATAAATAAAGATAGATGGCTAAAAATAGAATAAAAATTCAGAGTATGTACAGACTTACCAGTGGGTTGCCTCCCACCAAGCGCTTGTTTTAATGTCATTAGCTTGACTTCGGCGGAGCTCGGATATCTGGTGGACGGGAGTGTGGCAATGAATGCCTCACAGAAATTTTTTGCCATATCCATGGTGGATTGTAAGCCGTGGATGCATGTGGATGACCAAAGAAGTGAGGAACATCATCTGGGCAGGGTCTTGGTATAGGTGGGGCACTTCTTTTCCCTGCAAAATCATCAAAAGAAACAAGCCCTCTATGAAAATCTTGTGGCTTGGTTAACTGTAAAACAGTTTTTGTACCTTTAAAAGTTTTATTGATGATATCAGGTGGTTTGGGTTCAGAAAGTACATCCGTTGCTTTTCATGGGGTGAGTGGAGTATGGGTTGTGGAGCTTTATGTTTGTCAACAGCTCTCAGACTTGCAGTATTCAAACCATCTCGAAAACCAGCTGTTTCAAATAAATCCGGACCAACTTGCAGAGTGTGTTGACCAATACAAGGCTGTGTTGGTCGACAGAGGTCTATGGTGTTGACCAATACACATGTTGTGTTGACCAATACTGAACCTGCAACACGGATTTCTTTATTTTTTCTGCAATTCAACTCTGAAATCCTTGTCTCCATCACAAAAGCGTCTTCCTCTAACAACATGTCAGTAACTACAACCTCATCACGAACCCTAGATTGAAAGAGAAGATCACCACTCCAATCCTCAAGCTTAGAAGTTTGCTTATTCACTTGCTTATTATGACCCATCTCCTTGACATACCCATCAGTAATGTCTATGGAGGTTTCTACAGAGAAAGCTTGACCATCAATGGTGGATGTTTTTCCCAGCTTGTCCATCTCAAAGTTCATAACATGATCACCCACATAAGAATAATCTAACAAGGATAGTATGATCCTTAGGTTCAACATTATACTTCAAAACTATGAAATCTGTGGGGATTATGCAGTCTCCAATCTGCACTGGTACATCCTCAAGAAGTCCCTCAGGAATTCTTACACTCCTATCCGCGAGAATGAGTGAAATTCGTGTAGGGGTGAAGTCGGTCATTCCAAGTCCAACATCAACTAAGTAAGGCATCAAACTAACACTTGCACCCAAATCACATAGTGAACCCTTAAACTTATCCTTGAAAATAGAACAATCCAACACAAAAATCCCCGGATCCTTTAACTTTTCTGGAATTCTATTATGAATAGCAGCATTACAAATCTCAGATATCATCATGACACTTTCCTTTTGGCTCATATCAGATGTGACCATCTTCTTCAAATATCTCTTAACCATTGGAGTAATTTTGATAGCATCAATCAAAGGAGTCTCTAAAGTGAGTTTCTTCATCATAGCCTTCCACTTAGCTTCATACAGCTCTTCTTTAGACTTCTTGGGATTCCTTGGGAATGGAATCTTGGGCTTGTAAACTCGCTCTGCAGAATTTTGATTTTCGGAATTTTGCTCTGCAACTGGGTCTGTGTGTTGACCAATAAGGAAATCTCTGTTGACCAACACAGATGTTCTGTTTTTGTCCTTAGGATCTGCTTCAAAATCTTTTAAATCTGCGAGTTTATCAACACTTAGACCCTTATCCAGCACTGGATTTAGCTCTATGTCACTCCTAACCATGATAGCACTACACTGATACTTCTTATTAGCATCCATCCTTCCCAGAAGAGTTTCATCTTGTCTTCTCATAGCTCCAGCTGTTTGCCAACCTGAGTGTCCAATAACTTGACATGAGTATTCAAAGCTTCTAGTTTCCCATTCAAATAAGTGTACGTAGCATCCATCTTACCATTAAAATCATAGTAATATTTTGTTGACCCTCCAAGATTTGTTTAAGCATAGACTCCATCTTGCCTTGCTCGGGTTGCGCGGTAGGAGGTTGGTAAGATGATGATCCAAAATTTCGTCCAAAACTATTGTTGCTATGGTATGGCTTCTGATACTGAGGCATAGCAACATACCCTTGGTTCTGTTGATTTTCGTACCTTGGATTCTGAAAACCACTTCCACCTATGTAATTCACGCCCTCTTTGCATCCATCTTTAGGTTTGAATGTCTCAACTTCGGCAGCAAACTTGACTGACTTCTTATTCACCAAGATGTTATGAACTGAATCTAACTTGTTCTTCAACTCAGCAATCTGTTTTCCATCGAAGTTCCCAGATTTTCTTTGTCTCTCAAAGTCAGAATTTTTGGTGCTAGTACTAGATGCCAAATTTTCAATCAACACATCAGCTTCATGGGGTTTTCTTGTTTTAAAATTTCCATTGCTCGCGGAGTCAAGAGCTACCTGATATCTCCAATCCAAACCTCTGAAAAATATACCTAGTAACTGAACTTCTTCAAAACCATGTTGCGGACAGTCCAGCTGATAAGCCCTAATCGAATCCATGCAGCCTTAAATCCTTCTCTAGGTCCCTGCGTGAACTGAGTGATGTTGTTTCTCAAATCTTCTGCTCTTGCATCATCATAGAAGTTCCACAAAAATGCCTTCTTAGTGTCCTTCCAATTAGTAAGAGATCCTGTTGGTAACTGCTTCAACCAATAAGCTGCATCACCACTAAGAGAGTGTGGGAAAAGCTTACAAAAGAGATAGTCATAGATGATATTAGATATGACTTGAATAGATTGGGTCCATAACATTAGGCCCAATCCGTTAAGGTTAATCAGGGTTCTGTGGGGTCCATATTAAGCCCAGTCCATTGAGGATTAATTAGGGCTCTATTATTTAGTGTTTTACTATTAATACTCTCTTACCCCTAGCGTCTAATGTACCCTGAAACGTGTATTATCTCCAGTAATAAACTCTCTCTTTTCTCATGGACGTAGCCAACGTGATCGTTGGTGAACCACGTAAATTTGTGTCTTGTTCTTTACGTTTCTGTTATCTTGCTCACATCCGTTATAACAAACTAGTATCAGATCACAAGGTTAGTTGTTCTACGTCCGTGCGAATTTCGTGCAGTTTCAGATTAGTGTAATTTTCGTGCAAAATCAGTTTCGTGCAAAATTCGTGTCTAAGCACAAGGTTCTTAGTTCTGTGGTTTTCAGATCGGCTTAGTTTCGTGCAAATCTCGTGCAGAAACAGATTCGTGCAAATCTCGTGCAGAAACAGATTCGTGCAAATCTCGTGCAGAAACAGATTCGTGCAAAATCAGTACAGAAGAAGTTCGTGCAAAATCCGTGTATAAGAAGAAGGTTCTTGCAAACCAGGTACGTGCAAAAACAGGGTCGTGCAAAATCAGGTTCTGGGTTTTTTCCGCGTCTGTAAGTTTGTAGGAGATGTCTGGGATGAGCGTTAAGATCGACAATTTTCATGGGAGAAACACTTTCAGTTTCAGGCCTGTGTTGGGCATCTGGTCTGATGATCATCAGACATCTGATCTGGTCCAGTGGACGTTGGGCTCAGTGGGTGATTTGGTCCAGTGGACCATCAGGCCTATGATAGGCAGCAGGCTCGTGATAAGCATCTGGCTCGTGGTTAGCATCTAGTCTGATGAGCATCAGACATCTGATCTGGTTTAGTGGACGTTTGGCTCTGAGGGTGATATGGTCCAGTGGGCCATCAGGCATGTGATATGCATCAGACCCGTGATGAGCATCTGGCCCGTGATAGGCATATGGTCTGATAAGTATCAGACAACTAATATTGTTACAGATTATCAAGCTGCTGGGCTAGTAGCCAGTGAGAACAATGGGCTGAGACATAGTAATAACATAAATAAAAAGCTGTTTTCTAAAGGTCGAAAGCCAGATTATATCTGTAATTATTTTAAGGAGAAAGGGCATTGGAAGCTTAAATGCCCTAAGAAGAAACAATCTGGTTTTGCTGGTGTAGCAGAAGATGACATCAAGTCTGAACATAACGTTGCTTTTGTTGCTGATAGAAACACACAAGCCTTTGATGTGTGGGTTCTTGATACAGGAGCTTCGTATCATATGTGTCCAAGGAGAGAGTGGTTTGCAACCTATACAGTTGTAGATGGTGGTAACATTAAGATGGCCAACAGCTCGGTGAGCAAGGTTGCAGGAATCGGCTCAATCAAGATCATGACACATGATGGTAGACTTCTCACATTGAAGGATGTCAGACTGCTCCATTAATGGAGAAGAATTTGATATCCGTGAGTCTACATGATAGTAGAGGTTTCAAATATTCTGGTGGAGACGGAGTTTTGAATGTCTGTCAAGGTTCTGATGTGATTCTGAAGGGTGTCATGCGTGGTACATTGTGTATGTTACAAGAGTCCACAGATTCAGTTTCAGTTATTGCATCTCCTTTGATTCATATAAGTGAAGGAGAAATGCAAGTGTCTGAGGTAGATCGTCAGTGTTGCCAGAAGATCAGAAGGCTGCGGACGAATAGTGGTCTAAAGTTTAGGTCATTGGAGTTCAATCAGTTGTGTAAGGATGTTGAAGCTGTTCAACATCATACAGTTGTAGATACATCACAACAACGTGATGTAGTCAAATGGTTAAATCAGACATTAGAGAGAGCAAGGTGTATGCTCTTAAATGCTGGGTTGGAAAGGAGGTTTTGGGAGGAAGTACTAACATGGTTTGTGACCTGGCTAATTGTGGACCGCACACAAGTGTCAAGTGCAAGACATATGCTGGAAAAATGTTTACAACAGAGAGTCATAGTGTTGACAAACAGGTGGAGCTGCAGGAAGATGGTCAGCAGAAACACAAACAGAGTCAAGAGCTACAGGCAAAAGCTCGTCGACCAGAACCAAAACAACCAAAGGTTACACCATCTAAAGATACACACCAGAGTATCGCTCAAAATCGTATAGGGAGGATTGGAGTTGGACCAACTCAGACATACGATAATGAGGTCAAGGTGTTGATTGCTGTAGTGGTAGATGAGATAAAATCTCATCATCGGAATCATACATGGGTTTTGAACACACAACCACAGGGGATAAATATTGTTACTTGCAAGTGGATCTTCGAGAAGAAGGAAGGGATATACTTGGCAGTAAAAGTGAAATATAAGGCTCTAGTTGTTGCTAGAGGTTTCAGCCAGAAAGAAGGGGTGGACTATATACTGGTCAGACACACTTTAATCAGAGCGCTGTCAGCAGTAACGGCGCATCATGATCTGAAGCTTGAGGAATTTGATATGAAGACTCAGCCAGCTGATCCCGAAGTTCCTAGTGAGGAAGATCATGTGTGCAGGTTGAACAAGTGTCTGTATGGATACAAGCAGTCTCCCAGACAGTGGTACAAGAGGATTGACAAGTACTTGATGAAGCTGGACTACATAAGAATTGTCAAACAGACGTGTGGTGCAGCAGATAAATGTTTGGGATTGAAGAGTCTCAGGGACATAAGTTTAAAGAAGGTTTTACTGTCAAAGAAAATCGATATTTCATAAGGTGTTGGATAGGTCTTTGATGCCATCTGCGAAGACTATTGATACACAGAGTGCTGCCAGTCTTCATCTAACCGTGTGTGTCTCCCTCAGTCTGAAGATGAAAAGAGATGCCTAATAGGTACTTCTGATGTTGGCCTAGTTGTAGGCTATTCTGATTCTGAATATGTATATGATGTAGACAGCAAGAGATCATTGAAAGGATTGACCAGCGATCTGGGTTTGCATCATGATCAGGCTACAGTGTACTGTGACAGTTTGATTGCGATCTGTTTAGCCAAGGATCAGGTCCAACATGAGAGGGCCAAGCATATTGATGTGAGATGTTATTTCCTGAGAAACAATGTGAGGATTCAAGTGAACAAGGAAGGGATTGGTATTGTAGATAACCATGTAGGTGTGTTCACTAAGTTGATTCCTCAGAGCAAATTTAAACATTGTTTCAACTTAATGAATATCTCAAGCTGTTAGTTGCCTGAAGGGCGAGCTGGCCCTTGATAGGGCATAAGGCCTCTATAGAGGCATCAGGTCCGTGGATGGACATCAGACTCCAGGTGGATCATCAAGCCTTTTGACAAGGCATCAGGCTGCAAGCAGAGCATCAGGTTCATGAAGGGACATCAGATCCATGAAGGGACATCAGATCCATGAAGGGACATCAGGCTCAAGGTGGAGCAGGAGTTTTCCTGGTAGGGCATCATGTCCTTGAATAGACATCAGGCCTCTAAAGAGGGATCAGGCTTATGAAGGAACATCTAGTTCCAGGAAGGGCAGTCTGGTAATTTGGCAAATCATCAGGCCTCTGAAGAGGCATCAGGCTCTTGAAAGTGCATTTAGCCCAAGGTAGGGCATTCTGGCTTGTGACCAAGTATCTGGCCTCAGAGAGGCTCTCTGATTTCAGAACAATCAACAGGTTTTTTGTGTCTGATCTCTGATGAAACATCTGGCTCGAGACGAGCATCGCCCAAAGAAAATTATTCAGGCTCGATGGAGCATCTGGCCCAGGGAAAGTTATTCTGGCTTCTAATGAAGCATCTGGCTCAAGACGAGCATCTGGCCCAAGGAAAGGTATTCTGATTTGTGATAAAGTATTCTGGTCCTTGATGGGACATCCGACCTTTGAAGGGACATCATGCTTCTGAAGAAGAAGCAAGTTCCTGATGGAACATCTGATTCCAGTGAGGCATTCTGGCTTGACAAAGCATCTGGCTTCTTGTGAAACATCAGGCTTCTGGTGAAACATCAGGTTTTCTGGTGAAGCATCAGGCTTCTGGTGAAGCATCAAGATTCAGGCAAGGTACAACGTTCTATAGCGGGACAGAAAATCCTCTAATGAGACATCATGCAACATTAAGGCAAGCAAGTTCCTGATGGAGCAACTGGCCAAGATATGATATCTAGTCTCTGAAGAGGCAACATGTTTCTGAAGAAGAAACAAGTCCCTGATGGGACATCTAAGGAAAAAGAGAATTCTGGTACGTCTGTCACTTACAGAAGTCTA
Organism: Cardamine flexuosa; assembly: GCA_963555745.1. Classification (NCBI taxonomy): domain Eukaryota; kingdom Viridiplantae; phylum Streptophyta; class Magnoliopsida; order Brassicales; family Brassicaceae; genus Cardamine; species Cardamine flexuosa. The sequence continues at coordinate 17,974,014 of OY743217.1, forward strand.
GTACATCTGACATTGCACAACTGTCTAATAGTACAACAGTTTGTTGGTGTAGTCCTGTACAATTGTCTGATGGAGAAGTCTGGTACATCCGGCACTATGAACAGTGCATCTGGTACATCTTTTTGGAAGATTCAAGTCAAGGTAGAGATTTGTTAGATATGACTTGAATAGATTGGGCCCATAACATTAGGCCCAATCCATTGAGGTTAATCAGGGTTCTGTGGAGCCCATATTATGCCCAGTCCGCTGAGGATTAATTAGGGCTCTGTTAATTAGGGTTTTACTATTAATACTCTCTTAACCCTAGCCTCCAATGTATCCTGAAACGTGTATTATCTCCAATAATAAACTCTGCCTCTTTTTCCGTGGACATAGCCAACGTGATCGTTGGTGAACCACGTAAATTTGTGTCTTGTTCTTTACGTTTCTGTTATCTCGCTCACATCCATTATAACAGCTGACTCCATTATGCTTCATGCTGGTCACTAAGTCTTCAAATCTCTCAAGATGATCCATAGGGTGTTCATGAGCTAGACCATGAAAAGGATGTTGACTAACCAAAGTATAGTAAGACGGTTTCAGCTCAAAATCACTCCTATCAAAGGTGGGAAGTCTGATTGCGGATCTATTCGCTCATCCGGTCTATTGTAATCCTCAAGAGTCCTCTTCTCCCAGCTTGTGCATCAACACACACGTCCATATTTGCAACCGACACGATGGGGTTTCTATTCTCATCCAATCTCTGACCTTGCTCGTTGTATACATGACCCTCTTGGTCTCTTAGAACACCAGTTTTATCTTGACGTAAAATCACAGGATTAACCATCCCCACTGGCATACACCTGAAACGCCACAAACAAAAAAGGATGTAAGTAAAACTGAAAAATTAAAAACTTAGTCTAAATTCTACACTTAAATCTATTGGAAACTAAATTAAGTCCCCGACAACGGCGCACAAATTTGATATGCTCAAATTATCCCTTTAGAGCTACTGTCTCAAATTAAGAGATCATGGTAGTACTTAGGGGTCGAATCCACAAAGACACAATGGTTTCACAATAGATATTTTTACTTCAAAATTCAGCTAAGCAAGTATGAGAAATAATTAAAACAGCAATGCAAATAAAGTAAATAAATCGGTTGGTTTAAATTCAGATGGGAAAGCATCAAGTCTAGGGAATTTCTTAGGAAATCAAGTAATGAATATCAATTAATTGGTAGGATCGAATTATGAACAAATTCTAGAACTCAAACACAATAATTAAATAAACCAGCTCTCGCTGCGAGAACTTACAATGAATAAAACCTAAGAAACCAAATCTCTTTGCGAATCTTAAAGTCTAAACAAGCATTAAGCACAAGTTGATTTGTTCACAAATGATCTAATCCAAATCTCTTTGCAGTTATCTAATTTTCTCACTCTAGGTTTTATCAGATTATAAGTCACACTCTCGTGCCAATTTAACAGCCTAAGATCAAGTTTCTAGGTGATCAGTCTAGAACAAGCTTTAAACACACCCTAGGTGAAGAACTATCAAGTTTGAATCCTAACCAAATAAATCAATATATCATTCCATGAATTCTCTTATGAGAATCCCTAAACCTAACAATGAATGTACTCCGACATATCAATTGAAATCAAAGACATGAATAAAATAGATATCATATAAATAAGAATAGAGAAATAAAAACAGAGGTTCAAAATCTTTTTTCAAAGAATAACAAAGTAAGATCAGCCCCAAAACTCTCCAAAAATCTCTCTAAAGCGTAAGATGATAGATGTTCAAGATCATCCCAAAAACAAAGTCTATAAACCCTAAAAATATCACTAAACATGAACTGGGGTCATATTGGAAATATATGAAACTTCTGGGCAAGTATGCAAATCTCCTTAAGTTGTTGCCTTTTTGGAAAATGGAAATTCGGATTGTGTTGGTCAAGACGAAAAGTTGTATAGACCAACAAAATTATCTTTAAAAACGCCAACTTCAACTTCTAAGCTACAATGCTCCATGAATGCCCCAAAACGTCCAAAATAATCCCCAAACATGTGTTAACCTTTAAAAGACTCAATAGACACTTGAAATACACATAAAATACTCTATTATATACATATAACATAGCTAAAAACCGGTAAAAACCATGATATATCAATATAGCCAACACTGGATCATTCAGATTTCCAAAGAATAGGTCGCTTCTGGTAAAGTTGATCCACTGATGGTGTTTCCAATCTTCCTGAACTAAGTCCAATAAATGTCAACAAAAACTAGAAACCAAGAAAATTGTAAAATTCCCAAATTTTGACTCAATAAAAAGACTCAAGGAAAAGGAAAAAGTTTTATTTTTGAAAAAATTGAAAATTTTGTTTGAAAAAGAAGCAAAAGAAAACACAGTGTTAGTAATATATGAAAGCAGTCACCCCTTCCCCCAGACTTAAATCATTGCGTCCTGCTGTGATATAAAATTAAAGAAAAAGGGTGCTTGTGAAACAACACTGGAGATAATGAATTGTGAACAAGAAAGAAAACCATAAACCGTGGATGAAGTTTTACGACCAAAAGGGAGCATTGGTCTATTCATTGAACCGGTTTTCAGTTTTTCTTGTCTCGGGGATTGAATGATCCTGGGAGGATCGGTCGATCTCAGCGTCCCGAGACTTCTTGAAATTTGCATCTTCTACATTTTGCATCTGTTTTCAGTCAGCTCAACACAAAAACATCATCATATCTTATTTTGAAAAATAAATAAATAAAATAACTGAAGGGAAATAAAATGAAATAAAATAAAATTAAATAGTTTTATTAATTCAAAAGCAAAAAGAAATTAAAAGAACATGATGGGTTGCCTCCCATCCAGCGCTTGTTTTTGCAATGTCATTAGCTTGACTTAGTTTTATTTCAATTGGGTTCTAGGTTCATTGGAGGAATGGTATTTTCCTCATCTGGTGGTTGGTTTTCTGCCTTGATCTTGGGCTTCGCAGCGACAGCCCTCATCATGTAATCCAGATTTTCTTCAGTAGCTTCAAAGTTTATTTCTGATGGATCTTCACCACCATCACTTCTTGGATTCGTGTTCATTGATTGAACAACATCAACAGATTCCATATCTTTCATAATGAAAGCTTGATCGTTTATGGTGGGGATTCTGTTGACGGTCTCGACGTAGAAGGTCATGGATGTGTTTTTAAACCTAAGTTTAATTCTTCTCTTGGGGATGCTAATTGAGGCTCTGGTTGTTGCTAGAAAAGGTCTGTCGAGTATGATTCCTGTCCAGTTTTCATCCAGGGAGAGGACAACAAAATCCACTAGTGCATAACTTCCCTTAAACTAGACAGGAATGTTTAAGAGTTTCCCTACTGGTCTTCTTGTTGTTCCATCAGCCATCTCAAGTTCCATGGTAATTGGTGTCATGTGGAGTAACCCTAACTTCTTAGCTTGACTTAGTGTCATCATGTTTACGCTGGCACCAGTGTCAATCATGCTGTCCTTAAAGCGATACTGCCCTATGATAACCGGGAGACTAAACCTTCCAGGGTCCTTTAATTTTTGGGGGAGCTCTTCTGGCAGCTTTTTGTTGCGCTCCCCTTGAAGGAAATCAGCTGCTTCTTGCATGGATGTCCTTCCAGCAATGATATCTCTCATAAAATCCATGATCTGAGGGGTCATTAATTTAACTTCCCTGAAGGGCAATCTCACTCTCATCTCAGTGAATACTTGATCTATCTTTTTCTCTGTCTCAGAGTTTGTTTTTCCAGGTGGTTATGGGTTATCTCCTCCGATTCCTCCTTGATCCTCATTAGCTTTCATGTTTTCAGCAGAGTTCATCTCTCTAGGTGGCTGCACAATTGATTTTCTACACTCTTTGTGATTTCTGATTTTTTTTAGGTTTTTATTAAGTAGGGGATCCCGAAATCGTGTCTGCGAAGATCGATCGATCTTAACTCGGATCAATCGATCTTCTCCGATTTTGAAATTCCTATCAGAGGAGTAGGATCGATCGATCTCACTTTGTGGGTCGATCCTGATAAAAGCTGGGTCGATCTTTTCCCCTAGAAAACAGTGACTCTCATCGTCGGATCGATCGATCGATCTCAGCAGTCATTTCTGTAAAGAATTCCTCATCTGCAAACAGATCAATGTACTTCAGATATTCTCTGGGATTAGTTTCAGGCTTCCCTGGGAAAGTCCCTGGTAATGCCTTAACCATTTTGGCTAACCTTACTACCTTGGTTTCCAATATCCTCACATGGGCACCCAAGGATTCAAGCCTTCCATTAAGATCATTGTACATATTATCAACTTTCATGTTGATTTCTCCAGCAAATTTCTTCTGTCCCTCCATGATTTGCTGGAATAAGGATTCAATCTTCCCCATGGAACCAGCATTCCCAGACTGGGGGTTGAATCCTGTTGGGATCTGAGAAATTGCAGGGATTTAAATAAAGAAAAAAGATATATAACCGGATTAACAGTTTAATGATCTAGATCTAGAACATAAACACGGTACCAAAATATTTCTCTTTTAAAGAGTAAATATTATTTTAACATAAATCCGCTAGGACCCTATGCTAGCATGTATTTAGCAAGTTTGATAGAGTTCACTTGTAGATCCAGCTTCAACTCTTGGAAATCTGGAAATCAAGCCTACAAACTATAGACTCTGGGTAGAATAACCAACGTTAGCTGTATTATAAAACCCTTTGAATCATTTGATAGATTCGTCAACCTAACGAAAGCATTTGTTTCATAAAAGTAGAGATCTAATAATCATAACCCTAATTTATAACAATAACCTAATTAATCATTAAATCCCTTTGAATAAATCCCATCTCCCAACATGCAGATATACTCAACCATGGCAATGGGTTGATAGATCATGATGGTGTATGATGTAAAATGCAAAGAAAAATATGAAGACAAAGTATAGATCTAAAAATGCAATGGAAAATATTACAGATCTGAAATGAAAATGAAAATGACAGAGTAACAGTAAAAAATTGTGTTTAGGTTTCTATGGTCGCTCAGGAAATGATCCCTATTTGTAGGGAGTCTTCTAGGTCAAAATTTGGAGTTAATGTGCGATTTGGATAATATTCATGATCCGGATCGATCGATCGATCTCCTTCCTTTGATCTATGTCACATCATAGATTCTTTTGACTGACCGATCTGCTTCAGGATCGGTCGATCCTCTTCATGCTTGGTCGATACTCTTCATGCTTGGTCGATCCTCTTCATGTTTGGTCGATCATCTTCATGCTTGGTCGATCCTCTTCAGGATCGATCAATCCAGAGTGTCTCCAAAATCCAATGATGTGTAAAAATGCCCAAAGTTGCTCCATTTTTCCCATTTTAGGTCCAATGAAGTGAAAAGCTGAAAAAACACTAAAAATGGCCAGAAGGACACAAAACCTAACTCTAGGCTCAATAAAACGTGTAAAAACATTAGTAATAACTAGTGAAAATAGAGACTCATCAAGCTCAACTGTAAAACTCATGAAAGAAGAGTCAAACAAATGTTTCAAGAATGACTTCATTTCTTCATTCGATGTGTCTTGCATGGACTGCCATATGCAGCTGCTCGCTGACACAAAAACCTTCTTTTCCATGTCTCGGCACCAACATCACCAAGCTTCTTCTTTCTGTTGTTCGAACTAAATCCTTGGAAATTTTCACCTTTCTTCTTCTCACTGGTCTGTGCCCCGACAGCATTTGGAGCTTGCTTCATCTCACTACTATCTAAACCATCAGTCAAATCTTCATACGCATCCCTAACCTCATTGTCCTCTTGAGCACAGTCATTATAATCTCAGGTATCATCATGCTCTTCTTCAGCATGTTTTTCCTTAGAAAACAAATAATCTTTCTCAACACATTCCCAATTGAATTCTTCAAAACCATATCCAGATTTAATCAAATTCTTCAAATTATAAACTTCAACATCTTTGATTTCATCAACCCTCAAGAAGTGAACATAGTCTAATACATCTGATGTGGTATCAGGTTTTACCCAAACCAATCGTTCCTGCAAGTGCACAGTTATGCGCGGTAGTACAATGGTGGGATCGAATCCATAAGGAGTAAAGTGCACTTTAGATCTGTAGATCTAAAAAGAGCTACGATGAAAAATATAAAAAGGTTTTGTCACAAGAAATCCAAAAATAATTAAATAAAATAAAAAACCAATTTAAAACAAATGTTGGGATCCAGGAAATCGCAAGGAATTAAATAAATAAACATGATATCTAACCGGATTAGCAGTTTAATGATCTTGATCTAGAACTCAAAACACTATGAACAAATAAACCACCTATCGAATGAGAATATTATCTTGGTCATAAATCTGCTAGGATCATGTGCCAGCATTTATTAGCGGGTTTTGATATTGTTAACTCGCAGATCCAACCTCGACTCTCATCGGCTAATGATCTCAAGCCTATAAACTACAGATTCAGGGAAGAATAAACATGAGCTAGCCATATTATAAAACTTTATAAATCATTTGATAGATTTGTCAACCTAACAAAAGCATTAGTTTCATAGAAATAGAGATCTAATAATCATAACACTAATCTATACCAATAACCTAATTAAACATTAATTCCCTTTGAATAGATCTTATCTCCCAACAAGTATATCTACTCAACCATGACAATGGGTTGATAGATCATCCTTGAAAATGACTTGCAATGCAAAGAAAGAGATGAAGAGAGAATGTAGATCTGAAAATGCAATGGAAAATGGTATAAATCTGAGAAAAATCAAAGTAGAAGTTTACAGGTGAAAATGAAATGAAAATACAAAGAAACTGTATAAAATCGTGTCTAGGGCTTATGAGCCTCTCAGGAAATGATCCCTTTACATAGGGAGTCTTCTAGGTCAAAAATCAGAGTAAAATTGCAATTTGGAGAATACCCGTGATCATGATTGATCGATCTCCTTCCTTTGATATGTGCCACCTCTTAGATTCCTTTGACTGATTGATCTTCTTTAGGATCAGTCAATCCTCTTCTTGATTAGTCGATCCTCTTCAAGATCGGTCTATCCCAGAATGTCTCCAAAAATCCCATGAAATGTAAAAACGTCCAAATTTGCTCCATTTCGTCCATTTTAGCTCCAATGAAGTAAAAACCTGTAAAGTCACCAAAACAGTCCAGAAGGACACAAAACCTAACTCTAGACTCAATAAAACACATGAAATCTATAGTAAAAATTGATGAAAATAAAGACTCATCAAATACCCCCAGACTTGAATCCTTTCTTCTCCTCAAGTAAGCAAAAAGACAATGAAACAAAGTTCAAGAGTATAGGTTTAAAAAAAATGGGAACTTATGCTTAGCTTTAGAATCCACCATGTTGATCATGTAAACCAATAAGAAACCTTGTGACAGGTTAATTGAACCTTAGCAGTACAACATCTACTTTACCATAAGCTTAGCAAACATTACCGTACTCTAGCATCCGAGATCCAAAGGAACTTCTGAAATCTCCATTGTTGGCCCTTTTACATTCATTAAGTGTTGCATGAGGTCTCACGAAGGGAGTCAAAATTGCTAAGGGCTAGTAACGGGGGCCATTTTAAGGGTGATGGTTAGGCATGATAAATGAACTCCCGTGCAAGCCAATATGCAAAATCACAGTGAGGCGGTAGCAAAAGATGATGCACAACTGAAACATATATTTTGCCCACCCTAAGAAAAGAAAGACAGCAAAGCAATCAACCTAAGCCTAGAGAGACCAAATACCAAGTTCATCAATTGTAGTATAGTGGTAAGTGGATATTGAGAAGTTGAGAGTAACAATGTCGAACCAATCAAGAGTGTTCTACAGCAATCAGTTGATAAATAAGGCTAGCTATTCAAGTAATTATCAAAAGGGTGTGGTACTAGCAGTCTAAATAAGAAATCTACTAAAAACCCTAATTGATACTAGAGGTACCAAAGTCTGTCACACTTTAGCACATCATGGAACTAAGCAGGAAAATCACAGTACTAGGACTACTCGACCACACTGATTGAGTGGTGAGGTCGAGTGCTCCAGTAAAAACAGAGAACAACTACAATGAACTATTACTAAGCAAGCTGTAAAACTATGGAGAAAAACTGGGACTCTAGGGATGAAAATCACAGGATCGCAAACACTCTGTTCTATTGCAGCTATCAACTAGCAATTTCATCACATGACTACCCTAGACAACAAACTTCATAACCAGCTCAATCCATGGTTCGTGGTAGAGAGCCCCAAGACCCAACCCAGTCAGCATAGTGTGAGGAGTCGGATTAGGCATGAAGAATCAGCCTATTAAAGTCGAGAAGAGTTCATAACAAGTGAATAGGTGGAGTCGTGACATAAATCAATGTCTGATGCATCCACCCTCAAGTTATTGTACTCTAAACCTCGGAAAAAGTCTATCCAATGGCTCAAGGCATGGTTCGTGCTCATGAGACTATCTAAGATCATGTTCTCCTTGATCAGGGGAGAAAAAACATTAAAATTACTCACCCAAGAGGGAGTCGAAACTGAGTGATGATCAAACTATCTAAGCAATAACAAAACAGAGAGAAGTTACCCTAATCCATCCCCAAAAATCCCAACTTTACTACTCACACAAGGTGATCATGGCTGGGGTCCAAAACCCAGAAAAGATTAAACTTTTCATACGAGATAGCCTATGATCTAGTGAGTAGGGTTGGAGAAGAAATCGGATGAAAATACTAATTTTATAAAAAGATCTCCAAGTTACAAAGTTGCTGGAAAATGAAAACTATCAAGAACAGCAAGAACAAGAGAGAGAAAAATGAGAGAAAACCTAACAATTACTAAGCCAGAGCGGCGCTATCCGATCCTTCCTAATTAGGTTTAATGAGGCGCTTTTATACATACTCTCAAGCGCCTATTACATTTTGCGAGTTTTTAGGAGAAAAATCCGGAGAGTGCCCACTCGACCCAGCAGTCGAGTGGTGGGGTCGAGTGGTCTCTGGAGTGGGTGTGGTGCTGAAGTCCAGTGAGCCTGTGATGCTGAGGTCGAGAGTGCCTGTCTGAGAGTGCTTCACTCGAGTGGTTTGGTCAACTGGGTCTGTCTGAGAGTGCTTCACTCTAGTGGTCTTGTCGAGTGAGCCTGTCTGAGAGTGCTTCACTCGAGTGGTCTGGTCGAGTGAGCCATCCGTCTTCTCTGCAATCTTCACTCGACTCCATAGGGCTCGACTGCACGTCTTCACTTCATGAGCCAAAATCCAAGTATGCTCCATATGCTCCATAAGTACCTGATAAGACCCCAAATATGCAAAATGCATGCAATGCCTATACAGAAATATGAAACATCCTATATGAAGCATAAATGCACGAAATGGTATAAACAATGGATGAAATCTACTCTAAGGCATGATAAAAACTAGTAAAAACGTGTATAAAAGTGGTCTGGTCGAGTGAGCCATCTGTCTTCTCTGCAATCTTCACTCGACTCCATAGTGTGAAAAGTGGGGACTCAGAACCTAAGCAAACTAAACAAACCTCTAATGTCAATGTCACAGTTATTAGTTCTAGAATGCAATTTACAGAAGTTCTACTTAAAAGCTTTAGCCATACTCATCACATCAAATTCAACACTAAGACTCAGCCACAAGCAAACATTCAAAGCAAACTATCCCTTTAACATTGATTAAGCACGAACTGGTGAATCATGATATGCAATAACTGTAACTCATTTGGTTGACGGACATGTTTTAAGAGATAAAAATGATCTCTTCTTCCTCTGGTTTTTAAGCGCATGTATCAGGGTCTCTCAATGAAATGGATCGAATTATAAGACAAATGCTAAAGGTAGAGCTAACTGGTGCATACAGGAGCAGACTATCATCTACCCATGAAGAACCAAATGACTCCCCTAACTCTAAAATCCCAGAAACTTCATCCTAGTTATACCCTTGTGCTTAAGAATAATGTATGGGTTTGGTTTTTGTGAAACTGTCTCAATGGTGGAGACAGCTACTTGGATTAGCAAGAGTGGTAAAAGGTGAAAGAAAATCCAAGTATTTTGAGGTATCCATGAGTTAAAGTTTTAGAGCATATCATGATAATTAAGTTTTTCAAATTAGGTTCTAATTCATAAGGATAGTTTGACAAATCACAGTAAGCTTCAACCAAGTGAGAGTGCTAAATCTAAATTCCAGGCAAGGTGCAGCCTTAATTTTCAAGCTTAGGCGAATGCATTAGACAACTTATAACTGTGGCATTGAAATTATATGTTTGGTTCTTAAGCTTTTTACGGTTTGACTCATCATCATCCCCAATGCATATGTACAATCCTAGGCAAAATTTCTAAAACTCAGTCCTAAAATGATAATGCAGCTACATGACACTCTGTTTTTGTAAAATAGTTTTCTGAAAATTTTCAAATTTTTAAGTTTTTTTTTTCAATGCACATAGATGATGCAATTTTGAATAAGAAAATAAGAAAATATGTCAAATACGTCTCTCAAACCCTCCCCTAAACTTAAATTACACAGTCCCTTGTGTAAAATGAATTCAAGAGATGATTTGAGAGACTAAAACAAAAAGGAACAAAAAATGCTATGATATAAACAATGATAAGGAAGTGGGGTGGTACCTCATTCTTGTGGCGTGAAGAAGGCATCTGTGTTAGCCTCCATGCTCTCCTGAGTGTAGCTGGAACTGTAGTGGTCAGAGGATTGGCTGCGGGGTGCGACTCGAGTGGTCCACTCGACCCAGCAGTCGAGTGGTCTGGCATATATCGTGCACTCGACCCAGCATGGTCGAGTGGTTCACTCTGATAGTACCCCGGGTACGGAACATAGCGTGGGTACGGATTGACTGGTGCACTTGGGTAGAAACCCTGATAGCACTTGAGTGGCTCACTCGACCTAGGTGGTCGAGTGGTCTTGTCTGGGGACGAATGCTCTAGATCCTCTATAGGGTGATCTGGGCGCCTCTTTCTCTCCTTCTGCTCAGCTGAAGTTCTTCTAGATGAGCCAGCACTCAACTTTCTCTCAGCTGCTGCCAAGCGGCTGGTGATCCCCTTCATTGTGGCATTCATTCCACTCTTGAATTTGCTGAATTGCTTGTTCTGCCACTTGCACTACTTCTGAAGTGTGGAGATCTTACGGTTAGCCTCTTTGAGGCTTTTGCACTCTGTCTCCTCAAAATAAAACCTCTCTGGAGCTTGCACACTCCCCATGAAGTCTTGAAACGTCTCATCTTCTTGGAGTCTAACTCCCTCATCAGAGAAGTAGAGATCTCTGACTGGTGGTACAAAGAGGACACTACGGTCACCGTCCTCTGCATAGAGCTTGGCTAGACCTCCATAAGGTAGCAAAATCTTCGCCTTGCTGCTCTTGGGATGTGAGAAATTGTAGATGTGCTTCTCCCCAACCTTTGCACCAATAGTCTGAGTGTCCTTCATGTGATCCAAGTCCATCAGAGTGTATGGTGTGGGTGCTGATATGAGCTTAACTCCAGCAGCCTCTAAAAATGGGGTAACAATCCCTCCCACTGTAAACTCTGCCTTGTTCAGCATCTTGTCATTCTTGATAGCAGTAGCTCTGTAGCTCATGAGGTGTCTCACCAAAACGATGGAGTTCCTTGTGTAAGCTCTATCTCCTCGCATCTCAATCCCATTGGCCCGGTTCTCCTCTGATGAGTAGATGAGGTAGTCGCAAAGGGCCTTGTCCAGCATCTTCAACTCACTCTCATTCACTGGCCCTGTGGCCTTCTTTGCAAACATCGTGTTTGCGAGATTCTTGTGGAGGTATCTCACTGCGGGGTGCCTGATCTCACTGCTCTTAGCTCTAGCAGACTGATAGTGCTCCCTTCCTCCAAGCGCTAACTACAACTCATTCAGCTCTTTCTTATCAAAGTCCTGAGCTTGCCCTGTTCCTCTGCGGAAATCAAACACTCAGGGGCAGCTGATAGTCTATCCCTCTGACTCTGAAACTCACATGCCCCATGCCTCTCGTCTCATAGAGGTGGAGATCCACTGTTGCCAAGAAATGGACAGTCTCAGTATTGAAACCATTCCTAGGGTTGTGGGTGAGTCCCACTATGTCAGCAGACTCATAGAGCTTCCCCACCTCTCTGCAAATTCCGAAAGCTTGCATGGTAGGGCGATCTGGGTACCTAGTCCCAAGGAACTTCACCCTCTCTAGGATGGAGATGAGCTTAGCTTCCTCAGAGGTTTCAGCCTGGATGTCCTCTGAGCTCTCGAAACCATCTTCCTCACTATTCCTTCTCACTGATTCTTCTTCTTAAACCCTCTTTCCCTTAGCCTTGTCTTGCTGTGACCCAGATGGTCGAGTGGCTTGTGCTGCGGTTTGACTTCTTGTTGGTCTTGTCCTTGTAGTGCCGTTCTCTTGAAACGAATTCACAAATCAAAAATTTAGCAAAAAATTTGGACCACTTGACCCAGCTACTCGAGTGGTGTGGTCGAGTGGGCAAAAAATTTCCAAATAAATTTTTGCCCAACTTGACTCACTCGAGTGCTTTGATCGAGTAATTAAATTAACAATCATATGCATCTAATTTCAAGGCCAGCAAGGATCTAAACAACTTAGGCTAAATTTTTTTTGAAATCATCAAGTTTCAAAGCGATTTTTTTTATATATGCATGATTTCCAAAATTTCTAGAGCTTGTTCAATTTCAAGAATGATTATCAATGTGGGTTCTCCAATTATCAACTAATCAATAGCTACTAAGAACAAAAAATTTCCGAAAATTTTCAAGTGCACTATTAAGAACAAAATTCCGATTTCAAGCAATTTCAACTATAAAAATTCATTCCATACTCATTCCGATTCCTTACACTACTCTAATCAGCCAATTTTTTAACTACATGCAAGCCAAAAAAATTTCAAAAATTTTTGAACCCGGATTTTCGCAAAAATGGGTTCAAAGGGTTTAAAAACTTACAAGTTGGTTTCGGGATTGCTAGAGTAGTGAGACATGATTGAAATTCGGTTGAAAACTTTGAAAATTTGAGTGAAAACTTTTAGAGAGAAGGTAGAGAGTTTTTTTATTTCTAGAGAGATGTATATCCCGAAAATGGGGAAGAAGAAGATGGTGGGTCGTGTGGGTATTAAATAATAGAGTGATTTCAAATGAACGGCCTAGATTAAAAGTTGAGATTTCAGACAAAACCTGGCCACTCGACCTGCGGGTTGAGTGACTTTTCAAAATTTTGGCTGACACTTTTTCAACTCCACTTTGACTCATACTCAGCTCCTATCCTCTCCTGAACTTTGGACTGTGTTGGTCAACACCAAAAGTTGTATAGACCAACATGATTATCTTCAAAAACACCAACTTCTACTTCTCAGCTATAATGCTCATGAATGCTCCAAAATGTCCAAATAATCCCCAAACATGTGTAAACCTGTAAAAGACTCAATAGGGACTCGAAAAACAAATAAAAGACTCGATTATATACATATATCATGGCCTAAAAACCGGTAAAAACCATGATATATCAATAATGATCCTAAAAGAGATGCTATTGGATCTAAAATAAATAACAAAAACAAATAAATAAAATAAATGGCTTTATTCTGGTTCTTTCTGATTTTCTTTCCCTTCTCTTTTTCGTTATTAGTTTTTGTTTTTGTTTTTAGTTTTGTTTTTGTTTTTTAAGAGAGTCTCGGGATGAGACGGGATTGATCGATCTAGACAGGATCGGTCGATCCAAGAGATTAGTTTTTGAGAAGGGGAAGTTGGAACCAGTCCTAACCATATACATAAATATACAATACAACTGCACCAATAGTCAACTCAAACTAGTATAGATGAAGTACTGATATCAGAAAGCTTACTCAGAAATCTTTAGAACATTTGGTTGTACCGGCCTCCATATTCTGTAGTTTTGGCACTTGTTTGCACATGCTCCTAATGTTGCGAAAGAGGACTGGGGTCTGAATGAAAAAGGGTGTAAGGGTGTGGAACCAAGCTAAAAATGAACTTGGCCATCCGGAGCTCCAATAAGAATGGGGTGAACCCCGGATGTATGTGATCCTTTATGCGATATCAAGCCCCTAAGTGAGAAGATTAGTCCAAGTTAAAAGACCAAGTAGATAGAGCCAACGCTGGATCATTCAGGTTTTCCAAAGGATAGATCGTTTCTGGTAAAGTTGATCCACGGATGGTGTTTCCAATCTTCCTGAACTAAGTCCAATAAATGTCAACATAAAATGCAAACCAAGAAAACTGTAATAAAATTTTCATGTTTTGACTCAATAAAACGACTCAAGGAAAAGAAAAAGTTTTATTTTTAAAAATTTTGAAACTTTTCTGTTGACAAGTAAACAAAAGAAAACACAATGTTAGTAACATAAGAAAGCAGACACCCCTTCCCCCAGACTTAAATAACTTTGTCCCGCTATGATATAAAATTAAAGAAAAAGGGTGTTGTGAAACAACACTGGAGATAATGAATTGTGAACAAGAAAGCAAACCATAAATCATTGAAGGAGTTTTACAACCAAAAGGGAGCATTGGTCTGTTCATCGAAGCGGTTTCAGCTTTTCTCGTCTCGGGGATCGATCGATCTGGAAAAGATTGGTCAATCCCAGTGTCCTGAAACTTCTTGATATTCGTATCTTCTGCGTTTTGAACCTGTTTTCAGTTAGCTCAACACAAAAACATCATCATATCTTATTGAGAAAAATAAATAATTAAAGTAACAGAAGTAAAATAAAAAAAAATAAAGTAGTTCTATTAATGCAGAAAGCAAAAAGAAATAGAAAACATGTTGGGTTGCCTCCCAACCAGCGCTTGTTTTTTTTCAAACGTCATTAGCTCAACTTGGTTATTTTTATTTGGGGTTTTCAAGGGGAATGGAGGTCTCCTTCTCCACGTGGTCGGCTAAATACAATTTTAAGTCGCTCACCATTCGCTGTAAAATACCTACTTTTTCCATCCCAACGTATGATCGCTCCATAAGGTTTGACTTCCTTAATCAGATAAGGACCTGTCCAGCATGATTTTAGTTTCCCTGGAAAAATCCTCAAACGTGAGTTGTACAAGAGTACTTTATCACCGCTGAAGAATTCTCTTGGAATTATTTTTCTATCGTGCCAAACTTTCGCATGTTCTTTGTACATTCGTGTGTTATCATAAGCTTTTAGTCTTAGTTAATACAGTTCATTGATTTGGTTTAGACATTTTTCCCCTGCTGCCTTGGAATCAAACTTTAGCAGCCTGGTTGCCCATGATGTTTTATACTCTAGTTCCACCGGCAGGTGACACGCTTTTCCATAAACTAGGTTGAAAGGAGTTGTTTCAATAGGGGTTTTATATGCAGTTTTGTAAGCCCATAATGCATCATCGAGTTTAAGGGACCAGTCCTTCCTTGTGACATTAACAGTTTTCTCTAGGATTCTTTTGATCTCCCTGTTGGAAACCTCCACTTGCCCACTGGTCTGTGGGTGATATGGTGTTGCCACCTTGTGCATAACACCATTTTTTTAAGAGGTTAGCAAAGAGTCTATTGATGAAATGAGTTCCACCATCGCTTATTACGACCCTTGGTACTCCAAACCTTGGAAAATTTACGGAGAACATCCTGAGGACAACTTTGGCATCATTCGTTGGACTTGCAATTGCTTTCATCCATTTAGACACATAATCTACAGCGACAAGGATCTACATATTCCAACATGAAGGTGGAAATGGACCCCTAAAATTGATTCTCCAGTAATCAAATACTTCTACTTCAAGTATATAGTTCTGGGGCATTTCACTTTTTTTGTTTATGTTCCCACAACGTTGACAGGAGTTGTATTTTGATACGAAGCCATGCGTGTCCTTGAACATCGTAGGCCACCTTAATCCTGCCTATAGAGCCTTGGAAACTGTTTTGAAGGTAGCAAAATGTCCTGCATAGTTTGAACCGTGGCAGTGAAAAAGAAGTCCAGCAACTTCTGATTCTGGGATACACCTTCGGTATAAACCACCGATGCATCGCCTGTACAGGTAAGGTTCGTCCCAAATTTTATTTCTTTACTTCACGTAAGAACTTTGTCTTTGCATAGCCCTTGCACTCTGGCGGCATTACCCTAGCGCAAAGGAAGTTAGCATAATCGGCAAACCAGGGGTGTTCGTTGGCTTCCTCATGCAGAACCTGTATGCCTGCGTGTTCCTCGTAGCATTGTTTGTTAGTGGAGCAAATATAAATTCTTTCTTCTGGCAGTCGGTCATCTATGGGGATTCTTGTCTCAATTTTCAGGTGGGATAGATAATCGGCTACACCATTTTCGATCCCCTTCTTGTCTCGAATCTCAATGTCAAATTCCTGTAGTAGCAGAACCCATCGTAGCAGTCGGGGTTTAGCATCTTTCTTATTAAGAAGGTAACGTAATGCGGCATGGTCCGTATGCATAATTATCTTGGATCCTACCAAGTATGATCGAAACTTTTCCACAGCAAAAGCGATTGCTAGAAGTTCCTTCTCAGTGGTAGTGTACCTTGTTTGTGCTTCATCCAATGTACGACTAGCATAATAGATGACGTGTAGACGCTTGTCTTTCTTTTTTCCTAAGACTGCATCCACTGCATAACCACTAGCATCACACATAACCTCAAAAGGGAGTTCCCAGTCTGGTGGTTGGACGATTGAGGCGCTAATCAGTGCCTTTTTTATCTCCAGGAAAGCGTCGAGACATTCTTTATTGAAATCAAAAACAGTTTCCTTACACACAAATCGTGTGAGAGGTCTTGCAGTTTTCAAGAAATCTTTAATGAATCTCCTAAAGAATCCTGCGTGTCCTAGGAAAATCCGGATTTCTCTTACTGTCTTTGGGGGTTGAAGGTTAGTCATAACTTCTATCTTAGCTTTGTCTACTTCAATCCCCTTCTCTGAGATTCTATGTCCAAGTACGATCCCGTCCCTAACCATGAAATGACATTTTTCCCAATTTAAAAATAAATGTTTATCTATGCACCACTGCCAAAATTTACTAAGGTTAGCCAAGCAGTTGGTAAAGGAGGATTCGTAGACGGAGAAATCATCCATGAAAACTTCCATTATATTTTCAGTTATATTAGTGAATATCGACATCATGCATCTCTGGAATGTGGATGGAGCATTGCAACGCCCAAAAGGCATCCTTCGATATGTATAGGTGTCGTAAAGACATGTGAATTATGTGTTTTCTTGATCATCAAGATGGATGGGAGTTTGAAAAAAACTGTAATATCCGTCAAGAAAACAATAGAATGGATGGTTAACGAGACGCTCTAACATCTGATTGATAAATGGAAGGGGAAAATGATATTTTCGAGTGGCTGTATTCAGTTTTAGATAATCGATGCACATCTAGTGTCCGGTCACCATACGCATTGGAATGAGTTCATTCTTATCGTTTGAGACAACAGTGACTCCACCTTTCTTAGGAACGACATGTACCGGACGAATTGACGGACTATCTGAGATAGCGTATATCACGCCTGCCTCAAGGAGTTTCAAAATTTCTTTCTTAACTACCTCTCGGAGGTTTGGGTTTAGCCGGCGTTGGGGCTCCACCAATGTCTTTGATAGATCTTCAAGATGTATTTGGTGTGTGCATAGATTAGGGGAGATCCCAGTCAGATCACTGCGCGAGTACCCTAATGTTTTTCTGTACTTGCACAGTTCTCTAAGTAAGAGAGATGTATCTGTCTGGTTTAGGTTGTCATTTATAAAGACATGATAAGTTGAGTTCGGACCAAGATAAGCGTATCTTAGGCCTTCTGGGAGTTGTTTTAGTTCGAGCTTTGGAGCTCTTAGTTCACACCAGTCTTCGACATTATCCGATCGATTCTCTTTGTGCTAATCATGGCAATCGGTTCTTCTGAGATTGGGTCTCAAGGAAGGCTGTCTCCTGCCTCTTGAGGTTGGGTAACAGCTTCCAGTAGTCTGATCATTCCACGTGGATCTGAATAAGGTTCTCCCAATTCTATTCCTGAAGTGTAAGTGTATGGGGGGTTTTCTGACGACAAGTCGCTTGGGGAATCTTCCATGGTACCAACCCAGAAAGTCTGTCCCTCAATGGTTGGTTTCTTTCCTCGTCTCTTGGTGGTGAAATTCATCACTTTTTCCCCAGACTTAAATCAATTTTTCCCTTTGGTACATCTATTATTGCTCCTGCAGAAGCAAAAAAGGTCTACCAAGTATGATATCTTGTCCTTCATCATCAAGATCTAATACTAAAAAGTCTATTAAGTTCCAGCACTCTCCTACCTTCAGTGGAATATTTTCAAGTCCTCCCTTGGGTTTCCGCAAAGATCTGTCAGCGAGGACTAAAGAGAAATCTGATGGCTTAAGTGTGAGGAGGCCAAGACGTTGCGACACAGTGAGAGGCATCACGCTGATGCTGGCTCCCAAATCACACAGGCAATCTTGGAAATTCAAATGGCCGATAGTGCATGATAAGGTGAAAGAACCAGGGTCTGCAAGCTTCTTGGGGATTTTGACTTTCATCCACTTGTTGCATTCTTGAAGGATCGTCATTGCCCCTTCCTCCAGTGAGATCTTCCTAATGAGGATATCTTTTAGGTGTGCCTTCAGGTTGGGAATTTTACTCACCATATCAACAAATGGTAGTCTCACTCGTAATTCAGCTATCATATCATCAAGTTCTTTGCCTTCGGGAATTGCTGGGGTTTCAGGTTCTTCAATATGTTCATCATAGGTTGACCAATCATCGTCATCCTCTGAACAGTTGGTTAGATCAGCCTGATGATCGCCAGATCCGTTTTTCCTTCTTGTGAAAGAGAAATTTCCATCTATACTGATAGCGTGAACATGCTCTTCTAATTCTCTACCAGGTAATTGTTGAGAGATTGAGAAGCATAATTCGGCCAACGACCTGGTTCCTCAGCCTTGGTCTCCAGAAGTTTTACTTCGTCATCCAGCCCTCTGAGTCTTTCATTTAGATCTTGAGTTATTCTTCCTATCTTAGTGTTGAGTTCATTGGCATCCCTAGATTGCATCTCTACGATATACTTAAACATGGATTCAATTTTACCAAGAGAATCAGCATTCTCATATTGATTGAATTCATTTTCAGCCCTTTCATGGTACTCCGGTTTGTATGATTTTGTTGGGATTTGGAAGGAGTTTAGTTGAGTGTTATAAGGATCATACCATTGTTCCTTCGGATTTCTAGTTGTGTAGAAATCATGTGGAGAATTTGGAGTATTCCTAAGTTTGGTTGAAACTTCCGCTTGGGAGGTTTCTTTGTCTACCCAGAGAATTTATATTCTATACCCACTCAGTTTTATCATCATAATCAAAATCATCAACCAACCATCCTAACCTCTTCTTCGTTTTTGGAATCATGTTCACCTTTAGAAGTGAGACCTCTCTTGTTAACTCTCCTTTGCTTAGGTTTTGCAGTTCTTTAGAACCCTTGCTCCTTAATTGCATACACCTGAGAAGAAGAAGAAGTTTGAATGTCAGATCCAATCAGAGGGTCTGGGATCGATCGATCTTGGAGTAGATCGGTCGATCTCGACACAAGTAGGATCGGTCGATCTCGAAAGAATCGATCGATCTTGCACAAAGTAGGATCGGTCGATCCAAAAAGGGTCGGTCAATCGTGCAACAAGTAGGATCAGTCGATCCAAAAGAGGATTGGTCGATCTCAGAGATAAAATTATGAAACGTAAATTAAAAATGCAGAAAATAAAATATCCTAGACGAGGTCTAATAACTTAGATCTAGAGGCAACAATTACTCCCTAGAAACGGCGCCAAAAACTTGATGTGGTATCAAGTTTTACTCAAATCAATAGTCCCCGCAAGTGCACGGTAGTACAATGGTTGGATCAAATCCACAAGGAGTAAAGTGCACTTTAGATCTGTAGATCTAAACAGAGCTAGGATGGAAAATATTAAAAGGTTTTGTCACAAGAAATCCAAAAATAATTAAATAAAATAAAAAATCAATTTAAAACAAATGCTGGGATCCGGGAAATCACAGGGAATTAAATAAATAAAAATGATACCTAACCGGATTTAGCAGTTTAATGATCAAGATCTAGAACTCAAAACACTATCAACAAATAAAAACCCTCTCAAATGAGAATATTATCTTGGTCATAAATTCGCTAGGATCCTATGCCAGCATTTATTAGCGGGTTTTGATATTGTTCATTTGCAGATCCAACCTTGACTCTCGTCGGCTAACAATCTCAAGCCTATAAACTACAGAATCAGGGAAGAATAAACATGTAGTAGTCGTATTATAAAACCCTATAAATCATTTGATAGATTCGTCAACCTAGCAAAAACATTAGTTTCATAGAAATAAAGATCTAATAATCATAACCCTAATCTATAACGATAACCTAACTAAACATTAATTCCCCTTGAATATATCACATCTCCGAACAAGTATCCTACTCAACCATGGCAATAGGTTGATAGATCATCCTTTAAAATTACATGGAATGCAAAGAAAAAGATGAAGACAAAATGTAGATCTAAAAATGCAATGAAAAATGGTATAGATCTGAGAAAAATCAAAGTAGAAGTTTACATATCTGAAAATCAAATGAAAATACAAAGAAACTAAATAAAATCGTGTATAGGGCCTCTAGGTCGCTCAGTGATGTGATGTTTTATGCATCAGGTTTTACCCAACATCTAAACTCTGCAAATGCTTGGTTGTACGCGGCATTATAGTGGTGGGATCGATCCACAGAGTAAAGAGCACTATAGATCCTTAGATCTAAACAGAGCTACGATGAAAATATGGAAAGTTGTCACAAAAACCAAATCCGAATAAAATCAGAATAAAATATTTTAAAGAAGGAAATAAAAATCAATTTAATACAAATGCTGGGATTTGGGAAATCACAGGGATTTAAATAAAATAAAAGAATATCTAACCGGATTAGCAATTAAATGATCTAGATCTAGAACACAAACAGTGTACCAAAATAAATCTTTTTAATAAAAGGAAATATTATTCTATCATAAATCCGCTAGGACCCTATGATAGCATATTTCGACCTAGTTTGATAGAGTTCACTTGTAGATCCAGTTTCAACTCTTGGAAATCTGGAAATCAAGCCTACAAACTGTAGATTCCGGGTAGAATAGCCAACGCTAGCTGTACTATAAAACCCTATTAATCATTTTATAGATTCGTCAACCTAACAAAAGCATTTGATTCATAGAAATAGATATCTATTAACCATAATTCTAATCTATAATAATAATCTAATTAAACATTAAATCCCTTTCAATAAATCTCATCTCCCAACATATAGATGTACTCAACCATGGTAATTGATTGATAGATCATTATGTTGTGTGGTTGAAAACACAAAAAAGAGATGAAAATAGATTGTAGATCTTGAAAATGCAATGAAAACTTTATAGATCTGAGAAAAAGCAATGTAAAAATTATAGATCTGAAATGAGAAATAAAATGGCAGAGTAATAGTAAAATTCGTGTCTAGGTCTCTCTACGCGCTCAGGAAATGAGCCTTATTTATAGAGTGTCTTCTGGGATCGATCGATCCGACTTGGATTGATAGATCTTCCTCCTCTGATCCGTGCCACCTCATTGATTCCTTTGACTGCACAATCTGCTTTAGGATCAGTCGATCCTCGTCATGCTTGGTCGATCCTTTTCAGGATATATAGATCCAGGATGTCTCCAAAATCCAATGATGTGTAAGAACGTCCCAAGGTGCTACATTTTGCACATTTTAGCTCCAAAGAAGAGAAAACCTGAAAAGACATTAAAACCGGCCAAAAGAACACAAAACCTAACTTCTAGACTCAATAAGACAAGTAAAAGAATAATAAAAACGGGTCAATATAGACACTCATCACACCCCCAGACTTAAATCCTTGCTTGTCATCAAGTAAGAACAAGAAAATGAAACAAAGTACAGAAGTGGAAGTTTGAAAAACGGGAACTTACGCTTAGCTTTAGAAATCCATCAAGTTGATCATGTAAACCAAGAAGAAACCTTGTGAAAGGTTAATCAAACTTTAGTAGTACAATATGTACTTTACCATAAGCATAGCACACAATAACGTACTCTAGCATCAGAGATCAAGGGAACTTCTGCAATCTCCATTGTTGGCCCATTAACATTCATTAAGTGTTATATGCAGTCTCACAAAGGGAGTCAAAATTGGTAAGGGCTAGTAACGGGGGGCCATTTTAAGGGTGATGGTTAGGCATGATAGATGAACTCCGGTGAAAGCCAATGCCTAAAATCACAGTGAGACGGGAACCAAAGATGGTGCACAACCTCCTGAACCTTGTATCCCATGTAAGCTTCTATATAATGATCCTAATAGAGTTGGTACTGGTGCTAAAATAAAATAGATAATAGAAACAAATGACTAACTAAATAAATATAAGGTTTTATTCTGGTTCCTTCAGACTTCTTTCCATTCTCTTTCCTTTTTTTTGTGTTTTTTTTTTTAAAGAGAGTCTCGGGATGAGACGGGATCAATCAATCAAGGTAGGATCGGTCGATCCCAGAGTATTTTTTCTAAGAAGGGGAAGCTGGAACTAGTTCTAACGATATACATTAATCCTACTAAAAATTGCACCAATAGTCAACTCAAACTAATATAGATGAAGTACTGATACTAGAAAGCTTACTCGGAAATCTTTAAAACATTTGGTTGTACCGGCTCCCATACTCCATAGTTTTTGCACTTGGTTTCACATGCTCCTATTGTTGCAAAAGAGGACTGGGGTCTGAATGAAAAAAGGGTGTAAGGGTGTGGAACCAAACTAAAAATGAGCTTGGCCATATGGAGCTCCAATAAGAATGGGGTGAACTCCAGATGTATATGATTCCTTTTGCAATATTGAGCCCCTAAGTGAGAAGATTAGTCCAAGTAGACAGAGCCAACGCTGGATCATTCAGATTTCTAAAGGATAGGTCGCTTCAGGTAAAGTTGATCCACTGATGTGTTTCCAATCTTCCTGAACTAAGTCCAATAAATGTCAACATAAAATGGAAACCATGAAAATTGTAAAATATCATGTTTTAACTCAATAAAATGAGTCAAGAAAAATGAAAAAGTTTTATTTTTGAAAAAGTTTGAAATTTTAGTAACATATGAAAGCAGTCACCCCTTCCCTCAGACTTAAATCACTTCATCCCGCAGTGATATAAAATCAAAGAAAATGGGTGCTGCGAAACAACACTGGAGATAATGAATTGTGAACAAGAAAGCAAACAATAAACCGTGGAAGGAATTTTACGACCAAAAGGGAGGATTGATCTGTACATGAACCGGTTTTCAGCTTTTCTCGTCTCGGGGATTGATCGATCTGGGTAGGATCGGTTGATCCTAGCGTCCTGAAACTTCTTGAAATTCGCATTTTCTGCGTTTTGCACCTGTTTTCTGTCAGCTCAACACAAAAACATCATCATATCTTATTTTGAAAAAGAAATTAATAAATTGAAATAACTGAAGGGAAATAAAATAAAATAGTTTTATTAATTCAAAAGCAAAAATAAATTAAGAGAACATGTTGGGTCGCATCCCAACCAGCGCTTTTTTTTGCAAAGTCACTAGCTTGACTTAGTTTTATTTCAATTGGGTTATGGGTTCATTGGAGGAGTGGTATCCTCCTCATCTGGTGGCTGATTTTCTTCCCTGATCTTGGGCTTTGCAATTACAGCCCTCATCATGTAGTCCAACTTTTCTTCAGTGGTTTAAAAGTTTTTTCTGCTGGAACTTCACCAACATCGCTCTCTAGAGTTATGTCCATTGGATGAACAACGTCAGCAGAGTCTACATCTTTCATAGTGAAAGCTTAACCATTCATGGTACAGACGTACAAGGTCATGGAGGTGTCTTTGAACATAAGTTTAATCCTCCTCTTGGGGGTACTAATCGAGGCTTTGTTTATTGCTAGAAAAGGTCTGACAAGTATAACTTCTTTCCATTAGTTTCCTTGATCTTTCTTGTGGACTTCCTTGTCAACTCTTCTATGCTCAAGTCTTGTAGATCTTTAGAAGCCTTGCTCCTTAATTGCATCAACCTGAAAAGCAAAAGAAGTTTGAAGATCAGATCCGAAAAATAGGCTCTGGGATCAATCGATCTTGGAAGGGATCAGTCGATCTCGAGAGAAAAATGATCGAACGATCAAAGAGGGATCAATCTATCTTGCACAAAGTAGGATCAGTTGATTTTTAGGGATCGGTCGATCGTGCAAGAAGTAAGATTGATCGATCTTATGGGGATCAGTCGATCTCAGAGACGTAAATAAAAATGCAGAAAATAGAATATACTAGATTAGGTTTAAAACCTTAAATTTAAAGGCTACAATTACTCCCCAACAACTGCGCCAAAAACTTGATGTGATATTTTATGCATCAGGTTTTACCCAACATCGAAACTCGGCAAGTGCACGGTTGTGCGCGGCAGTATAGTGGTGGGATCGATCCACAAAGAGTAAAGAGCATTATAGATCCTTAGATCTAAACAGAGGTAGGATGAAAATATGGAAAGTTGTCACAAAAACCATATCCGAAAAATATTCGAATAAAATCCAAATAAAATCTGAATAAATTCTTTTAAATAAGGAAATAAAAGTCAATTTAAAAAAAATGTTGGGATTTGGGAAATTGCAGAGATTTAAATAAATAAAAAAGAATATCTAACCGGATTAGCAATTAAATGATCTAGATCTAGAACACAAACACTGTACCAAAATAAATCTTTTTAATAAAAGCAAATATTATTCTATTATAAATCCGCTAGGACCCTATGATAGCATATTTCGACCTAGTTTGATAGAGTTCACTTGTAGATCCAGCTTTAACTCTTGGAAATCTGGGAATCAAGCCTACAAACTATAGATTCCGGGTAGAATAGCCAACACTAGCTGTTCTATAAAACCCTATGAATCATTTGATAGATTCGTCAACCTAACAAAAGCATTTGATTCATAGAAGTAGAGATCTATTAACCATAATTATAATCTATAATAATAACCTGATTAAACATTTAATCCCTTTGAATGAATCTCATCTCCCAATATATAGATCTACTCAACCATGGCAATTGGTTGATAGATCATTATGTTGTGTGGTTGAAAACACAAAGAAAGAGATGAAAACAGATTGTAGATTTTGAAAATGCAATTAAAATTTTATAGATCTGAGAAAAAGCAATGTAAAAATTACAGATCTGAAATGAGAAATAAAAATGGCAAAGAAACAATAAAATTTGTGTCTAGGTCTCTCTGGGCGCTCAGGAAATGAGCCTTATTTATAGAGTATCTTCTAGGTCAAAACTCGGAGTTAATGTGCGATTTGGAGAATATTCATGACTGGGATCGATCGATCCAACTTGGATCGATTGATCTGCTTCCTCTGATCCGTGCCACCTCATAGATTCCTTTGATTGACGATCTGCTTTGGGATCGGTCGATCCTCGTCATGCTTGGTCGATCCTCTTCAGGATCGATCGATCCAGGATGTCTCCAAAATCCAATGATGTGTAAAAACGTCCAAAGTTGCTCCATTTTGCACATTTTAGCTCCAAGGAAGAGAAAACATGAAAAGGCACTAAAACTGGCCTAATGAACACAAGACCTAACTTCTAGACTCAATAAGACAAGTAAAAAAATAAAAAAATGGGTCAAAATAGACACTCATCACTTAGGAAATAATCCCTTTATATAAGGAGTCTTCTTGGTACAAAATCAGAGAAAATGTGTAAGCTGGAGAATATCCGCGATCATGATCGATCAATCTGGCTTGGATTGATCGATATCCTTCCTTCGATACGTGTCACCTCATAGATTCCTTTGACTGACCGATCTTCTTTAGGATCGGTCGATCCTCTTCTTGCTTGGTCGTTCCTCTTCAGGATCGGTCAATCCCAGAGTGTCTCCAAAAATCCCATGAAGTTTAAAAACATCCAAAGTTGCTATTTCATCTATTTTAGCTCCAATGAAGTAAAAACCTGTAAAGTTACCAAAATGGACCAGAAGGATACAAAACCTAACTCTAGACTCAATAAAACACATGAAATCTATAGTAATAAATGATGAAAATAAAGACTCATCAACATCACAATTTCCCGTCTGCGAAATGTATGGATACACACGATCCTACATTTAAAAGATTAAAAGATAAACTATTATTGCATTTGAAATTATATAACAATTTAAAGATGTAAAAAGATGGGCAAATGAGAATAAATGATAAACTATCATTTCATCCAACTGATTTCTCTACGGTAATAATGGCATCAAAATTAGGTCTCATATTGCATGTCCAATTAGAACACCGAGGAAATTTGAATTCATCACTAATCTTGAATCCAACAATTTTTCCAAGAAAATGTATTGCTTCCATGGCCCATATTTGAAATGCATAGAAGAAACCTTCAAGAGAAAAACTGACGGGGTTCTTCAATTTAACTTTTATTTTTCTCATGTTCTTGAGTAGATGGTCATAAGCTAGATGACCCCAAGGATACTTGTGAGCCTATAAGGAGAGTCTGATAGTGAGAAGTATAAGAATAATAAGAAATATAAGATATGAGTGAAGTGAGAAGACCATATGTTTTTTATATCCATCACTAACTTGATGTAGTCCATTGGGATGACTTTCAAATCACTGAAACCAAATAGAATCACAGCAATCAAACCAATATACACCAATCTAACTCTGTCCTCTGGTTCCCAACGGTGAGCAATTGGTAAGTACTCTTTCTTAATCTTCTGTAGCCAAACCTTTCCCTTATTCCTTATAACATTACTGCATAACTCCCAATCATCTGTCTACTCCTCTATATCAGAATTGAAATCATCTTGGCACTTGAGCCCAGTAACTGCATGAAACTCTTGCATCAAAAACCGGAGTGGCTTCTTCCCAAAAACAAACCACATCTCATGTTTTGTCTTTCTAACCAACTGCCTACTCAACATGCAATGTATCAACCGACCAGAAAACTGTTGTCATATATCATTAATATGGGTCCAAATACTGCATCTGTCTGAACTTTAGAATAAGCTAGAGGCATTTCATCCTTGATATGATCGAGGAAAGGCATTTTACATCCATTGTTGATCAGTTTTGTTCGTGACTCATGTCCAATTCTAAAAGGACGCTTTGGATATTTTTTAATCTATACCTGCACAAACAAACAAATCAAATACTATAAAATGTTAGAAATAAAAATCATCCAAGTATCTTACAATTCGTAAAGGGATCGACTGATCATTAAAACTTATCGACCGATCGTACATGGTCTGTTGAAACAGCCCTCAGTTTTACCCACATTGATCACTTTATAAAACCACTAATATAACAAGTGATTCTTTACTAACCAAGTAATTGATTCAACAACAGACACAAAAAGAAACATAGAAAAAATCCTATCCAATGATAGAAACAAATATCAAGAAAGTCAATGCTAAACAAGAACTAGATTGTATACAACAAGCAAGCATGATTCCTTTAAAATTCTTAGAACAGTTTCAATGTCAGATTTTTATTTGGAAACATTATCTATCTACTCTTGATTAGTCTGAACAATGCAAAGTTAATTTACACAACTTCAAAGCTACGAATCCAAAAGAAATGAGAAGACCGTTAAATAGAGAACTACCTCAGAGTGTGTTGCAATGGTGAAAGCTTGAACAACAAGAGCCAATTCCAAAAACAAATGTACAACCTGTAATGTAAACAAAATTTATAAATATTAAACCAAAATCCCCAAAATCATATATCATAAACCCTAAAATTTATATCAAAGAAATTGTAGCACAGACAATACTGAATCAGAGAAGACATTCAAGCAGAAAATAGATTGAATTAGAGATTAGATTGGAGCAAATAAGATTAAAGCTGAGAAGATTAAACCCACAAATAGAGTGAAGTCGAGTAATGGATGATTGAACTTTTGAACTCCGCCAGAGAAAGGATATCGCCGGACGAGTTGCAGAATGCCGGCAAAAGACAAAGGGTTACGGTGTTCCGATTAGAGATATGGTAATTTCAAAGTTTCAATTTGGAGATTTGAAACATTTGATTGGTTCTTCTTTTCATTTGGGGAAAACTGGGGATCAGGGTTTTTTTTCCATTTAATATATCTTTAACTTTAAAGGAAAAGGTGAAGACTCTATATGAGTTAGAATGTTTGAATTTTTGATTTTGCTAAAAAATTTGGATGCAAAGACTAAATAGGGATTGTCATAATTCAAAAACATTACATCACATAAATTGGAAAAAGGTATAGATGGACAAATTATGTTTTATTGATCCTTTATATCTAAATTTCCCAAAAATGTAACCCCGAGATAGATGAAATTTGGGTAAATTGTATCCGATATGATCTTTAATTAGCACTAATTATAATAAAAACAAGAACAGACCAAGATGTAATTTTTGTAACTTTAGTTTTATAACCATTAAGAAATATAAATTTTTAGTAGCATTACCAGCAGAAATCACAATATAATGAACAAGGAGCAGTGACAAAAATGCAAGAAAAAAAAAAGATGTTTACTTTGAACCCTTAAATGAAAAAAATGCAATACACAAGATGTTTACTTTGAACTCTGATATGAATCTCATAGAGAGCCAAATGAACATTACCTCCAGAGAGTACAGTCCCTATGGTTTTCCAATCATGCCAACAATAATTGTTACAGAAACTATTTGATAAATCTGCTGCTAGGCCAATGGATCGCGTAATATATAAGGAGAAGTGGATCAATTCTTAGATTTTTTTTTATTATATTACATAAGTTAATTTAACTTTCATAACTATAAAGGAGATCAATTTCATAGCCTGGCCAAAAATGAACTAAACTACAGGGTATGATTCAAAACAACCATGGGAAACATGCACTACTTACCTTTAGGCAACGATAAAGTTGACAATGAATTGGAAACAAATATGAAATATCACTAAACACCAAACCAAATCCTTTGTATTAAATCAAAGACGCTTAGCAAAAGACTTAAGGTCTTACTTGTTTAAGCTGCAGCAGGAGTTTGCAGAAGAGGTTGCGGTTTCAAGTGTTACTAAACCATTTGAACGACTGGTTTTGAAGTTGAAAACGGGAGAATTTGCTGAAAATTTATAACTGGTTAACCAGCAGGTCCAATAGCAGTTAAACAAAAAATCACCAAAATGAAGAGATGTCGACGAAGCACATAAAAAAAAGATCAATTATCCATTATCAATAGTTACAGGATTCTTTGGTTCTCCCTACAATCCGCAAATGCTGCATTTCTGGATGGTTGCAATTTCTATCATTTTACAAAAATCATAGGAACCGCTTTATACCGCTCCGGACTATTCATTACTGCTAAATTCCAAAAGTTATCCTCTGCTAGTAAAATAATAAAATATATATTTTTATTTTATTTTAAAATTAAGGTATACAAAAACTTATGACATTACCCTAATTATTATTTAACCTAATCTCCACTTTTTCTTTTCTCCATTGAAATCATGGCTTCCAACCGAGATGAAGAGAGTCCATAACCAAATGTTAGAATCCTTAAAATCCTTTTTAATTTTTCTTTGTTAGTTAGTTATGTTCATACTTTTGATGTTATCTTGTGCCTAATTACACTTTATTTTAGACATAGAACCAATTAACCCAACTGTTGGATGAGTGAATGTTCTCATATGAACCAATTCAGCCTAACAAATGAGAAAATTTAGTCATCCAACAGTTAGGGCTTGATTTTTTCTATGGCTAAAATCAAGTATAATCTAGCACAATAGATCAATAATATTGACATAATTATCAATGGAAACAATATATAGTATTTTTAAGGATCCTTACATTCGTTTCTGGACTCTCTTTAGCTTGGTTGGAAGCCATGATTTCAATTGAGAAAAAGGAAAAGTGGAGATTAGGTTAGTTAATGATTAGGGTAACGTCATAAGTTTATATACACCTTAATATAAAATAAAGTTATATATATATATTAGTAGCAGCAACCGCCCGAAACCACAAATGATTGCCGAGAAGAGCTTTTGGAAATTTAGCAGTTCTGAATGGTCCAAAGCGGTTCTTATAATTTTAGTAAAATACTAGTAACTGCAACCACCCGCAAATGCATCATTTGCGGGTGGTAGCAGGAGAACTAACGCATCATTTGCGGGTAGTAGCGGGAGAACTAATCAAGCCCTTACTCAAGTTATGAATCTTAAATAAGGGATTTACTACTGAAAACCGCCAAATTTTTTCACGAATACATTAATATCATCAAAAAATATTTAGAATCGTTGTTAGAATTAAACGTTTTAGTTAGAAACACAAAAAATTCAGAAAAATTCTACCATACAAATCATCAATGACAAGATATCGACAAACAAAGCATCAAAGTAACTAAAAGAAAATTCGAATCAAAGTGAGATATGCTTTTAACTTTATGGATCTGAAACGCGGTAGAGAGATGATCAACTTTAAAGCAATCAGAGATGCAAGTTACAAAAAATCCGGCGATGAGGGTTTCAGATCCGATGAAGAGAAGTGTCTACTAGTTTTCTGATTTAGTAATTTCGGAGAAAGAAAAATAGTTAAAACCTAGCTAAGCATATTCTCTTAACTAAAAATAATATTTGTCTAAGATTGTAGTTTGTTTAGTAAATGACGTCAAATTGATTATTCTTCTTCTTTTTTAGGTCGGTTCAGAAACCGAAGTTAACATCGTGTGAAAAATGTTAGAAAATAAAAATATATAATATTTCTTCCAACCTCATAAAATTTTGTTATAGAATATTAAAACATCTCTTTCATGGAACAACATTTCAAGAGAGCTATTAAATAATAACTTCAAAAATTGCCAGATGTCTCTCGAGGGAGGCAATTTCCGGTTAACTGGATAGTTTATCTCTCTCTTTTCTCATTTATATAATTTAGAGAGAGAGAAATATATTTTTTTTTTTGTCTATAAATATCCTCAATCATATCTATTCAAATTTGAGTTTTATACTTTTGACTTGTTTGGATCTAAACTTTCGACTATATGCCAATAATAAACTCCTACTTGAATGTCGGTTTTAGTAGTTTTAGGTTAATCGATCATTCTGCCTTTAGAAGAAATTTTATATACCAGTAAGACATGACTAATTGAGACAGAGATATAGAACCAGGAAATAGAATACAATCATGCATACAACGTACCTAAAGTTCAAAGGGTCGGTTAAACCATAGTCTAGAAAGTAATCGCTTAGGAAGAAGGGTCACTCTGAAGATCTGGATTTGGTGGTGCCAGATGAAATGATAAAGAGGATAAGAGATAAGATAAGTTTTATTTTTTTATTAGGGTTTCCAAATGGCAACAGCCTTATATTTATATTGATAGATAAACGGGTTACTTGAAAACAACATGCTGGTCTTTACATCAGAACCAAACTTAACCGAAATATAAGATAAATTAAACTTAAACCGGATAGATAGAAGATCTCATATTGAAATTGGATCAAATTTTGTTTCAATTCATATCGGGTTTTAAAGAGGCATGTATCATACTCTCCTCTCCAGATCTACATTATTTGTGATATTGATGTTTCCGGAGAAGACACTTCAGTGGATTTTTCTTGATTGGTCTCATAATGCTTTTGTCATCGGGTTAATCCCCTTTGAAAGAAAGTATAACTTTAGTCTTGCCACAACAAGAATAATTATAATTTCTGACCACCATTTAGATCAGATTTTCATAGAAACTAGCTTATTCCAATGACATTCCAACAAAACATATTATTCGGAATTTATTGGTTGGGAAATTTTTTTATATCAGAAATTGGTTGGAAATTAGGGACGAAAAAGTTGGTTGGAAATTTGCCGAAATACTCACCAGAATGTTTCAGAAAATTTCTGACCTTTTCAACTATATATATCGCTTAAATATTTAATGAAAAAACTAAATTAGTCAGAAATTGGTCAGAATTTAATATTTTTAAAAATACAGAACATCGTAAAAACTTTAAAACATAAATTAAAGATTATCTTACAAAAATAAAAAATGTAGAAAACACTATATAAATAAATAATAAAGTATGGAATTATTTTAATTTTTGTGAAACCAATACCTTAATTGGTTGAATGATTGAAATGTTTGGAGATATTTTATAAAGTTTGAGAGATTTAGAATCTTTATAAAGTTTAGAGAGAAAGTAGAGAGATGTTTGAAAGTTGGAAGTGATTTTGGGAAGAAACAATCATGTGAGTTATATAGGAAAATGCACTTGTCAGAAATTCGTCAGAAACCGCTTTAATACGAAATTCAAAATTTAAAACATTTCCAACCAACTCGGGAATTGGTTGGAAATGAGCATAATAGTTCCAACAAATTTCCAATCAATATGTGTCAAAGGGTTATAAATCTAACCAAGATTTCCTGGTTGATAAAAGATTATGGCCGGAGCTCTTATCATGATTCTTAAATATATTGATCTTAAATAAGGTTTATCCAATAGTATAAAGGCTACAAGTTACTTAGTTGATGAATATTGTAGTCAAATATGTAAATCAGATGTTGTGGCTTTTGAACATACCTTTCTCTTAGATAATTCGTTTTACACGCTATTAAGAGGAAAATGGCACCTTGTGGAGTCTTATGGTGGGTCTATGATCAGGTCATCATGGTCTTAAATCGTAAATATGTTACACATTCAATATCTCTAGTGTGGATGAAGGCGGATAAGGTGTACCCCGAGGCTAGAAATTTGACGTACTTTGATTCTCATCTGCCTTTGTGTGGAAAGTTCATGAAAGAACGTGAAAACCACGGGAAAGAGGTCAGGTGATAGGATATTACTCACACACCATGCTCTGCCAATGATGATTATCACTTGGGATTTTACTTATGATAGTGAAACATCGGATGTCTTATGATGAGATATAAATAGTCAAAAGGTATTCTTTACTCATCATACCAAGACGCATGTTACACATTAGGGCTACTTTTCTTGTGGAGATCATGGTGAGTATTCTAAAGTTTTGTTATCTTAAATAAAATATTTATAATTCATAACTTTTCATCTTCAAATATATGGAGGCGGCAGAGTTATTGGGATCCATAGGTTACTTGACTATGACAATGAGTACATTGAAACTGTTAAAGAAACTGTACATGTACCCATTTACACAAGCTATTCTTTTTATTGTCAGGTCTAATAGTGTTGTGGAACCAGTTAAAATGTGGGATGCTACTTGAAAAATATCGTTAGAAGATACAAAGAAAGAAATGCTCATGGAGATCTTGGTTAGTATGAATACTGAACCTTTGATAAATGATTCTCAGTCTTAGTTCATAAGTGGTGACCCAAACCCAATGTCCACTAGGCCCAGATCCAATTTATTTCATAACTTGATTAATTCTCTTCGTTTTCTGAGTCGACATATCACAAAAGAATTGCCGAGGACACCATTCGATTCATGTGATGACAATGGTACAAGTATTATTTGATCATCACTTCACCGACTATAAACAAGTGCAAGCTCCAACCACCCTTCAAGCTCGGAACAAGCTCCACCTAGAATCTACATCTCCCCAATGTGATATTGAGGATCTATTGGGTAGCCCTCAGATTTATCACTTAAGGAGCCTAATTTTAAAGTTTTATTTAACTGATTAACTCTATTAGTCAGATCTTTCTAAATCACATAAAATATATATTAGTATTTAGTTGACAAAAATCAAATATATTCACTAAAAACTTGATATTATGAAACATAATCCCTATATATTTTCGTATTATATATTCTGATACTCATTCTTATAATATTTAACTATTTAATATATATATATATATATAATAGATTTTTTTTTCTTTTCAAGATTTGTCTATATTGACTGCGGGTGGATTTAATGTTAGTATCATTTGAACACTACTTTAGTTTCATAGATTTTAAATTTTGAATGCACATTAATCTAATACTAAATATTGATTACCTCACAAATGGAAATGGTTTTAATTTTTTTCAATCATTTAGTTCCCAATAGAATATTTAATTCGAATATTTTTATGTTTTAGATATTGATTTACGCATATATGATATTTGTTTAAAATTACTCAAGAACAAGTCATGACGGATATCAGTCAAATATCTTATAATTGATATAATTGATATTGCACATACGTAATTACATATTAGTAGTTTTAAATAACACAACACAAATCATATAATAATAATAATAATAATAGTAATAAAGTTAAATAAGATTCTAAAAACATAATCAATCTAATCTAATATAAAACTCTAATAATAATTTATGATTATAATTCCATGCGTCTATAAAGGAGAGAAGGGTATGAAATACAATTCCAGGATGTTATGGGTTGGGTAATATTTGGGATGAGTCGGATAAAAGTATGGAGAATATTGCTACTGAGTATTTTACAAATATTTTTATGACCTCTAATACAATTGGCATGGAGGATATGGTTCAAGAAGTGACTTCTGTTATAACAGAAATGATGAATATGGAGCTACCAAAGGAGATCACGGAAAAAGAGGTTAAAAATACACTCTTTGCAATGCTTCCGGAAAAATTGCATGGGCTTGATGGGATGACAGTTCTTTTTTATCAAAGATTTTGGTACTCTATTAAGGATGATCTGGTGGAAATGGTAAAAAAAATTTTTGCAATGGTACTTTAGGTTAACGACTAAATGAAACAAAAATTTGTCTGATTCCAAAACAGAAAAACCTCAGATGATGGCCAAATTTAGCCCAATGTCTTTTTAATATATGTTACAAGATTATATCAAAATATTATGTTTCAGGCTTAAGAGGATCTTACCAAGGTTAATCTCAGAAACACAATCAGCATTTGTTTCGGGTAGTCTTATTACTGAAAATATCTTGATAGCTCAGAAGATTTTTCATGGTCTACGCACAAAAAATGTTTGCAGAGATAAATTCTTAGCTATAATAAAAGATGTGAGTAGGCATATGATAGTATTGAATGGGGCTTTTTAGAGGCAGTTTTGGTTCGATTAGGATTTTCATCAACATGGGGTCTCATGGATTATGTGGAGCTTTAGTTCAATTTCTTAATATTTCCTATTATCAAGTGTTTCTTTTCAAATACTATTTATTTTATGTACTGAGGTGTTAATAGCAAATATTAAGAAAGCAGAAAGGAATTTTTTTTACTGGAATTAAAGTATCTAAATAGAGCCCACCCATTTCGTATTTACTTTTTGCGGATGATAGCCTCTTCTTTTGTAAAGCAGACGCATATGAGTGTCAAACTGTTTTGGATATTATTGGGAGATATGGAAGAGCTTCGGGACAAGAAATTATATTTTCCAAGTCCTTGATTATGTTTGGTAAGAAAATACCTAATCAAATTAAAGCCAATATGAAAAATATAATTGAAATTTCAAAATAAGAATGTATGGATCATTATCGTGGAATCACGAAGAGCTTGGGACGCTTGAAATGTAAAATATTTAATTATGTTAGAGACGACTGAATGACCGAATAAATGGCAGGTCTGCTAAACATTTTCTGAAAGGCGGCAAGAAAACAATGATTAAATCATTGGCATTGGCACTCCCATCTTACGTTATGTCCTGTTTTAAACTTCTGCAAGACTTAGCTTCTAAGTTAACTAGTGCAATTTCAAAATATTGGTGGAGTTCCAATGGAAATGATATGGGAATTTATTGGTTAGCATGGAATAAAATGTGTAAACCTAAACATGAAGGTGGAGTTGGTTTTCATTCATTGGAAAAATTTAATGATGCAATTCTTGCAAAACAGTATTGGTGGCTTATGCAATATAGTGCAGGTTTTGAAAGGAATGTATTATCGGAAGGTCAATCCTCTACAGGCTACTAAGCCATATTCTCTGTCTTTCGGATGGAAGAGTATTTTTTCAACAAGAGATCTAGTTAGGAAAGGTGCCAGATGGACTTTAGGTACGGCCTGGGCTTATCAGTATGGAAAGACGCCTGGATCCTAGATGTTAATCCAAGACCAGAAAATGGCCCAGAAAAGGGTTCATATTCTAATTTGAGGGTATCAGTTGATAAATCTGGTGTCTAAAGTGTGGTATGTACCGGTTTTACATAATTTTATGGATCCAAAGGATATTACTATTATTAGAGGTATGCCTATTAGTAAACTTTTGAAAGAAGATAGGCTAGTATGGCATTATACTAAATCTGGAAAATAAACGGTCAAGTCAGGGTTTGAGTTAGCACAAGAGTTGTTGGAGGAGGTAATTTGGGGCCTGATTACTACAGCTTTCAAAACCCAGGCTTGGAAAATTAAATCTCCACCAAGATTAAATATTTATTTTGGCAAATTGTCTCGGGAGAACTTGCAGTTACTTTACATCTGAATCATCGGGGTATTCGATGTGATAGTCTATGTAAAAGCTGTGAAATGTCGGAGGAGACAATTAATCACATTTTCTTTCAATGTTCTTTCGCTACACAAACATGGACGCTTGCAAAGGTTTTGTTGACACCAGGAAATTCAACAGGGTCAGAATTTTCGAATTTAACTAATATTGGAGAATACCATCATCTATAAAAGAACAAGGAACTTCTGATTCTTTCCCTTGTATATTATAGTTTTTGTGGAAAGCAAGGAAAAAAAATATATTTAAAGGGTTCAAACAGTGGCAACATACATTTTTAATCGAGCAAAAAGTGAATATTTGGCTTGGGAGGCTGCTCATGTAATTTCCATAGAGGAAATTTCAAATATGGAATTTCTGGACCTGACCCCAACATCGCTAAGATGTCGTACTGATGGTTCATGAAAATCATCAGATCAGAATACGTCTGGGTTTGACTTGCATTCAGGGCATAGATCAAGTCATTTTGCTAGGTGCCATATGTCTTAAAAAAACACTTTCACCGTTGCATACAGAGTTGAAAGCTTTGGTATGGCAATGAAATCCATTACTGAGTTAAGAATTGTGTGTCAAGTATTTGAAACAGATTGTGCAGAATTGATATCAATGGTGAATTTTCTTCAGAGGAGTGGCCCGCTTGGTCCATTCAGCTGACCTAGCCTTGCTTTGAGAATCCTTTCCCAATTTTGTAATCTCCCGTATTTCCTATTCATGTCATTTACATACCAATTTCTTAGCACGGATTTCTAGAGTTTTATCTGTTGAAACTTTGTTTGTTAACCATTTTCCTCCAAATTGGGCCACCAATTGTGGAGTAAACTTTTAATTTAATGTATGATTAAAAAATATATATTTTATGATTATATAAACTAACAAAGTATAAAGTAAAATATTTTTCCGCACTGCACAATACGTGTTAGTATATAGTTCTATTTATTTTCTCTATATTTGATTCCTTTATGGATTTCCTTTTATTTTATGATTTAGATTTTGTTTTCAATGTCTATTACATACAATAAATTTTGCAGATTTCCTCTTTAATTATTTGTTACATATATAACCAAAATTAAAAAATAATTAATTAAAAGGAAATTTTATATATTAAGAATATTTGGGAAGATATTTTTCCTAAAATTAGATTTTTATCAATTAATAGTATATACAGTAAAATATCTATAAATTAATAATACTGAGATCAATTTATTTTATCATATTTTATTAATTATTGTGTTTATTAAATTGTAAAGATGATATATGGGTCAAAATATTAATTTGGGACCTGAAATTTTTTATTTATTTATCTATCTAGGTATTATAATATGAGGATTAATTTATAGAAGTTTCACTGTCTGTAATTATGATGATTTTGCTAACTTTGACAATAATTATTAAAGGGTTAATTGTGTTTTATTCTTAAAAAGGAACAAAATAATTAATGATTGTAAAATTTTATCCCCTAAAAAGTTAAAAGAAAAGAGCAAAATTAGAAAGCATATTAAATTTGACAAATTTATTATCATTATTTTTTGATAATCAGAAATTAAAATTTTTCTTAATTAAGTTTTAAATATTTTTTTAAGTCCCCAACTTCTTATATGTAAGTCCCCAACTCCCAAGTAATAATCATATAAACAAACTTTCAGAGTGAATCATCAACCAAAGCGCTCAGAGGAAAAAAAAAGTCAAGGAAGAAAAAAAAAATTCAGAGCAGTGAGAAACATCGATTCAAGAATTGAGTATCTCCGCCGACTTTTCCTAGAAGATTGTCTAATTCTTATTTACTTAAATTCCGTCTTAATCCCATCGCTTTGTTACTTCCAATTCCATTTTCCCCAGAAAAAAAAAAGCCGGAATCTGTATCGTCACAGCAAAAAAGCCCCTTTCTTTGCCAACCGTTCGATTTTCCGATACCATCTATGTAAGATTTCATCTCGTTACTTGTTTGTGTAATCTCCGATCGTTTGTTAGTTAATACCCACTTCGGAGTTTAGTGAATTTTGTTAATTTGAAATTTTTGTTTTGAGTGATATGTATTGGCTTGTTTCATGATTGAAAGCAATGTTTTTTTGCGGATAAATTTAGGGTTTATGATGTTTTAGGAGAACGTAATTTCCAATTTCTTGTCGAATTTTCATTGATTTTCATACGAGTTTTATATTTGTGGCAATTTAAAAATTAGGGTTACTTTTTTATTTCAATGAATTTTACAATCCAGTATGTTTATTGATGGAAGTAATGTGTACTTATTCTCACCCTTAAACATGTGTTAATTCTATCACTTTTGGGATTCTTTGTGATTGAGTAAGATCATTTAGCATTTTTAAGTGACTTATATAAATCAGTTTGTTACTTGTGACTTTACTTTGGTTTGCAGTACACAAATAACCGTCTGAAGTTTCTCTGAGCAATATCGGTCTTATTATCTAGACATAATGAAGTACGATAATGCAATGGAATATAGTAAAGACGAGGCTACAAGGGCTAGAGATATTGCAAAGAGGAAATTTTTAGCAAATGATATTGCGGGGGCTAAGAAATTTGCGATGAAAGCTCAGTTCCTGTATCCTGAACTCGAAGGAATCGCCCAGATGGTGTGC
Source organism: Cardamine flexuosa (assembly GCA_963555745.1). Taxonomy (NCBI): domain Eukaryota; kingdom Viridiplantae; phylum Streptophyta; class Magnoliopsida; order Brassicales; family Brassicaceae; genus Cardamine; species Cardamine flexuosa. The sequence goes on from OY743217.1 coordinate 18,012,948, forward strand.
ACATTTGATGTACATTTATCTGCGCAGAATATAATATTTGGAGAGATAGATTACTATGGTGTACTTGGAATGAATCCCCAAGCTGATGACGAAACTGTGAGGAAGCGTTACAGAAAGTTGGCTGTAATGCTTCATCCCGATAGGAACAAGTCGGTTGGAGCAGAGGAAGCCTTTAAGTTTCTTTCGCAGGCGTGGTCTGTGTTCTCTGACAAGGCAAAGAGAGCTGAATATGACCTAAAGAGGAATGGGGGATTGTATGACGGAGGAGGGGCTTCGTCATCTAGGCCTGGAAACAATGGATTTCAGAAAGTCACTAAAGCTAGTGGAAACACAACAAAGGTAAAGAGTTCGAAGAGAGGTATTAAACGGGCTAGTGAAGCCTCTGCTGCTGCTGCTACTACTTCTACTTCTGCCCATAAAACAAGTGCTGATGGGACGTTTTGGACTGTATGCCGTACTTGCAGAACACAGTATGAGTATCATCGGGTTTATCTAAATCAGAACCTCCTGTGTCCTAACTGTCGGAAGCCATTTATTGCTGTGGAAACAGATCCTCCAGGTTCAGGTTCGATTCGCAAGACCTTTCATGAGCACCAATTTGACTCTCTCCGTCACACAACAGAAGGAAGAAAGAAAAGTAGAGACAATAATGGGGTGTATGGTGATTATGATTCCTTTGAGTGGGGTGGTGTGGTTGCTGGAACGAAAAATGCCGGGTCACGAAAAGATGAGGTTGTGCGTAGAGAGTATAACAAAAGAGTGGCTGGTGGTTTGTCGACAATTCCTCCAAAAAGAAGAAAGGTTGTAGAAAATTCAGTTGCTGGTGCCAACAGTGCTAGTTGTTCTGCGGCCAAAACCATAGGTTTGAAAGAATTTTCTGAGGATGAGCTGAAGAATCTATTGAAGAAGAAAGCTAAACCAGCAATCATAAGAAAGCTGCAAGAATTAGTCACCACCGTTCTTGAAACTGAAACTGATGCAGATGGAAGGAAAATGGAAACTGGAGATGTGAATGGAGGCAATGCAAGTTCTTCAGAAAAGAAAATTGCCATTGAATCATGCTGTGTGGACTCCATTGACGATACTTCTGGTACTGTTAAGGATTTGAATTCCTTGGAAGCCTTGATAATTGATGTTCCTGGTCCAGATTTGTGCGACTTTGACAAGGACCGAAGTGAAAAGTCATTTAGGGATAATCAGATATGGGCTTGTTATGATTCTATTGAAGGGATGCCTCGATCATATGTCATGATAGATAATGTCATCTCTGTTGATCCATTCAAGGTGCGTATCAGTCGGCTTACTTCTGTAACAAACAGTGAGCTTAACTCAACGAAGTGGCTTGGTTCTGGGATTCCAAAAAGTTGTGGAGATTTTAGAGTTGGGAAAACTCAAATCTGCAAGTCGCCTTACATGTTCTCACACAATGTGAATCTGGTCAAAGGCAATCATGGAGAATTTCTTATATATCCTAGAAAAGGCGATGTTTGGGCTCTATATCGGAACTGGTCCCCTGACTGGAACTATCTTGAGGGAGTCGAAACAAGTGACTACGAAATAGTTGAAGTAGTTGAAGGATATACAGAGGAATACGGTGTGTCAGTGGTTCCTCTGATTAAAGTTGCTGGTTTCAAAGCTTTGTTTCACCATCATTTCGATCCCAAAGAAACCAGAAGTATCCTAAAAGATGAAGTTTCAAGATTCTCTCATAAGATACCATCTTTCTTGCTCACAGGTCATGAAGCACCCGGTGCACCCAGAGGTTGCAGACAGCTTGACCCAGCATCAACACCGTCACAGCTTCTTCAGGTTATTGATTAGTAAGGTGTAAAAGATTCGAACTTTTTGTATCTTGGTAGTGTAATTTATTTATACATGAACCGGATATTTAATTCTAATTTATGGGTAACACAAGAGTCGACTAGTTTTTTCTTTTTTTTTTTTTTTTTTTTTTTGGGTTTGTTTTATAACTTAAAAATGAGAAGCTTTAACGAATCTGAATCTTTTTATTTTTTATGCTTGGCAACAAAAAGTATTTTTCTGCATTGTGACTATTCAAAATCACCATTGTAGATGAGGGTGATGTGAACATTGTTGAGAATCACCATTGTAGATGAGGTTCGACATCGAAGTTCACTTTACCAACTGTGTTTTTAGTAATTTATCATATTTATTTTGACAAATAGTGGTTCCGTAAAATCTCTTTTTACATACCTTACAATTTAGGATTAAATACTAAAAATTGATTTTGTTGAAAAAATATTTCCAGGATCCTACTGTTTTAAAGACTCCATCCATGGGATTCTTTGAAACTAATTTTTCTAAAACGTCTATTTTAGACAATGCCCCTATAATTTAATTATCTTGAATTCACATCTACGTTTTTCAACTGTCTAAAACATATCTTAACTAACCATTTACTTGAATTTCAAATCTCAACTTTACCTTTGATGCTAAATTAGACATAACAACTAACACTGTTACTGTAAAAAGTTGTACAGCTTAAGAACCTATTTATAATTATATATTTTAAATATTGAGTGTCTCTGATATAACATTATATATATATATATATTGTAATCTCTCATATCTAATAGAATCATTTAGCCTCTAATCTTATATGGTATGAGAGCCATTGATATTTTTAACCAACACTAAATCAATCCCTCTCACAAACACTCCATCTCTTCTTAACGTAAACATGTATAATGTTCCAAAGCTCACCTCTTCGAATTTTCTCATGTGGCATCGTCAAGTTCATTCTCTTTTTGATGGGTATGAATTGGCGGGTTACCTTGATGGAACCATTGATGTTCCGCCACCGACACTCACCGACGCCGCTGGTGTTATCACCACAAATGCGGCACACACCCTGTGGAAGAGACAAGATAAACTTATGTTTAGTGCTCTTCTCGGTGCCATCTCCTTGACTATTCAACTAACAGTCTCGCTTGCTACCATTGCTCACGAGATCTGGACAAAACTTCACTCCACATACGCCAAACCTAGCCGTGGACACATCAAACAACTGAAGCTTCAACTCAAACAATGGACAAAAGGAAACAAATCCATCGATGAGTATCTCCATGGGCTCACCAATCACTTTGATCAATTGGTGCTCCTTGGCAAAATCATTGAACATAAAGATCAGATTGATATGATCAGCAAGGGACACCCTGAGGAATCTAAATCCGTTGTGAATCAGATGGAAGGGCGTGAGGTACCTCCATCTCTCACCGAGTTTCATGAGAAACTCCTCAGTCATGAAGCCAAGCTTAACACCCTTGCTCCGGCTTCCTCTGCTCTAGTTCCAGTCACGGCCAACGCTGCAAACTACCGCAGGAACAACAAGCATTGTGGTGGTTACAATCGCAACAACAACACCAATGGTCGTCCGAATCAAACGTGGCAACAACAACAGTTTTCACCGAGGACTGATCAACGCTCTCCTCAAAAGTACACGCCACGTCCATACAATGGAAAGTGTCAATTATGAGGTGTCTTTGGACATAATGCCCGACGGTGTCCCCAAAATCAAAGTGTTTCTTCCATGCAAGCACCACCCCCAACTTCTTAAGTCTCTCAGTGGAAGCCTCGAGCCCATGGGGCCACAATTCCTAGGTACAATGCGTCGAACTGGATACTAGATAGTGGCGCGACGCATCACCTTACGTCGGACTTGAATAATTTATCTCTCCAGCAACCTTACACTTGGGTGAAGAAGTCACAATCGCTGATGGCAATGGACTCCAGATTACTCATACTGGTTCCTCCTTTATCTCTACTCCATCTCGTCCTCTTGCTCTAAAAGACATTTTATGTGTTCCCAATATACATAAAAACTTGATCTCCGTCTATCGGATGTGTAATGCTAATCAAGTCTCTGTGGAATTCTTTCCTGCACATTTTCAAGTGAAGGATCTCAGCACGGGGCCCAGTTACTCCAAGGAAGCACTAAGAACGAGTTGTATGAGTGGCCGTTGATACCAGCCACACCCACCTCCTTTCATGCCTCATCCTAACCAAAAATCGACTTTACTGCATGGCACTCTCGTCTTGACCACCCCTCTTTATCCTTTTTACAATCTATTGTTTCTCAAGTTTCTTTACCATTTTCAAAATCAATACAAAAACAGTTCTCATGTTCTGAATGCCTTCTTAATAAAAGCCATAAATTGCCTTTTAATACAAACATAATCCTCTCTCAAGATCCACTTGAATACCTTTATACTGATGTCTGGACTTCTCTATCATCTCGGTTGATAACTTCAAGTATTACTTGGTGATTGTTGATAACTACACTCGCTACACATGGCTATATCCGTTGAAACAAAAATCACAAGTCCGCAAAACCTTCATTGCTTTTAATGCTCTCGTTGAGATTCAATTTCATCCCTAGATTGGGACTCTTTAAAATGACAATGGTGGAGAGTTTATCACACTATGACAGTTTCTTTCATCCCATGGCATATCTCACTTGACGTCGCCTCCCCATACTCCCGAACACAATGTGATTTCTGAAAGAAAACACCGTCACATTGTTGAAACGGGACTCACATTGGCCAGTACTGCATCGGTACCAAAATCCTATTGGTCGTACGTATTTGCCACTACTGTATATCTTATTAATCGGATGCCCAATCCGGTTCTTGATGGCGTGTCTCCCTACCTGAAACTGTTTCAACAACAACCAAACTACATGAAGCTTCGGTTATTTGGCTGTCTTTGCTTTCCTTGGTTGCGTCCCTATATAAACCATAAGCTTGACAGCCTCAGCCCCATGTGTGTGTTATTGGCTACTCGCTTACACAAAGTGCGTATCTTTGTTTGGAGAAGACAACGGGTCGCATATATACGTCACGTCATGTTCAGTTACTTGAGCATATGTTTCTGTTTAATGAGAAGTTTTCAACTACCCAACCAGAGAATCACGACATTCAACCCACCTCGGCTCACTCCATACCACTTGTTTTGGCTCCTGTCACCGTGCCTCCACGTGAAGACCTTCACCCTCTGCCACAAGTACCACCGCCTCAACGCTCGCCATCACTTTCTCCGTTGGCAGCTCCGACTCCTCCACGGTCGCCGTTACAATCTCCAGCCATAGTGTCATCCGCAAGTGACGATAATGGATCCACAAGAGCTCCGCCCAGGCCAAACCCAACAAACACAAGTCCAACACCCACCTCCTTGAAACAGTGATTTTGCCTACCTTAAGCAAAGAAAGACAGCAATGCAATCAACCTAAGCCTAGAGAGACAAAATACAAATTTATCAATTGTAGTATAGTGGTAAAGGGATATTGAGAGAAGTAACAATATCGAACCAATCAAGAGTGGTTTACAGCAATCAGTTGATAAATAAAGCAAGCTATTCAAGTGATTATCAAAAGGGTGTGGTACTAGTAGTCTAAATAAAAAATCTACTAAAAACCCTAATTGATATTAGAGGTACCAAAGTCTGTCACACTTTAGCACATCATGAAACTAAGCAGAAAAAGTCACAGTACTAAAACTACTCGACCACACTGATCGAGTGGTGAGGTCGAGTGCTACAGTAAAAAATAAAGGAAAACTACAGTGGACTAATACTAAGCAAGCTGTGAAACTATGGGAAAAACAGGGACTCTAGGGATGGAAATCACAGGATCGCAAACACTCTGTTCCATTGCAGTTATCAACTAGCAATCTCATCAGAGGACTACCTTAGACAACATACTTCATAAAACCAGCTCAATCCATGGTTCGTGGTAGAGAGCCCCAAGATCCAACTTAGTCAGCATAGTGTGAGGAGTCGGATCAGGAATGAAGAATCAGCCTATTAAAGTCGAAAAGAATTCATAACAAGTGAATAGGCGGAGTCGTGACATAAATCAATGTCTGATGCATCCACCCTCACGCTATTGTACTCTAAACCCCGGAAAAAGTCTTTCCAATGGCTCAAGATATGATTCGTGCTCATGAGACCATCTAAGATCATGTTTTCCTTGATCAGGGGAAAACAAGCATTAAAATCACTCACCCAAGAGGGAGTCGAAACTGAGTGATGATCAAACTATCTAAGCGTCTCATCTTCTTGGAGTCTAACTCCTTTATCAGAGAAGTGTAGATCTCTCACTGGTGGTACAAAGAGGATACTGCGGTCACCGTCTTCTGCATAGAGCTTGGCTAGACCTCGATAAGGTAGCAAAATCTTCGCCTTGCTGCTCCTGGGATGTGAGAAGTTGTAGATGTACTTCTCCCCAACCTTTGCACCAATTGTCTGAGTGTCTTCCATGTGATCCAAATCCATCAGAGTGTATGGTGTGGGCTCTGATCTAAGCTCAACTCAAGCAGCCTCTAAAAATGGAGTAACAATCCCTCCCACTGTGAGCTCTGCCTTGTTCAGCATCTTGTCATTCTTGACAACAGCAGCTCTGTAGGTCATGAGATGTCTCACCAAAACGATGGAGTTCCCTGTGTAGGCTCTATCTCTCGCATCTCTATCCCATTGGCCCGGTTCTCCTCTGATTAGTAGATGATGTAGTCGCAAAGAGCCTTGTCCAGCATCTTCAACTCACTCTCATTCACTAGTCCTGTGGCCTTCTTTGCGAACATCATATTTGCGAGAGTCCTGTGGAGGTATCTCACTGCGGGGTGCCTGATCTCACTACTCTTAGCTCTACCAGACTGATAGTGCTCCCTTCCTTCAAGCGCTAACCACAACTCATTCAGCTCTTTCTTATCAAAATCTTGAGCTTGCCCTGTTCCTCTGCGGAAATCAAACAGGATGTCGACCACACTCAGGGGCAGCTGATAGTCTATTCCTCTGACTCTGAAGCTCACATGCCCCAGCTCTGCTTTACTAGCCATGCCTCTCGTCTTATAGAGGTGGAGATCTACTGTTGCAAAGAAATGGCAAGTCTCAGTCTTGAAACCATCCCTAGGGCTGTGGGTGAGTCCCACTATATCAGCAGAGTCATAGAGCTTCCCCACCTCTCTGCAAATTCCCAGAGCTTGCATGGTAGGGCGATCTGGGTACCTAGTCCCAACGAACTTCACCCTCTCGAGGATGGAGATTAGCTTAGCTTCCTCAGAGGTTTCAGCCTGGATTTCCTCTAAACTCTCAAAACCATCTTCCTGACTGTTCCTTCTCACTGATTCCTCTTCTTGAACTCTCTTTCCCTTGGACTTGTCTTGCCGTGATCCAGATGGTTGAGTGGCTCCTGCTGCGGTGTGACTTCTTGTTGCCCTTGTCCTTGTTGTGCTAGTGCTCTTGAAACAAAATCAAAAATCAAAAATTTAGCAAAAATTTGGATCACTTGACCCAGGCACTCGAGTGGTGTGGTCGAGTGGGCAAATTTTTCCAAATAAAATTTTGCCCGACTTGATCCACTCGAGTCCTTTGATCGAGTAACTAAATTAACAATAATATGCATCCAATTTCAGGCCTAGCAAGGATCTAAACACTTAGGTTTAAAATTTTTCCAAAATCATCAAGTTTCAAAGCGATTTTTATATATGCATGATTTCAAAATTTTCTAAAACTTATTCAATTTCAACAATGATGATCAATGTGGGTTCTCCAATTATCAAACAATCAATAGATAAACCGAAATTTGTCCAAGTGCACTACTAAGAACAAAATTTTGATTTCAAGCAAATTCACTCATAGAAATTCATTGCATACTCATTCCGATTCCTTACACTACTCTAATCAGCCGATTTTAACTACATGCAAGCCAAAAAATTTCGAAAAATTTCAAAAAATTTTGAACCCGGATTTCCGCAAAAACGGGTTCAAAGGGTTTAAAACTTACAAGTTGGTTTTGGGATTGCTAGAGTAGTGAGACATGATTGAAATTTGGTTGAAAATTTGAGGATTTGAGTGAAAATATTTTAGAGAGAAGTTGGAGAGTTATGCGCTTAGAGAGAAAGAAAATCGCGAAAATGGGGAAGAAGAAGATGGTGGGTCGCGTGGGAATTAAATGGTGGAGTGATTTCAAATAAACGGCCTAGATTAAAAGTTGAGATTTCAGAAAAAACCTGGCCACTCGACCCCCAGGTCGAGTGGTGTGGTCGAGTGACTTTTGAGATTTTTGGCTGATCCTTTTGAAACTCCATTTTGACTTATACTCAACTCATATCCTCTCCTGAAACTCATAACACTAAGGAAACACATTAAAAATAACAAAATTCAAAAGACATAAGAAAATCAAGCTAGTATATACAATGATAATCATGGGAATTACTCCCAAGTGAGCTTGTTTAAAGTCACTTAGCTTGACTCTCACTCTTTTAGGCAGGTGGAAGGTCTTTGAGAGACTGTGTTGACCCCTCTGGACTCTCAAAACTTTTCTGGTCTTTGAGAGACAGTGTTGATCCCTATGGACTTGGCTTCTCCACAATGAAGGTTGATGCCATGATAGCGTGATATAAGCTATCACTCATTCCAGGTGGCTCAGGCCTCCTTCTTCCCATCTCAGGTGGGGGGTGGTTGAGTTTCTTCTCAAGCCTATCCACTTTCTCTGCCAACTCAACAACAACACCTTGTAGAGCAAGGATAGTGCTCTGGTTTGATGCTGGTGTTGTGAGTGGGTATGTTGAGTTGCTCTTCCCTGTACAATAATATTCCTGGTCCGAGTACCAAATCAAACCAGGTGGTTTCGTAGTGGTCGGCTGTGCTCTTTGGTGTTAACTCGAGTGGTCACTCGACCTAGCACTCGAGTGGAGTGGTCGAGTGTATCCTGTGATGTTTTCATCAGAGTCACCTTCTGCTACAAATGTATCAACCTTCTGCCCTGCTCTGTCAGAGTGACTATCCATGGTGACTATGAACCCTGGAGGTCTTGATGGTGTCTGAGAGTACTGTTTAAATTTTTCAAAGTTTGTCTTTTCATTGCCCTCAGCTTCTTCCATGTAGAAAAGCTGTCTCTCAAAATCAGGGTTCTTCAAGTCGGAAGAGGTGTCAAAACGCATCACCAAATCATTAACGGTTTGAAGAACTATTTCACCATTTTTGGTGTCTATAACAGCTCCAGAAGATGCCAAGAATGGTCTGCCTAGTATGAGGGGATCCATTGGCTCCTTTTCCATCTTCATCACTATGAAGTCAGTAGGGATCTCCATGTTTCCTACTCTCACTGGGACATTCTCTAGCAAGCCATGGGGAAATCTGATGGTCCTGTCAGCTAGGACTAGAGACATGGTGCTAGGCAGAAATTTGTGATAACCCATCTTTCCTGCCACAGACAATGGCATTATGCTGACTGAAGCTCCCAGATCACAGAGAGAATTCTGGAAAATCTGATTTCTGATGGTGCAGGGTATCGTGAAAGATCCAGGATCCATCATCTTCTTTTGCACTACCACTTTCTGCTGAGTGATCATTTTGTACTCATAGGCCTTAGCAGTTGCTGCTCTCTTATCTTGAATTTTCTTCAATGTTGTTTTTCTCAAACCACTCTCAAAGGGTCCAAGTGACTTCACAGCTTCATCCCAAGTCATTTAAGCTTCAAGCTCTAATAGCTCTTCTTCAAGCATAATAGCATACTCCTTCTCAATCTCAGCCTTGAACCATTCTGGGAAAGGACTTGTCATCATCGCATGCAAATCCAGTATGCGCTTGTGTTTTGCAATCTCAGGAGTGCCTACTCGACCACTCACTCGAGTGGTATGGTCGAGTGCTACAGTGCTCGAGCCAATTTTAGAAGCAGATTGAAAGATTTCCCCCCCCCCCCAACTTGAGTATCACTGTCCTCAGTGATGTTGGAGAATCTCTTCTTGAAAGGAAGAAGATGGAGAGCTGGTGCTGTGCTCACTGTATAGAGAGTTGCATGTTCCTTAGGGTTCTGCACAACTTTGCTAGGAAGTTGGCCTGTGGTCTTAGTAGAGGCTGAAGCAGCACTAGACTCAACAAACTTTAGTCTGCTGTTGAGAACCTCAATCTTATGGTTCAAATCATCATAAGAGCAATCGATGTGGGTTCTAAGTTTAGTGAACCTCTTTGATGTCTCTTGAGTAGCAGTATTCTGGCCTTTGAAGATGTTGGAGAAGCAGAGGCTTAAGGTCACCATCAGCTGGCTGACGTGGTCTTGGAGCAAATCTAGGTGGATTAGCTGGAGCTTGTGGCACAAAAGGCTTGTTTTGGCCTAGGTTCTGAGTAGGGTAGACTTGATCCTGAGGGTTGGCTACGTTGGTATTCCTATAGGATAGATTCGGATTGTTCCTATAGTTGATGTACCCTCTGTTGAAGCCAGCTCGATTCTGTATATACAGGATCTCTTCAACCTGATCATCATCACCCTCCTGAGCTTGAGTAGCAGAAACTTCACCAACAAAGTTCACAGATTTCTGCTGAGCCAGGATTAACTTGTCAAGCTTCTCACTAAGAGACTGGATTTCCTGCTTGGTCTTATCAGAAGACGAAGATGGGCCTCTGACTGATCTGTCGAAATCCTCACTGTAGTTTCCAACAGAGATTGCAAGGTTCTCTACTAGCTCCTAACCAGTGACAACATCTCTATTGAGAAAATTTCCATTACTAGCTGTATCCAATAGCATTCTGACCTTCGGGCTTACCCCTCTATAGAGCGTACTGAGCAAAGACTCGTTGGTTAAACCATGGTGAGGACACTACGTTGTGTACTCTTTAAACCTCTCCCATGCTTCAGAGAAACTATCATTTATCCGCTGAGTGAAGCTGGAGATTTCGTTCTTGAACTTTGCACTCCTTGACATAGAGAAAAATTTCAGGAGGAAAGCCTTCTTGCAGTCATCCCAGGTGGTTATAGAACCCTGAGGCAGTGCTCGTTCCCAGTAAAAAGCCTTATCATCGAGAGAAATAGGAAAGAGGCGTAGCTTAAAGCTGTTTTCTGAGATGCCATTGATCTTGGTGAGCTCACACAGTCTATCAAATTGGTCTAAATGAGCAAGCGGGTTTTCCATAGGAAGTCCATGAAATTTGTGGTTCTGGACCATGGAGATCAAATCCGTCTTGATCTTGAAGTTATTGTTGTTGACTGGAGGGGTTACAATTCCTTGTCTCTGAGAGTGAGTGTTTGGAGCGTCTCCTGCTCCAATCACCCTAGGCTGAGGAACTTGTTCTGCCATGACTGCAGGTGCCTCTGGAACTGGTTGTGCAGGAATGGTGGTAGCAGGTGCATGTGTAGGTGGACGAATGCGTATATTGATACGGTGAATGTGATCCAAATACTGGATTAGGTTTTGGCTGCCTTGAGAATGTGTTTGCATTCAGAGAGTAGTGACTCGATCAAGTACTCAAGTGGTAAGGTCGAGTGGGGGTCGAGTGCTACAGTACCTGATGCAAAACAGACAAATTTTCAAAACCAAATCAGTACCCAAATCTCGAAAGTAACAGATTTGATCTAGTAAGCCTTAAACAACTAACTGTGTAGACAAAAATACTCAAAACTGGCAACGGCGCCAAATTGAAACAGTGATTTTGCCTACCCAAAGCAGAGAAAGACAGCAATGCAATCAACCTAAGCTTAGAGAGACAAAATATAAAGTTTATCAATTGTAGTATAGTGGTAAAGGGATATTGAGAGAAGTAACAATGTCAAACCAATCAAGAGTGGGCTACAACAATCAGTTGATAAATAAAGCAAGTTATTCAAGTGATTATCAAAAGGGTGTGGTACTAGCAGTCTAAATAAGAAATCTACTAAAAACCCTAATTGATACTAGAGGTACCAAAGTCTGTCACACTTTAGCACATCATGAAACTAAGCAGGAAAAGTCACAGTACTAAAACTACTCGACCACACTGATCGAGTGGTGAGGTCGAGTGCTACAGTAAAAACAGAGGAAAACTATAGTGAACTATTACTAAGCAATCTGTGAAACTATGGGAAAAACAGGGAATCTAGGGATGGAAATCACAGGATCGCAAACACTCTGTTCCATTGCAGCTATCAACTAGCAATCTCATCACAGGACTACCCTAGACAACAGACTTCATAACCAGCTCAACCCATGGTTCATGGTAGAGAGCCCTAAGATCCAACCCAGTCAGCATAGTGTGAGGAGTCGGATCAGGCTTGAAGAATCAGCCTATTAAAGTCAAAAAGAGTTCATAACAAGTGAATAGGCGGAGTCGTGACATAAATCAATGTCTGATGCATCCACCCTCACACTATTGTACTCTAAACCCCGGAAAAAGTCTTTCCAATGGCTCAAGGCATGGTTCGTGCTCATGAGACCATCTAAGATCATGTTTTCCTTGATCAGGGGAAAACAAGCATTAAAATCACTCACCCAAGAGGGAGCCGAAACTGAGTGATGATCAAACTATCTAAGCAATAACAAAACAGAGAGAAGCTAACCTAATCCATCCCCAAAAATCCCAAATCTACTACTCACACATGGTGATCATGGTTGGGGTCCGAAATCCATAAAAGCTTGAGCTTTTCATATGTTATAGCCTTTGATCTACTGAGCAAGGGTGTAGAAGAAATCAAAAGCAAATACTGATTTATTCAAAAGTTATCAAAGCTACAAGGTTGCTGGAAAATGAGAAAACTATCATGAACACCAAGAACAAGAGAGAGAAGAAAAATGAGAGAAAACCTAAAAATTACTAAGCCAGAGTGGCACTATTCGATCTTCTCTAATTAGGTTTAATGAGGCGCTTTTATACATAGTCTCCAGCACTTATTACATTTTGCGAGTTTTAAGGAGAAAAAGTCGGATAGTGCCCACTCGACCCAGCAGTCGAGTGGGGTAGTCGAGTGGTGTAGTCCGAGAGTGCTTCACTCGAGTGGACTGGTCGAGTGGGCAGGCGGTGATGTTGAGGTCGAGACTGATCGCCTGAGTGTGCTTCACTCGAGTGGTCTGGGCGAGTGAGCCTGTCTGAGAGTGCTTCGCTCGAGTGGACTAGTCGAGTGAGCCTGTCATCTGCAACGGCTTTGAGAGTGCTTCACTCGAATGGTCTGGTCGAGTGAGCCATCCATCTTCTCTGCAATCTTCCTCGACTTCACAAGGCTTGCTACACGTCTTCACTTCATGAGCCAAAATCCAAATGTGCTCCATATGCTCCATATGTACCTGATAAGACCCCAAATATGCAAAATGCATGCAATGCCTATACAGAAATACGAAACATCCTAAATGAAGTGTAAATGCAAGAAATGTTATAAACAATTGATGAAATCTACTCTAAGGCATGATAAAAAGGTGGTAAAAACATGTATAAAAGTGGTGTTATCACTCCTCACCCCAACAATCATCGGCTCACTCACAAACATCATCGTCCTCTTCCTCTTCATCTTAGACAACTCCAACTGTTCCACCACCACCAATACCCGAACCAGCAAACTCACCATCACCAGCACCCCAGCCAGAAGGTTAGTCAATAGGCAATGACATTTTGGTTGAATAAGTATTAACTTCGTGTGCTATTTTTGCATGACGTGGAAGCCATGATTACTGAGATGACTCGAGATGATACCCTTCTAGATACGTCAAAAGGAGCTCCGCAACCTTTCTTGTCATGAGACTTTTAATCAACTGAGTTTGAAAAAGCTTGTATAATATGTGTTATGGTACTTGGTCCCTTGTATTACTAAACATGGTCTTATGGAATCCTAAATTCCTTTTTTACCCAAAAAGGGATTATATTTCAAAGTCTTATTTAGTATGTTTGTCTTTTTTGTGAACAAAATTATTGTCAGGTTTGCAAAGTCTGACTTTTTGTTCTTCAACTCTTGATTGAGTTAGTTTCAAGGGAAACATGGGTTAATCAGGCCCTTCTACCATATTTAAATGAAAATATATATTTACCCTCGGTAACTTGTGAGGCTTGAACTCGGCTTAGAAATTTGGTGCACCGTAAGATGATGTAAGTTACATCTGTTGTGTGTGAACCAACTATAGGTTCGCCATATGAGTTGGTTAGTTTAGTCTCCTCAGACAGACTATGGAGTATTATGAAAGAACTGAGCCTTTTAGTGACCTTTGGGCCAAGAGATATATAAATATGATACCAGATATGGTGAATCATGATAAATCTGATCCCTGATTTCCTCATTAATTAGGCCTACAGGGTACATGCTATCTTCCCGTTGGAGCAATACACCACTAATCTTGGGAGTTGATATAGCAGTTAATGTCAGTTATAGGAAAGTGGACAGATATTTTGTTCTGTCTGTGAGGACTCCTTTTCTCTATGAAAAGGGCTTTCACGGTTATAGTTGAGATAAACAATAAGCTTTAATGACTTCAGATCCCTGTTTAAGCGATCGTTCTTTGAGAATAATGATTCCTTTAGGAAAACCCTGAACGCTCCTGAAGGTTCAGAGCATTTGATTATAGCCCTGAACGCTCCTGAAGGTTCAAAGCATCGTCCCATTGGTTGGGCGGCAAACATGATTATCCCTTGAGAAGGATTCACCAAAGTTTGAGGATTTAAACTCCTTGCTTTTGATTAAAGCATGCACGAACTATTGGAAACTAAACCCAAACGACAAAAAGGATTGATTGACCATTAGTTAGGCTTACTTGACCTTATTTCAGTGAAGCTATATCCATCTCGAAAGTGCTAAACTTTGTAGATGGATCGGTTTTGCTCTGAACAATGGTTGCAAGGGTTTTCTGAATGGTGGTGATAGCATCGGTGTTTTCATCGTTGTTGCCATCATTTTCTTCAGCCATGATTGATTTCTTGATGAGGAGAACTGTTCTGAACAGTAAATTTATTGAATGAAAGTCTGATTCTCCCTACAGACGGCGCCAAAATGTGCATACTTGATCCCGCACCCAATAATATATTGATCTGTTTAATGAAATAACATAGAATTTGCTTAAATTAATGACTGAAAATAGAAATATTCTTGCTAAGAAAAGTATAAATTTGTCTATATTTATTTTCAAGCGCAAAAATTGGTTGACTCCTTTACAAGACTATGAGGGACAATATTTATTCAAAAATTGGTTGACTCAAGTAGTTATCCTCATCATTAGGATAGTACCACACCAAAAACCCAAGCTTTTGTTCCGACCATTGTTACTCTCTTTGTGTGTGTGAGGCATTTTCTTGATAATGTTTACATGGGCAAAATCTTGTGAGTATTGGGGACGACAAGGCTTAACCTCTATTATTAGGAGCTAGAACATTAATAGCTAGCATCTAAGTGCGGAATTGATAAATGTAGAGTGTTGAGTGGTTTATATGCTTAGTGATGGAGAGATGAAAAGAAAGTGAAGGTTAAGGAAATGAGTAAAACTTTAAAGGAATCCAAATGTTGAGAAATAGTCTAGACTCTAAGAAATGTAGTGAACCTTGAAGCTTCCTCTAAAGAAAAGAATATGTGTATAAATAAAAAAATAAAAAGAGAGAAAAGAATGAGGAAGCCAAGGAAATGAAAAAAGGATGAATAGAGTCATGGTGTTATAAGATACGTATTTCTTTAGAGGATTGTGAAAAAGATTTTGAGGTAAGTCAAAAGGAAAAAGAGAATTAGTAGAGTTATTCCTCCAAGAATGAGGATAAAAATAAGGATGAAAATGATGGTTTAATGTGTGAAGTCTATGATTGGGTAGAACAACAGAGGTTGAACTTGTATACATAAATTGTTTCCTTTCTTAGATAGCTTTTGCCTAATGTCAACATTCCTTGTTTTTGAGAGAAACCATACACTTGTGATGAAAACCACCTTTAAATGGTCTTACCCTAAACCGATTGAGAGCGATTGACTATCCCTATGCGAGAATACATGCTTACACCTAATTGAATGTTAAAGAGTTGATTGCATAATTGCTTGTGGAGATCTTTTAGTTCTATCTTAGAGTAAAAAATTAGGAGTTGCGATAAGTGTAAAGAAGACGGTTAATTAGAGGTTCAAACTTGTGTTGCTTGATGTTGATGCTTAAACTATTATCTTGGTTGCATGGTGTTCGTAGCTTGTAGAACTTTCTCTTGGATATGAATCCCAGCCTTCAAACCTTTCTCCCGTTTTGATTTGTTACATGCTTACGGACAAGCAAGAAGCAAGTTTGGGGGAATTGATATGTTGTGTTTTCATAGGTTTCAAAGCATGATTTTGGTTCCATTTTCCTTGAATTTGCATGGCATATTAGATTTTAGGTGCATAGTATAGCATAGAATACATTTTCATTTCTCTTTTGTAGGTTTTAACAAGGAGTGAAGCTAAGGAATCAATACCAAGAGCAAGAGGATCAAAGATGAAGTTTGGCGTTTTTATGGTGCGTATCGGTCATTCCCATTGGTCAAACATGATCGATGAAACCTCTCGTGTCAATCGATCATTCTCATCAACCAAGCAAGACCGAAAGGAATTTATTGGGAGATCATATGGACAACGCCATCGACCAAGCATGACCGATGAAAGCTTTCGTTTGCATCGATTATTCTCATCGACCACGACAGACTGATGAGCTTTTCCTGGGAGATTACATGGACAGTTTCATCGACCAAGCATGATTGATGAAACATGATAGCCATCATCGATATTTCTCATCGACCAAGCAAGACTGATAGGACAGTCCGGAAGCTCAATGAATTTTTCTTAACCGGTCCTAACCAGAATTTATTTGAATTAAATCAGTCCGAATTTGTGGACTATAAAAGGTGGAAAACCTAATTAGAAGAAGGGAGTCTTGTTTTATTTTAGAGAAGATCTAAGATAACTACATTGATATTTTTGATAAAAACTTGTATGAATCTTTCTCTTTGAGTTTTAATTTTTGGGTTTCTTATCAAACGATCTTCTTATTTACATTTTATCATAATTAACCAAACTTTGCTTTGTGATTTCATATCTATTTGTGAGTAGTACATTAGAGCTTTATGGGTTGAGTAGATTAGGATGATTGATGAATGATTTATGAAGTTTAAGAATATATTATGGTATATCCTTGCGTAATAGATGCTATGATTGCTAGGTTGACCTTGATCATGGTAATTTAGACTTAGGTTTATCAATGTCCACCAAGTATTTGATGAAATGCCGAATATAATTTATTAAGTGTTTAGCTTACTTAATATATGATAATAGTTGATTAAGTTGTTAAATATGTGTTTAGATTTATTATTAATGCTCTTTGATCAGTTGAAACCAACGAGAGTTGCTGATTATTAAGTGATTAAAAAAGATGTTATATCATAATAGCGGATAACATTTATTTAAGGTTTTTAAGCCTAATGACTAATATTCAATAATTATTTATCACTTGTTTTAAATCCATAATCAACCCTTATTATTCATTTTTTATTATCTTATTTATAAAAATATTTTAAAATTTTTGTTACTTGTTTGCTTTAGAAAAAAAGATATAAGTTAATGAATTTGTTTGTTTAGATTAAAATCATAATTTATAATTATAGTATATTATTCTAATTTCTTTATAAAGTTATCTGATCACTTTTTGGATGCAAAAATCCGTTTATCATTTAAGTCCGGTTATATACCAGTAATAAATTCTGAGTATATGTCGGCAAGTAATTTCCGACGGTGTCATCGGTTAGAAATCATTTCTTTTCTAATCGATTAATTTCTTTTAGTCTTGAATAATAATACTCGGTTTTCACTAAGGCATGTTTCACTCATCTTCTCCGGCAATTCAACACAAATCTTAATGGCTTTGTTTTTAGTTTTGCACCTCTTTTCTGTTGCTTATGATTTACTCTTCCTTTTTAAGAGGACATAGTCCGTCTTCTCAAAGTATTAGATTGTGGGGTAGAGCTTCTGATTAAAGGATGGAGACAATTTTCTTCACGGTGGAGCTTTTCTTCTTCAGCGTTAGAGTTCCGCGTGTCTGACATGTGTGATCTCCAAAGTGTTAGGCTCATGTTGGGCCTTATTGGGCTTATTATTGCTGAAGATTGTATCTATTAATTTTGTATTGTAATGCCCTGATGGGTTTATTTCATTTCATAATGAATTCTGGTCGATAAAAAAGAAAAAGAATTAGAAAAATGATTCTAAGCAACACGAAATATTAACCACGTCATAACTACACATATGAATTATTTTAATAATGCCAAAACATTTCAACTATTGAGCAGTATTATGACATATGTGCATCTATACCAATTATTATGATATATATGAATTATCATAAATTATATGTCTAACACCATATTTATTTCTTTTTCTTTAAAATCTTCAGCTTTTACAAATATATATATATATATATATATATATAATATTTATATATTTATATATTGCATAGAATAATTGATCAAAATATCAACAAAAATAAATTTCATATAAATTATTTTGTGTATTATTTTAAAAATTACACAACAAATATATTTTAAAATCGAAAACAAAAAATATGTTCTAAATATTTATAAAAACAAAGTAGATATCTATCATATTATGGTTTATGTTTTATTTTCTTAAATAAAACATATTTTAATTTTTTAATTTTTATCTAGTGTAGGATTGGACTCGTACTTTATATTTTATAATTATAGAATACAAAATTTTGTCCGTCGAATACAAAAAAAAGTTACTCAGATATATCTAAATTATTTAAAAATTAATAGAGTAATATAAATATTTTTTACTAATGACGTTAGGCTTAATAAGCATCTGTGAAACAGAAGAGAAGAAACAAAATTCACAATACTATTTAATTTTTACCTATTTTTGACATATCTGATTTATTATTTTTCAGATCAAATTTCGTATTCTGAAATTTTATGATATTAAATCCATGTCCACTCCTACATTAGATCAAAAGTATATTAATAAGGTAAAATATATTTTTAAAACATAAAAGAAAATGTAATATAAAAATTTTCAAGTTGATTTTTATAAATATTTTAGAACATATTTATTATATATTTTAAAAATAATACAAAAATATTTAAAATAAAATTTATTTTGTTAATATTTTGATCAATTATTATATTCATTATATAAATATACAATATATATATATATATATGTAAAACGCATATATGATGATTAAAAAGAAAAATTAAAAAAATAATTATGGTATTTCACATATAATTTATGATAGTTCGCATATGTCATAATATTTGGTGTAGCTTCGTACATGTCATTATAAAAAGTCAATAGTTGGTATAGTTTTAAGACCAATAAAATAGTTTATATGTGTAGGTATGTCGTGACCAATATTTCCTGTAACTAGAGAATCAGCTTTTCTTTTGAATTAGATTTGATTAGAGACTTTATTGCACCAATAAAATTGATATAGTAGACTTTATTTATTTTATGCTACTTGATATATTAATCTACTATCCTACCCAAACCAAAACAAAAACATCACATTAAATTATAAGTGCTAACTGCCAAACGGGGTAGGGGCTAGGGGAGTCAATAGAAGTCTACTCATTTGTTTTAGAAAAAACTTCAAAACTACAAATATAAAGAAAGACGAGGGATCACACATTTAAAATTTATTTGTTCTACTATCTTTTAATTAATTAAAATTTAAAACTAATAGAGTTTTGGTCTTTGACATACAAGTTACAACTAAAATCAGCGGCCTTTAGTCTTTATTAATACTAGAAGAATAATCGTGCTATTTGTAAAAATATTTTAGATTTATATTTTACTTGAAATATGTTAGTTAAATATATATATATATATATATAAAACTATTAAATGAGTGATATAAGTTGATAATTTAATTGATTGGCACTTTTGGAGAAACAAATGGTGAGATTTTATCTCTTAGTGAGAGTCTTGGGTGTAAATCGTAATTGTTATTAATATATGACCCGCCCAATAGACGAGTTTTAAATTTTGAAATCAAATAAAACTAAGCATATTTATTTAATTAAATAATTGTTATTAATGTTATATCTTAAATTGTTTTAGGGAAAGAAATAGATCAAATATTTTTTGTTAGAAAATATAATAATTTACCAAATTTTATTTTTATATCAAAATAATATGCAATATATGAAACAAAAATCTTTATAGTTTTTATATTGAAAACAATTAATTAATAAAGAAAAATGATATTAACAATTTTATAGGAAAACAGGAAACTTTGAAAACTAACATTGTAAATAAACTAAGTTTAGCTAAAAATAAATAAATTATTATTGGATTTTAAATAATAGTAGAATCTAAATATCTAAATTTTAAAAAGGTTTAGTAGAAATAATAAAATTGAATGTATATTAGAAAAATGGAAAGGTTAATCATCTTATTATTTACTTATTTATTTATTGCTCTTTTTTTGTTGAGTTTTTATTATTATTAATGAAATAATTGAGTTACATATTTAATTAATATACATTATGTCGTAAAATATATATTATCTAAAATTTACATAATTCATTATAGATTTAAATGAGTAAAATTTAAAATTTATTTGAGGTTAAGTTTAAAACATCTAAATTTGATATAAAAGATGTTCACAGTTATATATGTAAGAAACTAAATATTATCGTTTTGATTTTTTTCCATTTTATTTTAAAAATAATATGTAAATATGGAAAGTAAAGATTATCTATGTAATTATTATTTGTTGATTTTCTTTTTTATTTAGGAAATGATTATTTACACGTGTTGTAATCTGATCGAATATTCAACATGTGTCATGATCTTGTTAATTATAATTTTGACTGTGCCGAGCTTTCGTGACTGCAACCAACTTTTTATATAATTTAAAGTCACAAATTTATCCAAAGCTTTATTTCTAATATTTTGAGTGGATTAATATAAGAGTAATATAATTATAAATTGATTTATTTGTATTTGTTAAAACTCACCATTTTAATTTTTAAGAGAATTTGTTTTCAATTTTTGATCATGACAAAATCTGATAAGGTAGTTCACTATTTCAAAAGCCAACGACGATATATTTGTACCACTTTGAATATTTTAAATCCAACCGCAACCATTATTAACCAGTAAAAAATATCTCACAAATGCATCTTTTTTTTTAATTGTTATACTAATCATACATATCCATTAATAATGTTTATAACCACACTTTTTCGCTTCCGCAAACTGGTCATACCCGCAACCGCAACCATTGTGTTTAAAACGGTCAGACTATTTATTACCCCCCTGTTCTATTTTAATAGATGTTTAAAGTTTTTTCTCTTGTTCTACTTTATTAGATGTTTTACATAAAATTTAAGTTTTGATTGGTTAAATGAATTTTCAATAAAAAAGTAATTGATAATTTTCAAAAAAAAGTAGATATCTTAATTTGTGAGATTTTAATCAAAATATCTATTATTATGGAACATAAGAAGTATTAATTTTTGTTATATGTTTTTTATTGATCCGTCCAGTTTTGCAATCAAAAGAGTTTCCTGGTAAATTCTCGAGAAAAACAAAATTTTGATGCGAATATATCTGATATTAAGACAACATACATGTATAAAGTGAGACACTAATTTGTTTCTTCTCCTTAGTCAATCAATAAAGTAATTTAACAAATCAAAGAAAGGGGATGATGATGGGTGAGATTATATCGATCGAAACGGTGGTGTTCATAACCGGACTTTGTGGTGTGATATTGAAATGGATATGGATAGGATTTGAATGGGTCTGGCTGAGGCCAAAAAAGCTGGAAAAATGTCTGAGAGAGCAAGGCTTCTCCGGCAACTCATATAGGGTTTTGGTCGGAGACTCGAGGGATAGCAACAAAATGGACCACGGGTTATGCCTTTCAACCACCACACCGTCCAAAAGTATGGTATGTATCTTTATATGTTTTTTATTTGACTATCTCCAATCGAAAATTCTATATTTTATTTTAAAATAGAGTAACTCTATTTTGGAGGTAGGTTTATCTCCAACTGATAACTTCATTTTTTATTCTATAAATAAATATTCTAAGTATATTCCATTTTTCTTTAATTCTTAATTTTTATTATACTTCTATATTTTATAAAGTTACAAATTACACCTATCTATTTAAGTTAACTAATAAGTAACAAATCATAATATTATTTCAATGTAAAATATATTACAAAATAATATTACATTACATAACATTAATAAAATAAATAAAAACTATCATATATATGTATTTATAACTTATACTATCATATGTATTTATAATTTTAAAATAATCTAAATATTTACAATTGTGTATCATTATACATGTAAAATTATACCTTATACATTTATTTATAATTTATCAATAATCTAAGTATTTGTAATTTGGGTTAAGTATGAAATAATAACAAATAATTTTATTTAAGTATAAAATATAAATATATAAAATTTAAAAGACTGATTTATAAATAAAAAAGTTCACCTCCAAAATGGAGACAAGAAATGGAGATTTCCAAATATGGAAAAAAAAATGGAGATCTCCATTTTGGAGGTGGAAATAGAAATGGGTTGGAGAGAATTTTACTCCAAAATTGAGTTTGCAGGTAAAAATAGAGGTGGGTTAGAGATACCCTTACATCGTATAAACTTTTTTTTAAATAAGTTTACTTATCATTTAAGATTTCTTATGCTTCTCGTCTATTCTTGTTATTGCAAATGTTCAACATTTATTTTCTTTATAAAGAAGCTTCTATCTCAAAACTTTAACAATTTTTTTGCTAAAATAGTTTAGTAAATAGGTATGGTTCATAATTTGTTTCATATGTTAAAAATAATCATTAATGGTAAAACTATATTCCAATTAAATCGTTAAATACTATTATAGTTCAGGTAATGTTACACACCTAATAACTTGGAATATAATCAAATACAGTAAAACCTCTATAAATTAATAGTAGATAAATTGATAAACACTTTAAAATAACAAAATTTACTGGTTTCAAGTCGGGCTGGTATAAAGCAAACAAAATTCGATAAAACAATCAGGTAATAATTTTCTAGAATCTCTATGTACATATATGGTCCCATTAATAATATAAATTAATAATCATGTAAATTTACACACACACACACACACATATATATATATATATATATATATAATACTTTAGTATTTTTTTAATAAACTTCGGTTAGAACTCATCACTATCTTTTTGTATATAAGAAAATATTATGTTGTATTTTATATTATTTTATTGTTATAACATAAATAAAATTTTCATAAAAATAAGCAATGTTTTCTATAAGTTTTTAAATTGTAAATATGCATACTTTTATTTTAATAATCGTAAGCTGTTTAAATAGAAAAATTGAAGTCACTTATCATAAATTTAAATTTCTCTTAGTCGTTTATATAAGTGACTTCATTAATAGTTTTTGTTATTTATTATCAAAATAATTTGAGGTTTTTTTCAGTTTTATATTTTCAAGTCCAAAACTATTACAAATTTTTATCATCCAAGTCTTTAAATTTATTTAGATCAAATTTTTTAATTTATAAATATTTTATCTTTAAAAAAAAAAAATTTAAGAAATATTATTATCACTATAAATTGATAAAAAATCATGTCCAACATTATTAATTTATACACGTTTTACTGTATCATGAATTTGGGAAGGCAAGAATTGCTTCACATGGCTCGGGCCATACCTAAACGTGGTAGTGATGGATCCTGAAATGCTACGGGAGATACTTACAAAACACGAAGCTTGGCCAAAGCCGCTTGATCTGCTGTCTCATGCAAAAGAGTTGCCCGTTGGTCTTGTGAAACTTGAAGGTGAAAAATGGGCCAAACACAGAAGGCTCATGAATCCAGCTTTTCGCACAGAAAACTTGAAGGTATATTATATTATATATATACGTATAATTGACATCATCTGGGTTATTTTATAGGATCTAACAAGAGTTAAAATTGATTTTGGTAGAACATGTTCCCGGTTATTCACTTGAGTTGCAAGGAGATGATAAAAAAATGGGAGACTATTGTATCTCCCACCGGATCCGTGGAATTTGACTCATGGCCTTACTCCTACTCGTTGTCCAAGGAAATTTTGGCTCGAGCTGTTTTTGGGAACAACAGCTACAAAGATGGTCTGGAGATATTTGAGCTCCAGCACGAGTACATGATTCTTGGCATGCAAGTTCTACGATCCATCTATATTCCTGGGTCCATGTAAGATATTTTCTACTATAATCTTTTCCCCGTACAATATATATATAGATAAAGAGAAATTTTGGTGTAGATACTTGCCAAGAAAGTTCAACAAGAGGTGAAAAGGATCTAAAAGAGAGGTACAACAAATGTTAAGAGCTAAAATCCTGAAGAAAGAGAAAGAGATGGCTGAAGGAGGAGACGAAACCAACAACACGAATGACTTAATATCAATAATAAAAAAAAATTTAAAGAAACACAGAAAAAAGTTGGAAAAAAATAAAATTCTCAATTTTTCATTAGTTTTCATTTTTTCCATTTGGCTGTCCAGGTAACAATGATCCTTAATGAAGTTCTGAGGATGTATTCTCCGGCTCACTTCACGATGAGGTCGACCAAAAAAGAAATGAAATTGGATAAGGTCATCTTACCCGCGGGTGTTTTAATCACAGTTCCTATGTTGTTGGTTCACCACGACCCTGATCTGTGGGGAAACGATGTGAACGAATTCAATCCTCAGAGGTTTGCTGATGGTGTGGCAACTGTAACAAATGGAAGGCTCTCGTTTTTGCCACCTCTCCCCTGCCTATACTTCTTACCCAGTTAACACTGTATTCCCGCAACATGGAGCTCGCATTATCATCCGTAAAAAAAAATGTCAAGGAACAAAAAGGGTTTATCATAATGTCTGGCTCGTTTATTTCTTGTGTATTTCTTAAGGCATTTCAGTGCCACTAAACCTTTTACGTACCTTTTTTCTTTTATATAACTCCTCTCTTATTGAGAAAACTAGTATCGAACCGCTTATACGTACGGGTTATATTTTTAAACTGAAACTTTTAATATTTAAATTTAAAATATAATTTAACTGTGACATGCATATTTTCTAAACAAATCAAAACATTTCAAACAGTTTGATTAGGATTGTCAAATAAGATTTAGATACGGTTTCAGTTTGGATTATTTCTGTAAATAATCTAGACATATTTTAAAATGGAAAACCTCTGTCGTCTAGTATCTATAAAAAAAATTTCTATCTCATAACCCTTTCTTTGTAAATAATTATCAGTTCAAAAATTTTAATCTAAAAAAAAATACTTGTTCACCAGTGTTTATTGTAAGAAATTGAGTAAGAGTTATAGATGAGATACATGTATTTCCTGTTTAAATATTTAATTTCTCTAAAACAAATTGAAATTATTGTTTAGGTAAATTTTAACCAGTTCACATGTGGACAGTTCTACAGAATAACAGGAAAATAATGATTTTACTGATTAACAAAATTCAGTTCTTTAGCGTGATAAATTACAAAGAATCACAACAAGAAACCGCCTGAGGATGACTTTGTGGGTTCTTGATGACGATGATCTCGTAGGTCACTATAATCTCGTCGTTGTTGGTGGTGTCTCTTTGTAGCTATGATGAAATTTCGTAACGTTCTTCTAAAAGCTATGATTTAGCTCTCAGAATTCTTAGGGTAATGTTTTTTGTGATGTCGCTTTACTCTTGAGGACGTCCCTATTTATATTGAATGTGACGTCCTAATTCCCTTAGAAGTAGGGATGATGTGTCACCATCTCTTCCAGATTCTAGATTTGGGATAGTTAAATATCTTTCCTTTATGTTAGGATTAGGAAAGAACCCACGCAACGCGTAGGTGTATTATTCAAATTTTCAAAAATAATTTGTGTTCGCTTAACATCTGGATATATATTCAACAATTGATATGTTTAAGTTTGATATCTAACATTTCTTTTTTTTTTTAAACTAAAATTGGTTTATATTTTTTGTAAAAATTAATTAATGATTCATAATTTTAATGGTCTTAAGATTATAAATAAGAGAAAATACAAAACAGCTTCACCAATAGGGAGCTGAATAACATATTAAACTTATAACATTTTGTAGACTATAAAATAGAGTATTTATTTTGTTTGTAAGATATTAAACTAATAACACTTGAAGTCAATATTAAGTAGAGTATTTGTTTTGTTTGTAACCATTTGTTTTATTTTTCTTTTGGTTGTAATAAGTGGTTTTTTTGTTTTTCATTCTTTAATCTTTGTATCTCAGAGTTAAATCGTGTGGCTTGTAAGAATTCTAGCTGTAGGTTTCCTGAACCAAAAGACATTTGAAGTTATTCGATGACAGAAGTTTAGAATGCTTTAAAAATATATGTAACTTTGTGTACCTTCGTATATTTCTTCTCAATTAAGTTCAAATTTTTTTACGTCTTGAGCTTTTGTAATGATGAATTAACACTTGAAATTATGTGTTACTACTTCTGAAATTTAAGGTTAAAGATTTAAACCAAATAAGTTACAATTTCTGCCATCACAATATTTGTATTGCAACCAAATCCTCTTTTGTGTGTTATTTAATATATTATGTCTATAAACATGTTTTGGTCTTTCTTACTTCTTTTCGAAAGCTAATCAACTTTTTGAGATTATACATCCCCATTTCTTTTAGAACCGACATGAAGCCACCTCGAGGAGCACTACAAATTGTTAATCACATCATCAGCTTTTTCCCTAGCCAATTATTGTTCTCTCTTGATTAATCCCAAGCTCATACATTTGCTCTACTATGTCAGTCTCAACTTGCATGAACATGGTAGCTCATTTGCTGCATGCAGCCTTTAACAATGTCTTTTTTAGAATATTTTGGGTAAGTAGTCATCGAACTTAGTGTCATAGTCAAATAAACCTACACATGCTTTATATTTCCGCATACAAAGTCTTTTATCACCTGAAAACATAAAATAAGTTTGGAGAAGAAAATAATTTATTGAAAGTTTTATTTTTACCATTCGAAAATCATTTGAAGTTTTATATTACGCAGGTTTGAATAATATAAACTGTTACCGGTATATTGATAATAGTTTGCAAGAGTAAATATTTTAAATTACGGATAGATTATTATTACAATGTGTAACGATGAAGATGGGTCATCATAAAATAGACTTCTACTAATGGAGGTAAATAAATGTCTACTAATCTATAATCGTTGAAGTACTTCTTTCGCTTGAAGAATAAATCTCCTACTGACTCAAAGCCTCAAACCATCTGTGTCTTTAAGAATCTCTGCAGAATCTACGTTCGAATCAGAAGCTTTCATTTGAATTCGCTTCATGAGCTGGACTTGTGAACCAGTATTAGTTTCATTAGCAATGATTTCTTCTTGCGCTTGAATCCTCATGGAGTCTTTGAAAACATTACTCAGGAACTATCAGAATATTCAATTATGGACCTTGATTATTTATCTCCATCACATCTTTCTCATTAGCTTGTAAATATTCTTTAATCTACAGCTGATCCTATAAATAGATTAGCCTCAACATCAATAAGAATCATTCAGTTCTAAAATCATACAGTATATGGGACTAGAGCCTTTAGTCGATACCAAGACCTAAATTTGTTTTTTTTGTCAAGCGTCTCCTTCATCTTCCTCCTCGATACTTGTTCTTTTCTCTGCATTCTCTTTGTTCAAACCAGCTATGACTTCATCCCAAAACTCAACTGGTGTCACTGCTTTGAAATAAACTCTGTCCACAGCCCATGGTGTTCTGCTCAACATCAATATGCAGAATGTCACCAAGTTCAACACCACCAATTACATCATGTGTGGCGTAACCAAGTCCATGCCCTCGATGGCTATGACCTGGCTTACTTCCTTGATGGCTCAAAACGATGAAACCAGTTCCTGACTCAACAATCGTCGTTGATGGCGCTAATGTCAGCAGACACGACTCCAAATCCTGACTACAGTTTCGAACGTAGCTGTAAACTTGTCTCTAGACCAAATAAGACAAACTCGTTAAGACTGAAATCTGAGGAATCAATAAGAGTTTACCTCTGCATTCTCGAGAATGAAGGTCATGCTTTTTTTACTTAAAGATGCGGTAAATCTTGAGGTCTTGCGGAAATTGGGCTCTGGTAATAAGTTAAAGCCAATAATTTTCTGATTCCGCAATTCCGATAAGTTAAAACCAATAATCACAGGAAATGTAAGATAAGTATTTGAACAACCTCAATGTTCCTCTTCTTGCCTTTATAAATTTATCATCATAGCTTTAGGAGATAATAAAGCTGCAGATTACACAACCGATAGTCGAGATCCGTTTCCATACAATATCGAGAAGGTTTTTCTCGATTCTTGCCATAAACCAACATTAAAAAAGAGAAAAAAAAAACAATGATGCCAAAAATTTGATCAGATCAGGAACAAACTAAATCTGTTATCTGTTTCAGACCTTCACTACATCTTTATTCAGAGCAAAATCCAATGATGAAAATTGATTCACTTAAGTCGTAGTTCACAGCTTCTTCATTTAATTTCTGGAGAATTGTCAACAGACTTATGATGAATGGAAATCTTATTTTTCTAAATAAATTTTAAGTTACCTCTCCAGGATAAATTTCTTCATCAAAAAGTTGGCGGCTCTTCTTCCAAATTTTTTTGGTTTTAATGTTAAAATCTCTTCTTCCAAGTTTGTATGCGTAGGTGTTAATGCCATAGACAAAACAAGTACAATAATGAGCACATTTGGAAGTACACATAGGAAGCACATATAATTGTAACAATCACAGTCTAATGAAATGCTTTTAAGATTTTTGAGTAGTAATATTGGTAGTTAGAGAAAAACATGTTGGCTAAAGAGAACATGAGGAACGCCAATTCCCCTCCCTGAGAAAGAAGAAAGTCAATTCTTATGTTTTCTTGTAATGTGACACCAACTCGGGGACCAATTGCAGTTATAATCAGTGTTGTGATCGCTATAAGACCATCCAAGAGTGAGAGGACATTCTGAGATTCTCGGAACAGAACCTGCAAAAGTTTTAAACCTCATGAGCATGAAATGTTAAATAACAACTTCTATATGTACAAAGGTCGGAAACACATTATACCTCCATGCTTCTATATAGTTTCTATATAGTTACCAGCTGCTTCTATAAAATGTCTGAACATGATAGTTTCCATCAGCTGGAACTGTTAGGCCATGAACCATTGGTTAGTGGTTACCTATGTCTGAACTGTTAATGCAATGTCTGAACTGTTATTACATATTGGTTAGTGGTTTGATACCAGCATAGTAGCAGAACAATCTGGCGACCATTGGAAGTTCTGTGGTCTTAGCTTCTGAGTAAGGCTTCCCATTGTCACATGTCTCTAGAGCGGCGAGCTCTTCATTGTGTTTGTCCTTTCCTGCGTTATCTGCGAACCTTTAGCATTATTCTTGACCTTTCTTGAAATCCAAATCAACAGCAGATGATACCAGATATGACTTTTAAGTTCCTTCATCAAAGGCCTTCCTTGCAGCTTTCTCCCTGAAGGCAATCCTTCCATTGTAACGATTTCTCCCTGAAAATCAAATAAGTACATAGATTCACGAAATCAAAGCGACTAATCATTGATCTAAGTCATCATCAATAAAAAAAAGAACATGTTGAAACAATCTATAACAACATCATCAATAAAATTTGAAACCAAGTTTTACCTAATTCTTAGTCTAGAAATCCATACTACAACTTCTCGCACGAGCTCTCGTTTACTTCTTGTTTATTCTCCTTTTTATGTAATTTCGATCAGATATAAATAAAATCCCTTTTGATTCATTCAGCTATTAAGATTTGTTGCTTTGCACGGGAGTCTAGTCCTTTGATTTGTCCTTACGCTTATAAAATACAATTTGTGGTATTTAACACCCACATTTTGGCACCGTCTGTGGGGACAAGTTTATAGATATCTCTATTTACAGAGCAGATTCTTTCTCTTTGAGAAAATCGAAATGGATTCAGTCAGATCGGAAAACGTGGTCACGAGCCCATGAAATGGATCAGGGCAAAGGGGTGCGGCATCGACCGTAATCCCCAGCTCCAGAAGGACTGCAGTCCTTACCACTCTCCTTTCGCGACCTACCAGCACCGTGGCAACCATGCCGGTAGTCCAAGTGACTCAAAATAAACGATCCATTACAGAAGATCGTGGAGCCACAACACATAACACTGATACAGTGTCAATCCTGGCGTCAAGACCTAGTGGCCCTGGAGTGATTGCCGAAACGGGTCCGTGACCCACTTCCGCACCATTAAACGGGAGTTCAGCTAGCGTAAACCGTAGCAGAAACTCCAGCGCAAGCGTGGCACCACGTACCGCAGCCCATATTGCGTCAGCACAACAAAACCAAACCAAAGCCGGAATCGGCACAACGCTCTGTAATCTGACTATAGGAACCGGATCTACACGCCACAACCCTCCTTACGGATGGTCAGCAGTATGGATCCGTGAGGAAACACCAAGTGCTCCTCAACCAACTAACACAGGGGACTAGATACATACCAAAACCCCTGAGACCGGTAGACAACCTACCGATGAGCTAGCGGAAATCCGCAGAATGCTCAATACCTTGGTAGAAAAGGCCAACCTCCAAGAAAATTCGAACAAAGCTCTAGCTCAACGCATCGAACAACAGGAAAGATATCTTATCTAACGCTTCTATGAGTCTTTGAGACTCGATGCCCCTTCGACATCCACACGACCTCCCGGTCCACCTGGATGTCTTAGGAAAAATACCAGTCCACCACCACGAACAACTCTGGACTTTTTGCCTTTAAACGCATCAGTCACAGCAGAACAGTTTGTGACCCCATCATGCTTGTTATTCATGCAGACTTTATTTATTTGTATTCGCAAAGAGATTTGGTTTACTTTTGTTTAGAGGATAGATGTCGTCGCAGCGAGAGTTGGATAGATATCATTATAGTGTTCTGAGTTTAAGAACCGAACATACAATTGCATCCTAATTATTGAACCGCCCAGTTCGCAATTCAAAGTATTCTCCAATTGATGTCCCTAGGCCTAGCTTCTTGTCATATTGAATCTACATCTTTATTTTATTGTTTCCATCTTGTTTTATTTAATTTACATTTATTGGTTTAGCTTAATTCAAAACTGAATAATCTATTGTGCGAACTAGAGTCTATGTGGAATTCGATCCATAAGTACTACAGCGATCTCTTAATTTGAGCGAGTAGCTCTAAGGGTTTTGAGCATGTCAAATTTTGGCTCCGTTGCCGAGGACTCTTTGATTCACCATTAGGTTTAGGTTAAAATTAAGTCTAAATTTTTTATTTTCTTTTGTTACTTACGCGGTCTTTCTTTTCTTGTGTGTTTCAGGTGCATGCATAAGCACGGTACCAAGAGCAATAAGGATCTTTTAGTTGTGAATTTTTCTACTCAAGAACTAGCTAAGTCAGAGCGAGCTAACCGGACAGCCAAAAGGATATCAGAGATGGTTAATCTGCTGGTGTTGTTTAGGGATGAGACTGGAGTTTTATGTGATTCAGAGGGCCATGCGCGCAATGCGCAGGGTCAGAAATTGGATGCTGATGGGAACACGATACTCGAAGTCGTTGAGCATGTCAACCGACACGATGCTGGTGTCTGTCGACATAGACAGAATTTTCATGGTCCCCGTGATGATTAGAATGAGAATGGTGTTGAGGAGAGAACACTTGCTGAATTCAACAGGCCTAGTCAGTTCTATGCTAATAGGTCTACTATCCAACCTCCTACTTTTCAGAGGAATAACTTTGAATTGAAACCCGCATACTACACTCTTGTGGGACAACACCCTTTTCATGGTCTTTCCAATGAACACTTGATGGATCACATTGAGAGGTTTGAGGATTTGGCTTCTGGCATTAAAGCCAATGGAGTATTAGAGGACTACATTTTCTGCAAGCTCTTCTCATACTCACTTGCTGGGGAAGCAGCTTATTGGCTTAAGCAGTTAAAACCGGGATCTTTGACGACTTGGGACGAAATTAAGACAGCCTTTCTGAACAACTTCTATAAGGATGCAAGGTATGAAGATTTGAGAAACATGATCTCCCAGTCTACTCAAGGACCTACTTAGACTTTCAAAGCAGCTTGGCTAAGATTCAAGGGATATCAGAGAGATTGTCCACATCATTATTTCAGTGAGGTTCAGCTTTAGATGCTGCTAGCAATGGAAATTTCAAGACCAATACACCAAGGGCTGCGAGTAAACTGATTGAGAACTTATCTTCTAGTAATAGTACCAAGAGTGCAGACCTTTAGAGGACAAGACAAGCAGCTAACATGGGTACTGGTCAGATTGTTGAGGTGAATGCAAAGTTGGATATGGACACAGTCTTCTTGTGGGTAAGAAATCAGTTAAGTGTGCTACAGAGGTTGAAGAAAAGGATGTAAACTACATCAATGTAACTGGATATCAGGAAAAAAGATATGGATATACACCAAGGCCTGAGTACCAACAGCTCTATCCGATTAATAGTTTCACCAAGAACTATGAATCTTTATCTCACCGACACCTCCTCCAAACACTAAAGAAAGTGAGATTAAGTCTATGTTGGAACAGATACTGGAGGGTCAGCAGGATATCGCAGTTGATTTTAAGGGGAAGATTGATGTTTTGTACACAGACTTGAATGGAAAATTTGAAGCTTTTGACAGCCATGTGAAGAAGCTAGATATTCGGATTTCCCAATCAGCTAGTTCTTCAAGAAGATCTGATACAAAACAACATCAACCATGCCATTCTGTTACTTTGAGAAGTGTGAAACAACTAGAGCATGTTGTGAAGAAAGGATTGTCATCTGAGGACACCATAGATCTGGAAGAAGTGAAAGATGATGTGATTTCCGAGGAAATTTTGTCCACGTCGACCGACGCGCAGTCACCATGTCAGTTGACATGGGCAGGAATATTGGCGACAGAATCTATCCATGTCGATTGACACACATCTTCTGTTGGTCGACGTGAGTGCAACAGCAGTCCTAATTCAGCTGAAATAACACAACAACCTGCAGAAAGGGTTTACAAACCAAAGGTACCATATCCTTATCCAATACCAAGGAAGTCTAAGCAAGATATGGAGAATATGAGATGCAAGGATATGATTGATAAGGTTATGACTGAACTTCCTCAAGTTGATGAAGTTAAGCTTACACTTCCACTCAAGAGGTATGTTAAGAGAATGGTTATAAATGGTGTGAGTCCTGAGGAAGGAGCTTTGTTTACCAGAGCAATTAGTGCAATTTGCTTGAACAAAATCCCACATAAGGGGAAAGGAAATCAAAAGGAAGTGGTAGTCTCTGAACAAGGTTGTGCCATGATTAAGAGTTGGACTATAGAGAAACTACCTGATCCAGGAAGTTTTGTGCTTAATTGCTGCATCTCAAAAGATGTATTTTCTCATTCTCTTTGTGATTTTGGCTCAACTATCAACTTGATACCTTACTATGTCGCTGTTAGACTTGGGATGATTGTTTTCAAGCCAACAAATATCATTATTGTCTTGGCTGATAGGTCAAAGAGGATTCCAGAAGGTGTTCTAGAAGATGTTCCAGTAAGGATTGGAGATTGTTTGATTCCCACAGACTTTCTGATGTTGAAATATGAGGAAGAACCGGATGATCCTCTCATTTTGGCATGACCTTTCTTGGCTACAACTGGTGCTCTCATTGATGTAAGAGGAAGCAAGATAGCTTTGAATTTGGGTGATAAGGTGATGAACTTTGATATGGACAAGTTGAGAAAAACACCCATCATTGATGGTCAATCATTCTCTGTAGAAACCTCCAAAGACATTAATGCTGGGTATGTCAAAGACTTGGGTCCTAATGAGCAAGTGAATAAGCAAGCTTCAGAGCTTGAGGATTGGAGTGGTGATCATATCTTAAAGACTAGGGTGCAAGACAAGGTTGTACACAATAGAATATTGCTAGAGGATGATGTTTTTCTGATGGAAACAAGGATAGCAGAGAGGAATTTCAAAAAAATTGCAGATATCCGAGTTCTGGGATCGTGTCGATCGACATGACCCACCTGTGTCGGTCGACACGCACCACCAGTTAGTCCGTAGTTTTCTAAAACAGCTGGTTTTTAGAATGATCTCAATGCTGCTAGTCTCAAAGATGTTGTCATACATAAACCTCCCGATCCCACACTTCATTCACCCCTGAAAAAGCAAAGGTACACACTTTCTGAGCCCAAATCATCTAATATCATCAATAAAAAAATTCAAGATACAAAGACTGTTTTACAGTTAACCAAGTCACAAGATTCTTGTAGAGCACTTGTTTCTTCTGTTGATTATTTTGCAGGGAAAAGAAGCATCCCACACATACCAATATCTCACCCAGTTGATGTTCCTCATTACCTTGGTTGTCCTCATGCACCCAATGCTTACACTCCACCATGGATGAAGCAATCTCTTTCCGAGAGACATTCAATGCCACTCACTCGTCCACCAGATTTTCATGCTTCAGCCAAGTCAAGCTAATGACTTTCAAAGAAGCGCTTAGTGGGAGGCAACCCACTTGTTAGTTTTTCTTTTTCTTTCTTTTTCTTTTCACTTTGAGTCAGTTTTTCTTTTGATTTTTGTTGGATCTTGTTTGAACTTGTTATGTTATCATATTCTGTTGTTATTTTACATGATTTGGAGCTCTTAATTAGGATTCATTGTCAGAAAATGGACTGAATGACTTATTGAATGGTGTGAAACTTCATTGCACGACCTTCGCTCTCAGGTCGACCGACACACATATTCGGTGTCGATTGAAACCAATCAACATAAGGTCATGATTTTCAAACATAACTTTTCACTCATCTATCAATTTTTATTTATTTTTCTCACCTTCATTAAGCTTGATTACACTAGGGATAGTGTAGTTTAAGTCTGGGGGAGGTTGTTACTAACTCTATTTATTCTTTTGATAGTCAATCCTAATTTTCCTTTATTTTTTGCAATTTTGTTTGATTGAGTCAAACCTAGTTAGAAACTATGAACTATCTCTTAGTCTATTGTTGTTTGCTATGTTTTCTGGTGACCATTGTTGCAGAGCTTATTCAGATTCAACTAATGGAAAACCCCCAAGTCTGACCGGTTAACTTGATATCCCCATACTTACAACAGATGTCCGCTATAGCCTGAACTAATTTCTGTTAGTTCCTTTTACCTCATTGATGAATTTGGTGTTTGAGAGCTTTACTTTTCATTCATATCTGACCTGATAAAACCAAAGTAAGTTATGATGTCTAGTCTCCCCAAAAGTTGTTACTAATAATAAAAGCCTTTAAGGTATAGTTTATGAATGACCAAGTGATTATCTGAAGTAGAAGCGGGTAAGAGAAATCTATGCCCCCACATTTCTACTTCTTAAGGAGATGATGAAAGTAGGGTTGCTGTGAGGGTAGGAGTGATCCTCTGACCCACTATTCACTTCTAATAGCCTACCTTCATAAAAATAAAAAAAATAATATAAGATCCAAAATAACAAACGATTTAAGTCTGGGGGAGACATAAACATCATTGTTGTTGTAAGGTTTGTCTTGTTACGGCATAGGATGACAGCTGAGTCTAGAAGGCTCTTGAACACTGAATTCAGAATTAAGACCCAGAGATGAATGACTTACTAAATGGATATGTTGTTAAGTTGTGGTGTGTATTGAGAAGACTGGGAGTGACTACGGTTAGTCTCTAAATAGTTCTTGCACCATGTGGATTACATGAAGACTGGTAAGCACAATGTTCTAAAGAGTAGGTGCATTTCGCGATTTTAAAACTTCTTCCTTGATTCAGTTTTCTGTTTGCTTGAGGGCAAGCAAAAGCTAAGTCTGTGGGAGTTGATATATCATGGCTTTTAGCCATGATATACATAATGGTTTTAGAGTTTTTGTTATGAAATGAGTCTTATTAGGTACAAATGTGAGATGTACCTTGTTGATACATTATGAAGCGATTCTGGAGCATTGTAGCTGAAAAGATGGAAAGTTATTGTTCATCAAGTTACTGTTCACCGAGTTACTTTTCATCGGCATTGCTCATCGAGTTACTGTTCACTGTTACTGTTCATGTCGACCGACACACATGAACAGTGTCGGTCGACATGGTACTATTCATGCCGAAGAATTGCAGTTTTTGCCCACAAGTTTTCCTTATTTGCAATAAATCCAAATTCGTGTTTTAACTTATATATAGTATTTTTAGGTCATTGTTTAGACTTATGCTTTATTTTCTACTGCCACCTTTTGAGAGATATTTTTGGAGAAGACTTCTAAACTCTTTCTCCTCTTGATTTATTTTATGATTTTCATTCTATTCATGATGTTTGTTTCATTCACCATGTTTGAGTAGTTTACTTGTTAGATCTAGGGTTTTCAAGGGTTTATGATGAATTGTTGAATTAAGATATTCATAATGTTCTTCATCTAGATTTGAATCTATACTAGTTCTAGGCTAGCCGCCAGTTGCAAATAAGGAAATCTCTTAGGAATATTAGTAGGTGCGAGAGTGTTATTGATATCCTGACCTAATCTTAGATGAGCAAACAGCTTTTTTCGCAGCGAGAGTTGTTTTAGGAATTTTGTGAACATATCATACTTGTTATTCATGCAGACTCTATTTATTTGTATTCGCAAAGAGATTTGGTTTACTTTTGTTTAGAAGATAGATGTCGTCGCATCGAGAGTTGGATAGATATCATTATAGTGTTATGAGTTTAAGAACCGAACATATAATTGCATCCTAATTATTGAACTACCCAGTTCGCAATTCAAAGTTTTCTCCAATTGATTTCCCTAGGTCTAGCTTCTTGTCATATTGAATCTACATCCTTATTTTATTGTTACCATCTTGTTTTATTTAATTTACATTTATTGATTTAGCTTAATTCAAAAATGATAATCTATTGTGCGAACTAGAGTCTCTGTGGAATTTGATCTCTAAGTACTACAATTATCTCTTAATTTTGAGAGAGTAGCTCTAAGGGTTAATTTGAGCATATCAATGTACATGGTGGTTAATCTCTAAATGGTTCTTGTACCATGTGGATTACATGATTAATGGTAAGCAGAATGTTCTAAAGAGTAAGTGAAATTCACGATTTTCAAACTTCTTCCTTGATTCAGTTTTCTGTTTGCTTGAGGGCAACCAAAAGCTAAGTCTGGGGAAGTTGATATATCATGGATTTTATGGTTTTTAGCCATGGTTTATGCATTGGTTTTAGAGTCTTTCTATTATTATTTGAGTCTTATTAGGTACAAACACGAGATGGACCTTAATGATCACTTTGAAGCTTTTGGAGGCTTGTAGCTGAGCAAAACAACTTGGAAACAAACATTGTTGTCCATGTCGATCGACAGGCCTACGCCGTGTCGGTCGACACACACCCGACGTGAATGATGCCTTCGAGATTTATCAAGTTTCAAGAATTGCAACTTTTCCCAAGAAGTTTCTAATGTTTATATTCAGGCCTACTTCGTGTTTTAGGTTAAACTTATGTTTTTTGTAGTCTCAGAGACTAAGTTATCATAGGAAGTTTTCATTGTAAGTTCTAAGAAAGTTTTGTTGGAAAGAAGAATCAGAACTAAAGGGTTCTTATCTCCTTTTATTTTCTTATTATATTTTATGAGTGTTATTCAAAGTATGATTTGTGTTATCTCTTCTATGTCTGAGTAGTCACCTTGTTAGATCTAGGGATTTTCAAGGGTTTATAATGGTTTGTTGAATTGGGCATAAACATGTTAGGATATCTATAATATTTTTCATCTAGATTTGTTAATTACACTAGACTTAAGATTGATCACCTTAATTCTGGTACTGTAGGAATGTTGGTAGGCGCGATAGTCCTATTAATATCCTGAACCAATCTTAGATTAGCAAACAGCCTTTTTGCAGAGAAAGTTGTTTTAGGAATTTTGTAAACATATCATACTTGTTCATCATAGAGACTATTTATTGATATTTTGCAAAGAGATTTGGTTTGCTTTTGTTTAGAGAATAGATGTTGTGGCAGCGAGAGTTGGATATATCATATTAGTGTTATTATTTCAAGAACCGAACAAACAATTGTGTCTTAATTACCGTCCAATTCACATTCCAGAGTATCCGTAATTGATCTTCCCTAGGTCTAGCTTTTTAATCATCTGAATTTACATCTATTAATCTTTTTATCTTTCATTATATTGCTTTTATTTAATTTCTTATTTATTGATCCAGCTTAATTTGAATCTGTTACATCTCTTTTGTGAGTTTTCAGAGTCCTTGTGGATTTGATCCCTAAGTGCAGCAACTGATATCTTAATTTGAGAGAGTAGTTCTTGGGTTATATTTGACCACTGTCAGTATGTACAAATGCGAGATAGACCTTGTTGATACATTAAGAAGCAATTAGGGAGCATTGTAGCTGAAAAGTGGGAATTGGTACTGTTCATTGGCACTGTTCATTAACACTGTTCAAGTCGACTGACACTGTTCATGTGTGTCGATCGACATGGTCACTATTCACACTAAATAATTTCTGAAAATTTGCAGTTTTTGTCCGGGAGTTTCATGTGTTTACTAAATGAGCCCAAATCGTGTTTAGACTTATATTTAGTATTTTTAGGTTATTGTTGAGACCTATGCTTTGGATTCTACAACCCATCCACATTTTCGGAGATTTTTGGAGAAGATTTCTAAACTTTTATTTCTTCTCTGATTTATTTTGTGATTCCTGTTCCATTCATGGTGTTTGTTTCATTCACCATGTCTGAGTAGTTTGCTTGTTAGACCTAGGGTTTTCAAGGGTTTATGATAAATTGTTGAATTGGGCATATACATATTAGGATATTCACAATTATTCTTCATCTAGATTTGACCTATACTAGTTTTAGGCTAGCCGCTAGAATCTCGAATCTTAGGATATTTAATATACATGAGAGTGTTATTTATATCTTGAACTAATATTAGATGAGCAAAATAGTCTATCGCAAAGAGATTTTGTTTATGGATTTTGTGAACATATCATACTTGTCATTAATACATTCTTCATTCAATAGGATTCACAAAGTTTTCTATTATTTCAGTATAGTTATCATTACAGTGAGAGTTAGATGATCATATCATTGTGTTATGAGTTTAAAAACCGGTCATACATTGCATCCTATATATCGAACCGCCCAGTTTATAATTAAAAGTATTCCCTAACTAATTTCCCTAGGTATAGCTTTTCCTTATATTGAATCTACAACCTTATTTAATTGTTTTCATCCTGTTTTATTTAATTTACATGAATTGGCTTAGCTTAATTTGAAACTAATAATGTATTGTGTGAACTAGAGTCCTTGTGGATTTGATCCCTAAGTACTACAGTGATTTCTTAATTTGAGAGAGTAAGTGTAAATTTGAGCATATCAAATTTTGGCAAAACTCCATACTTTGATCCTTAAAGATCCATTCCACCTCCAAAACCTACAAAAAAGACATGCATATGCCAACTCTGCTCTGCAAACGATTTATCATGGATTTTCTGGTTTTTAGCCATGATATATGCATTGGTTTTAGATTCCTTTCTATTGTTTATTGAGTCTTATTAGGTATAATACGAGATGGACCTTGATGATCACTTTAGAGATTTTGGAGGCTTGTAGCTGAGGAAAACGACTTGGAGACGGATACTGATGTCCATGTCAATCGACACACACATCTTGTGTCGATCGACACACATAGCGATGTAAAGATGCCTTCGAGTTTAATCAAGTTTTAAGAATTGCAAATTTTCCCAAGAAGTTTCTATTGTTTGTAATTCAAGTCATGTTCGTGTTTTAGGTTATATCTTTATTTTAGAAGTCTGATAAGACTAAGTTTCATATAAGTTTTCATTAAGCAAGTTTTGGATTCAAGTTTTGTATTGGAGAGAAGATCAGAACTCACCTTATAGAGAGAAGATTCTGAACTCATGTTTTTACTTTGATTTATTTATAATGATTTGTTGAATTGGGCATAAACATATTAGGATATTTGTAATGTTCTTAATCTAGATTTGATTATACACTAGATTTAAGATTGATCACCTGAATTCTAGTATCATAGGAATGTTAGTAGGTGCGAGAGTGCTATCGATATCCTGAACTAATCATAGATGAGCAAACAGCTTTCTCACATAGAGATTTGGTTTAGGTATTTTGTGAACATATCATACTTTAATTTAATGCATTAGTCCACTCATTAGAACTCGCAAATAGATTTGGTTTTCTATGCACTTGCGGGAACTATTGGTTTGGGTAAAACCTGATATAAAAACCACACATTAAGTTTTTAGCACCGTTGCCGAGGAGTAATTGTATCCTCTAGATCTACGTTTTAGACCTAGTCTAGGATATTTTATTTTCTGCATTTTTTATTTACGTCTTTGAGATCGACCGATCCACATAAGATCAATCGATCCTACTTCTTGCACGATTGACCGATTCCTTTCGAGATCAACTGATCCTACTTTGTGCAAGATCGATCGATTCTTCTTTGATCGATCGATCCTACTTCTCTCGTGATCGACCATATTCTACCAAGATCGATCGATCCTAGAGCCTCTTAATCGGATCTGACTTTCAAACTTCTTCTACTTCTCAGGTGTATGCAATTAAGGAGCAATGCTTCTAAAGATCTACAAGACTTGAGTATAGAGGAGTTGACAAGGAAGTCCACAAGGAATATCAAGGATAAAAAGAAGAACAAAACCACAAGGAAATCAAAAGATAAAGTTAGTATGGTTGACCCAAATAACTTAAGAAACATTCCCCCTGTTGTTGATGGTGAGGATGCAGAAGAAGTCCGGCAGAGAGAGGGTCAAGTTAATCAAGGACCTCTCAATGATGTTGGAGCTCCCGGGGTGAGAGTAGATGCTGCGTCGGGACTGCAAGTGCCTCCGCACAGGGTTACGTTAGGCGTGCAAGATGCCCCACACGCCTACTCTAGGAACCGATCTGCTATCATTCCCCCTCCTATCCAGAGGCAAGATTATGAGATTAAACCTCAAATAATCACCCTGGTAAAACAGAAAAAATTCCATGGGCTATCTAACGAGAACCCAATGGTCCATATTGATATATTTGAAGAGATCTGTAGTACCACCAAAGCCAACGGAGTCCCCAAACTACCTCCGTTGTAGGATATTCTCTTTTTCCCTTGTTAATAAGGCTCAAAGATTGCTGAAATCTTTGAGTCCTAGATCTATCACAAGCTGGGGTGAATGCCTAGCTGCTTTCTTACAGTAGTTCTTCACCAAAGCTATATCCGCAGCATTTAAAAACAAAATAGCCACATTCCGCCAAGTTGATACCGAGTCCTTTATGAAGCTTGGGAACACTACAAGGAATACCTAAGGGATTGTCCCCCTCAAAGCTACACCGAGTCGGACATGATGAACTTTTTCTATAACGGAGTAGATATGAAGTACCAAATGGCTATGGACACAGCTAGCAGGGGAGACTTCATAAGCAACACACTGGAGGAAGCCATGGAGCTCATTGAAAACCTGGCAGAAAGAAACTCTAACAGATCTTCTGACTATGATAGGAGAGTCAACCCCACTCAAGCGAGTGATAAAATCATAGAGGAGCTTAATGCCAAGGTGGACATTATGATGAGAGCTCAAAAGAGGTTGGTTAATCTTTTGGAAAGTGAAGAGTTCAGTGATGAGGAGGAACAAAGTGAGGAGATCAATTTTCTCGGTGGAGAGGGAAAATACCAAAACCGGGGTTTCAACCCAAACTTTAGGAACCATCCTAACCTATCCTACCACAGTACTAATGTTGAGAACCCTGGAGATCAGTTCTATCCACCTCAGAGTACTCATAACCAAGGGAATTTCCAAAACAATGTTGGTTATGGTAAAACGGGATTCAACCCCCAATCTGGGAATGCTGGTTCCATGGGGAAGATTGAGTCCTTATTCCAGAAAATCATGGAATGATAGATGAAATTTGTTGGGGATATCAACGCTAAGGTTGATAGAGTTTACGAGAACCTCAATGGGAAGTTTGATGCCTTATGAACTCACATAAGAGTATTGGAAAACCAAGTTGCTCAAACTACTGAGAAAAATAGGGCACCAACCAGAACTTTAACGGGAAAACCTGAAAACAACCCCAACGAATCTCTACACTTCATTGAACTCAGAAGCAGAAAACGCGCTGTCCCGAAAAACTATCCTGCTAGAGGTGATCAGACAATCTTTGATCTGTCTGATGATGAAGAAGACGATTTCTTCAATGATGACATAGAGGATAGGTTTTACAACAGAGAACTGAAAATTCCTGAAGAGCCTGAAACGTCGGAAAATAGAAGTGATCACTCCATGGATGATGAGATAGAGGAAGCAGAGCGTTATTACACTAACCTCAGAGAGATGGAGATTCATCAGGATTGATCGATCCCCAGCGAGATCGATCAATCTCCTGTGCTGAAAGACCAGGATCTTCCGACCGAACCTATTAAATCAACTACCAAAACTTCAGCACCCTCTGAAAAGAAATTACCATCAATCCCTAAATCAACCTACCATGAATTTGATAAGTGGAAATGTGAAAAGATAGCTAAAGAGATGAGAGCTAGATTACCTTTCTCAGAGGTCTACTCGATGATTCACTTGGTGAAAGATCATCTAAAATAAAATTTCACTAGGGAATCCACCATGGAAGACTCTGTCAATTTCCTAAGGGAAAATTGTGATAAGAAAATGCACGAAAAACTTCCCAATAAGGTAGGAGACCCGGGGAAATTCATCCTGTCATGCACCATTGGAGATACCTGTTTCAAAAACAGCTTGGTAGATTTGGGAGCAAGCATATACGTGCTACCACTCTCTATTCGCATAAACTTGGACTGCTAACTATGCAGCAAACCAACAATATAATCACCATGGCCGATGGAACAACCCGTAGACCACATGGATTCCTGATTGATATCCCAATATTGGTAGGCTCGTGTTACATACTCGCTGATTTCATGGTTTTGAACTTGAACGATAATGATACAGACCTTATCCTAGGGCGTCCTTTCTTCGCTACAGCTAGAGTATCCATAAATGTGCCAAAAAGAAGGATAAAAATCCATCTCAAAAAAACAGTTGTGAAACTTTACGTTCAGTCCATCGATATGTAACCTACCGTCAATGGTCAAACATTTGTGATTAACGATTTTGATGCTATCAATGTTGTTCACTCAGTGAACAAGGTCCCAAGAGTTTTCATGACCGAGAGGATTTTAGAAATCAAAGCAAAATTTCGTTGAGATTGATCTATCTGAGAGCAGGATCGATCGATCCAACGATGAGAGCCACTGCTTTCTCATTAAGAAGATCGATCCGGACTCTATTAGGATCGATCCGGAGGGTGAGATCGATCAATCCCACTTCCCCGATAATGATTTAAAACTGGGGAGGATCAATCAATTCTGGTTGAGATCGATCGATCCTGGTTGAGATCGATCAATCCCCGCGGACACAGTTACAAAACCTTCCGATGATAAAACCCTAAAAGAGTTTAGAAATCAAGGGAGGCTGGAAAAACAACCCCAACACCACCTAAGAAAATGGACCCTCTCACAGAAACCAAGGTTGATGAGATAATTTCCGAGTGGGGTGCAAGGTTAACCTCTAAGGAGGTTAAATCTGTGTTACCTATAATGGCAGGCTTCATTGGGGACATCCTTGCCGGCAGGGTTACACTTCAGGAAGCAACTGACTATCTACAGGATTATCTACTCAGCAAGAGGCAGGACAAACTACCTCCTAAGATGGATGACCCATGTCAATTCCATATACCAATCATAATTGGAAGGACCCATTTGAGGAACTGCTTGGTAGACACTGAGCTAGCACAAACGTCATATCACTCAGCCCCGCTAGGCTATTGGGTCTAAAACACATGGAACCAACCAAGTCCCAAATAGAATTGTTTGATGGATCACCCCAAAGCCCTTCAGGGATCTTAGTAAACATACCAATTTTTGTGGGGGGGAAGTTATGTTCTGATAGACATCTTTGTGCTGGACATGAACTGCGATGGATCGGATCTAATTTTAGGACGAACATTCCTAGTGTCCGCCCGTGCTTCTATCAGCATACCCAAAAGGAGGACAAAACTGCAAGTTGGAAACAAGGTCATAAGTTTCCCCATCAAGACCATCAAGCGATACCCAATCGTATTTGGTCAAACACCCATTGTGAAGGATGTGGAATCTGAAGATACCATTCCTTCAATGAACCCAAGACCCAATTGAAATAAAACCAAGTCAAGCTAGTGACTTTGCAAAAATAAGAGCTAGTTGGGAGGCAACCATACATGTTCTTTTAATTTTTTTTTGCTTTTGAATTATTAAAATATTTTATTTTATTTCCCTGCAGTTATTTTATTTATTTATTTAT
This sequence comes from Cardamine flexuosa, assembly GCA_963555745.1. Taxonomy (NCBI): domain Eukaryota; kingdom Viridiplantae; phylum Streptophyta; class Magnoliopsida; order Brassicales; family Brassicaceae; genus Cardamine; species Cardamine flexuosa. The sequence goes on from OY743217.1 coordinate 18,057,134, forward strand.
TTATTTTTCAAAATAAGATATGATGATGTTTTTGTGTTGAGCTGACTGAAAACAGGTGCAAAACGCAGAAGATGCGAATTTCAAGAAGTTTCAGGACGCTGAGATCGACCAATCCTTCCAAGATCGATTGATCCTCGAGACAAAAAAAGCTGAAAACCAGTTCATAAACAGACCAATGCTCCCTTTTGGTCTTAAAACCCTTTTTCACGGTTTATGGTTTGCTTTCTTGTTCACAATTCATTATCTTCATTGTTGTTTCGCAGCACCTTTTTCTTTGATTTTATATCACTGCGGGACGCAGTGATTTAAGTCTGGGGGAAGGGATGTCTGCTTTCATATGTTACTAACACTGTGTTTTCTTTTGTTTCCTTGTAAAAAAAATTCAAAAATTTTCAAAAATAAAACTTTTTCATTTTTCTTGAGTCGTTTTATTGAGTCAAAACATGAGAATTTTATTACAATTTTCTTGGTTTTTTATTTATGTTGACATTTATTGGACTTAGTTCAGGAAGATAGAAAACACCATGAGTGAATCAACTTTACCATAAGCGACCTATCCTTTGGAAATCTAAATGATCTAGCATTGGCTCTATCTACTTGGACCTTTAACCGGACTAATCTTCTCACTTAGGGGCTCGATATCGCATAAACGATCATATACATCCGGAGTTCACCTCATTCTTATTAGAGCTCTGGATGGTGAAGCTCATTTTTAATTAGCTTGGTTCCACACCCTTACACCCTTTTTCATTCAGACCCCAGCCCTCTTTCGCAACATTAGGAGCATGTGCAACCAAGTGCAAAAACTACGGAGTATGGAGACCGGTACAACCAGATATTCTAAAAATTTCCGAGTAAGCTTTCTAGTATCAGTACTTCATCTATATTACTTTGAGTTAACTATTGGTGCAGTTTTTAGGGGATTGATGTACATGGTTAGGACTGGTTCCAACTTCCCCTTCTCAGAAAAAATGCTCTGGGATCAACCGATCCTATCTAGGTTGATCGATCTCGTCTCATCCCGAGACTCTCTTTCAAAAAAAAAACGAAAAGAAAGAGAAGGGATAGAAGTCTGAAGGAACCAGAATAAAATCTTTTATTTATTTTGTTAGTCATTTTTTTATGTTATTTATTTTAGTACCAATAGTAACTCCATTAGGATCATTATATAGAAGCTTTCTTGGGATCCAAGGTTCAGGAGATTGTGCACCATCTTTTGTTTCCGTCTCACTCTGATTTTGCGCATTGGCTTGCACCGGAATTCATTTATCATGGCTAACCATCACCCTTAAAATGCCCCCCTCGGTACTAGCTTTAGCGATTTTGACTCCCTTTGTAAGACTGCACGCAATACTTAATGAATGTTAAAGGGCCAGCAATGGAGATTTCAGAAGTTCCCTTCGATCTCGGATGCTAGAGTACGGTAATGTTTGCTATGCTTATGGTAAAGTACATGTTGGACTGTTAAAGTTCAATTAACCTTTCACAAGGTTTCTTTTTGGTTTACGTGATCAACATGGTGGATTCTAAAGCTAAGCGTAAGTTCTCGTTTTTCAAACTTCCACTTCCGAACTTTGTTTCATTGTCTTGTTGCTTACTTGAGGACAAGCAAGGATTCAAGTCTGAGGGTGTGATGAGTCTCTATTTTCACTAGTTTTTACATGTTTTATTGAGTCTAGAGTTAGGTTTTGTGTCCTTATGGCCGGTTTTAGTGTCTTTTCAGGTTTTTACTTCATTGGAGCTAAAATGGGCAAAATGGAGCAACTTTGGACATTTTTACACTTCACTGGATTTTGGAGACACTACTTTGGACGTCTCCAAAAACTACGGAGTATGGAGACCGGTACAACCAGATGTTCTAAAGATTTCCAAGTAAGCTTTCTAGTATCAGTACTTCATCTATATTACTTTGAGTTGACTATTGGTGCAGTTTTTAGGGGATTGATGTACATGGTTATGACTGGTTCCAACTTCCCCTTCTCAGAAAAAATGCTCTTGGATCAACCGATCCTATCTAGGTCGATCGATCCCGTCTCATCCTAAGACTCTCTTTCAAAAAAAAACGAAAAGAAAGAGAAGGGATAGAAGTCTGAAGGAAGCAGAATAAAAATATTTATTTATTTTGTTAGTCATTTTTTATGTTATTTATTTTAGCACCAATAGCAACTCCATTAGGATCATTATATAGAAGCTTTCTTGGGATCCAAGGTTCAGGAGGTTGTGCACCATCTTTTCTTTCCGTCTCACTCTGATTTTGCGCATTGGCTTACGCCGGAGTTCATTTATCATGGCTAACCATCACCCTTAAAATGGCCCCCCGTTACTAGCCTTTAGCGATTTTGACTCCCTTTGTGAGACTGCACGCAACACTTAATAAATGTTAAAGGGCCAGCAATGGAGATTTCAGAAGTTCCCTTGGATCTCAGATGCTAGAGTACGGTAATGTTTGCTATGCTTATGGTAAAGTATATGTTATACTGCTAAAGTTCAATTAATCTTTCACAAGGTTTATTTTTGGTTTTTATGATCAACATGGTGGATTCTAAAGCTAAGCGTAAGTTCCCATTTTTTAAACTTCCACTTCCGAACTTAGTTTCATTGTCTTGTTGCTTACTTGAGGACAAGCAAGGATTCAAGTCTGAGGGTGTGATGAATCTCTATTTTCACTAGTTTTTACTATTGTTTTTACATGTTTTATTGAGCCTAGAGTTAGGTTTTGTGTCCTTATGGCCGGTTTTAGTGTCTTTTCAGGTTTTTACTTCATTGGAGCTAAAATGGGCAAAATGGAGCAACTTTGGACGTTTTTACACTTCACTGGATTTTGGAGACACTCTGGGATCAACCGATCCTGAAAAGGATCGAGCAATCATGAAGAGGATCGACCGATCTTGAAGCAGATCGGTCAGTCAAAGGAATCTATGAGGTGGCACGGATCAAAGGAAGGAGATCGATCGATCCAACATGATTGATCATTCCAGATCGCGGATATTCTCCAAATCGCACATTAACTCCAATTTTTGACCTAGAAGACTCCCTATAAATAGGGTTCGTTTCCTGAGTGGCCAAGAAGTCCTAGACACGATTTTTACTGTTACTCTGTAATTTTCTTTTCATTTTCACATCTGTAAACTTTTACATCGGTATTTTCCATTGCATTTTTGGATCTACACTCTGTTTTCATCTCTTTCTTTGCATTTCATACAATACAACATCATGATCTATCAACCCATTGCCATGGTTGAGTAGATCTGCATGTTGTGAGATGGGATTTATTCAAAGGGATTTAATGTTTAATTAGGTTATTGTTATAGATTAGGGTTATGATTATTAGATCTCTACTTCTATGAAACAAATGATTTTGTTAGGTTGATAAATCTATCAAATGATACATAGGGTTTTATAATACAGGTAGTGTTGGTTATTCTACCCAGAATCTATAGTTTGTAGGCTAGATTTTTTAGTTTTTCAAGAGTTGAGGCTGGATCTACGAGTGAACTCTATCAAACTTGTTACTACATGCTAAGATAGGGTCCTAGCGGATTTTTGCTAGAATAATATTTCATTTTTAAAAGAAATTTATTTGGTTATAGTGTTTGTGTTTTAGATCTAGATCATTAAATTGTTAATCCGGTTGGATAGGGGTGGGCACAATTCTCGTCCCGTCCATTCCCATCCCGTCCCATTCCCGTCCCGCTAGGGAAATTTCCGTCCCATTTAGAAGGATATTCCCATATGGGACTAGCTTCTGATTCCCATTTGGGAACGGGATGGGACAGGACGGGAATGGATATGACCGAAATCCCATTCGGAAAAACTTATATATAATTCATAATAATATTATATATATGTATATCATAAATATAATAATAATGGGAAACAGAAATATTGAATCTTAAATTCCAATCTTTTAAAAATGTTTAAAACAAATTTCCTTATTATTATATATTTTAATTAATGTTAAAATTCTAGTTTTATGATTTTGTCTAATAAATTGACAAATATAATTTAAAACATTTCGATCTTTTATAACCTAAAAATTAAAGGTATGTTTTTTTTAAACTAGTTACTATTAGTATTCTTGTTAATTTTGTATGTCTAGAATTGGGTAAACAATCAAACAAGTAATAATGCGAGAGAAGATGAAGACTACTTATTTAGTTTGTTTAGTATGTTACATTTATGCAATTTAATTTAGTTTTATTTTGATTTATATTAGGTTGTTTCTGAATTTTTCAGTTTTTTTAGTTATTAAAGAAACACGTTTGGAATAGTTTATTGTTATTTTATAACTTTATTTTTAATATGTTTGTCATGTTTATTTTTTGGGAATTATCATTCCCGTCCCAGCCCGTCCTGATCCCGTCCTATCTTTCATATGGGATGTAAATAGGACTAGTTTTTTAATTCCTAAATTCCCGTCCCGTTCCCATTTCTGTTAAATCCCGTCCCGAATTCCCGTTTCCCCACCCGTGCGGTTGGATATCCATTTTATTTAGGGAAAATACCACAAAAAATCTTAAACTTTATAATTTTTTCCAACAAAATCTCCAACTATTTATGTTTTTTTAACAAACCTCAAACTAAATTGTTTTATTAACTTAAACCTTAAAATTCCTAATTTTGAGCTGAATCTAAGGTTGACTATTAACTTCTGTTAACATATTAACATCTGTTAATTTTCTTGTTAACTCTGTGTATCTTTTTGTTAATCTTTTATGGTTTTTATTTACCATGTTTTATTTCTATATAATATTTTTAAAAAGGGAAATTTATTACCCTTTAAAAGAAAGAAAGAAAAAACAGGAACACGTTTTATTTTCTATAAACCCCATCATCATCATGGAACAAGTTTTCTTCACAACCAACAAAATTCTCGTGAACTAATAATTCTTTTACGACACCACAACTCATGAACTCATAAACCAACATCTCTTTCACTTGTTCTTTTATAAAACCATCAGATTGTGATTTCTCCAAATTTAAACCCATCATCATCATGGAACTGGTGTTCGATTCCTCTAGCTTCACCATCTTCCTCTTCTCCTCAACAGTAGCAGAGTAATCATAAAACTTAAAGCAAAACGCTTTATGTTCCTCTACAAAACTAGTGATACATCTTTTGCTGATCGAAACTAGAGAGCTTTCATGAAAACTAGAACTTTTATCATCTTGTATTTCGTGGAATCCAATTTGCTTTTGTTCTTATCTCCGTGAACAGAGGAATCATTTGGTTTGTGTTTCTCAACCACGACCAAACTTGTCACGTTGTCTGAATTAACTCCAGAACAAGTTAGAAAACAGAGCCATTAACCAAACAGAAATTAAAAAAAACAGAGAACGAATCAAAAGAAGAAGAGAAAATGTTTGTTTTTTTATGGTTCTTTGTCCCAACAATCTTGAATGAATGTTGTTTCAAAAACAGGATAAATTTTCCAAAAACTTACTCTCGTAACCCAAAAGAATAGGAATTTGTTGGAGCACTAATTGGTAGACGAACTCTTTAATATATGTTTTAGCAAATTAAAACTATTCCATTCGATCTCTAACTTTTTCCAAACAACAGTTTTCAACTCTGTCATTCCTCCATCATATACATATTTTCATCATATTTGCAATCAGTCGCTCACTAAAACCCAGCTCGAATTGAACCTCTTCTATCTCTTCTTCAAACCCAGATGAACCCTAGTTTGGAGAGAGAGGGGATCGTGATTTTACTTTCTGTAAAAGGATAGTAAATTATCTTTCTTTTAAAGAATAAAATAAAAAGGATAAAATCTCTTTTTCTATGTAAATAAAACGTGGTAAACAGCAAAACCCATAAAAGAATAACATAAAAATTAACAGATGTTTAATGTGTTAGCAGAAGTTAACGTTGACTATTAGTCAACCTTAGATTCACCTCAAAATTAGGAATTTAAAGGTTTAAGTGAGGAAAACTTTTGAGTTTGAGGTATGTTTAGAAACATAAATAGTTGGAGGTTTTTGTTGGAAAAATTATCAAATTGAAAGTTTTTTATGGTATTTTATTTTTAATTTATTTAAATCCCTTCGATTTCCCATATCTCAACATTTATTTTAATTGATTTTTATTTCCTTATTTAAATATTTTTGGATTTTATTCGGATTTTATTTTTTGTGACAAAACTTTCCATATTTTCATCCTAGCTCTGTTTAGATCAACAGATCTGAAGTGCTCTTTATTCTCTGTGGATTCGATCCCACAACTATACTACTGCGCACAACCGTGCATTTGCGAGAACTATTAGTTTGGATAAAACCTGATATAAAAATCATACATCAAAAGTCTCTATCTTTTCTTCAAGACGATCCTCTACTTGGTGAGTGGAGTACATTGCATCAGGAGTTTATCATCCTGCCTGAAAATACTCATCATGCTTCAATAGCTCCTGGTTGATACCATGTATTTGATCTTCTATGTGATGGACTTGTTCGGTAAGAGTAGAGATCTTAGAGCTGAAATCAACTTCCATTTTAGAGAACTTGGCATCAAGTTCTTCATGGTGTTTCTTTTGTTCATAGGAGAACTGTTGCATGAGCTTCATCATCTTATCAGTAAAAGCATCTGAGAGTGGTGATTCATAGCTTTCATATGCATCAATTCTCATGACTTCTCTTCAATCAAAGTGATGACCCAAAGAGGGACAGATTCGGTCTGAGTAGTACGGACTGAAAGAATGAGATGGGTTCATTGGGTGATCTCCAGAGAATCGAGTAAGTGATGGACATCCAGAGTGCCTAATCATAGGTGTACCATGTGATGGCTTAGAGTAGCCGTGCTAAGCTCCAGAAGGTGAGCTAGAGAATGGTCTGGAGGTGTCTTTGTCCATAGAATTGTGTCGCGCCAACAGCTGCGCAAGAGTAAGGTTGTGAAAATTCTCCGGGAGAGCGTCAAGGTTCATCCTCAAGGTCTCCTGAAACAATGCAAATCACAAAGGAAAACCAGTAGCACAATGTTCTAGAAGTTACTCTAGTTCATAAACTTGGAAACAAACAATCTCTACCACGCAATGGCGCCAAAAACTTGATGTACGGGAGATTTTGTTCTCTCCGAGAGTTTTCTATAGGAAACACACAATCAATATACTACCGCGCATAACTGTGCACTTGCTGGAACTGTTGGTTTGGGTAAAACTTGATATAAAAATCACACATCAAAAGTCTCTATCTTTTGTTCAAGCCGATCCTCTACTTGGTGAGTGGAGTACATTGTATCAAGGATATTATCATCCTGCTCCTGAAATACTCACCATGCTTCAATAGCTCCTGGTTGATACCATGTATTTGATCTTCTATGTGATGGACTTGTTCGGTAAGAGTAGAGATCTTAGAGCTGAAATTAACTTCCATTTTAGAGAACTTGGCATCAAGTTCTTCATGGTGATTTTTTTGTTCATAGGAGAACTGTTGCATGAGCTTCATCATCTTATCAGTAAAAGCATCTGAAAGTGGTGCTTCATAGCTTTCATATGCATCAATTCTCATGACTTCTCTTCAATCAAAGTGATGATCCAAAGAGGGACAGATTCGGTCTGAGTAGTACGGACTGAAAGAATGAGATGGGCTCATCGGGCGATCTCCAGAGGATCGAGAAAGTGATGGACATCCAGAGTGCCTCATAATAGGTGTACCATGAGATGGCTAAGAGTAGCTGTGGTAAGCTCCAGAAGGTGAGCTAGAGAATGGTCTGGAGGTGTCTTTGTCCATAGAATTGTGTCGCGCCAACAGCTGCGCAAGAGTAAGGTTGTGAAAATTCTCCGGGAGAGCGTCAAGGTTCATCCTCAAGGTCTCCTGAAACAATGCAAATCACAGAGAAAAACCAGTAGCACATGTTCTAGACGGTACTCTAGTTCATAAACTTGCAAACAAACAATCTCTACCTGGCAACGGCACCAAAAACTTGATGTACGGGAGATTTTGTTCTCTCTGAGAGTTTTCTTTAGGAAACACACAATCAACAAGCTGCAAGTGCACAGCAATAAATTTTAGTACTTAAGATATATCGATCCCACAGAGAGAGAAGTTGTATTGTAAATCAAGAAGAACAAGTAAGACTAGAACTCAATAATAAAATATGGGGGTTTTTGTGTCATGCAAACCAAGAAAGCAAATAGAATAAATGTGAAATAATATGAGATGAATGTTGGGTATGCAAGGGATCTCAGGGGTTCAATGATCAGTTAATTCGAAATAAGATCAGTGTAATGCATGTCTACTCCTAAGTCTTAGATTATGAAACACGAAAGTTTGGCTAACTTATTATCATAGAGAAAACCAGCTGAAATCTACAAGTCCTATTATTCAACTATCGCAGGCAATAACACAAGTTTCAAAGCATTAAAATCAAGTTCAATCAAAATCCATAAAACTCCATAACTAAGGGATGTGGGCTTGTTATGATGCAATACTCATCAAATCTAGGTTCAAACAACCTAAGCAAATGGTTCGAATTACTTAGATGCTATGATCAATAGCTAGTTCATGAAACTAACTATATGCATTAAGAATGAGATAAGACTGAAAGACAGAGTAAATGATATGCATATACAAGGGACTCGCCACTCAAATAACAATGATCATCTCACCCTTTTGACTGGCCCTTTAAACCCAACGGGATAGTTTACTCAGCCAAGCTCAAAGATGTCATCGATGATATTAAATAATAAAACAAAGAACTCATGCAAGGAGGTCAAAAACGTCATTCTGATAAGTGTGGAGGCGAGGAGCCGTGCCTCGGTCACGAGCTTTGTGACAGGGGTGCTCAAGAGGCCAGGCCTCATTCACGAGCCTTGTGACCGAGGTTTGGGGCTTCTGCTCCATGTTGACATTGCTTCATTCTCTGGGATGCATCTTCCAAACGGCTGAATATATTGCTTCGATTCTTATCCCATATGAATCTTGACTCTTCAAGATTTCTAATGATAAAGAACTCCAATTTTGGTCCACAGGAAAGTTTTCAAATGTTGTCAAATTTCTGATGCTCTGAAACTGCTTCAAAACGGATTTTGGTCCTCTTTTGGTCCATTTTCCCATAAAAGCTGTAAAACCTCTTTGACACTAACAATACTTGATAATAGCCTATTTAGCCTTGAAATCATACCAAATCTTTCATAAAACAATATAAAAACCATAATAAAAATGGGTCAAAATACAATTTTATCATGCAACAGCAAGATAATACCAAAACAACCAGCACACAAATTGCTACTTGAACGATAGTACGTGAAAAATAATTTGATAAATATTTTTTTTTAGTGTAGTTATTGGCTAATGTACTTTTTCTATGATAAAAAGTAACAAAAAATTGTTGGTTAATTAGATTAAAGATCCAATCAATAGATTAAAATTAAATATTTAAGAGTTTGAAGGAGAACATAAATGAACTGGAATAGTTTTAAATATAATACAGTTTCAACATGAAAAAAAAACTAATATAAACATACCTTAAAAATATATGAAGCTCTCACGATGAATTTAAAAATGGAATTAGTCTTGTTCTCGTGCTCTATCATCAATGTCGGCAATGTTGTTTCTTTTCATGCTTGTCTTCAAGCATAATTGATCTTGAATGAGAAAGTGATGATGTTTTCATAATCTGATTTGAATGGAAAAAAAAAATGTTAAGATTGAAACTAATAAAATGATTTGATTTCAATATTTAAATAGAAGAGAGAGAAGTTAATAATAAAAAATTGTGGAAAAGTGGTGAGATAAAAATGAATGATCGAAACTATAAAAAAGTTTTGTTTGATTTTTTGTTTTTGTTTAATAAAAGATATCTATGTGGCAGATTTTTTTTAAAAAAGATTTATGTGACACTATTTAATTGGTTAGGTGACATGTGCTTTATTATATAAAGAATAAATTCAACAATAGACCCAAAAGAGAATCTAATATCAAATAATATTCCATGAACTTGACTTGGTAGTCCTTCGGAAAAAAGAAGAAGATCGAGTTCTTAACAACTTGGCTTGTAGTCAACTTGAAAATGCCCGCAATTTCTTCGTTATAGCCACAAAGACTAAGAAATTTGCATAAAAAAGGAAGCATATGAGACATAAGGCTAATTGGGTGGAAGATCCTTACAATACCTACAAGTCTTGAACCATGAGACCACTCAACACAAGTGGAAAATTTGGTTTGAGAAACACTCCATAAAGGATATAATTGGGAGATAGATACCAAACAGAACCAGATTCTTTGGAAAAACAACGTTAACAAGCCTCTTCCTTTCAATATGCCACAAAGAGAAAGAACTGAACCTCATAATACTGCTCTTTTCAATATTTAGATTCGTTAAAGCTCCTATTTTAGTTATAAAACTCAATGAAAACTTGCATTAGGTTCTACTTGATTCTGTGTTACCCATAAGTTGGAAGAAAACATCCGGTTTACTTACGTATAAGCAAATTACATTACCCAGATACAAAAAGTTTTAATTCGGTCTTTATAAAATCTATAAATCTGTAAAATCTGTAGAGTAAAAACACAAAAATCTAGCTCAATCTGCCATCAAATTGCGCTCCAGGAGTTATGAAACAGATTTTGAATAGTCACAATGCAAATAAACCTATTTTTGTTGCAAGGCATGTAATGAAAATATTCAGATTCGTTATAAAACTCAATGAAAGCTCGCATTAGGTTCTACATGATTCTGTTACCCATAAATTGGAATAAAACATCCGGTTACCAAGAAACAAAAAGTTATGAATACTTAAATCTTTTACGCCTTACTGATCAATTACCTAAAGAAGCTGTGACGGTATTGCTGCTAGGTCGAGCTGTATGCAACCTCTTGGTGCACCGGGTGCTTCATGACCTGTGAGCAAGTAAGCTGGTATCTTATGAGAAAACCTTGAAATATCATCTTTGAGGAATCTTCTCGTTTCTTTGGGATCCAAATGATGGTGAAACACAGCGTTGAAACCAGCGACTTTAAACAGTGGCACGACTAACACACCGTTTTCCACTGTGTATCCTTCAACTACTTTAACTATTTCGTAGTCTGTAAGATAGTCAAAGTCAGGGGACCAGTTCCGAAATAGAGCCCATACATCGCCTTTCCTAGGATATATAACAAAACCTCCAAGATTGCCGTTGGCCAGATTCACATTGTGTGAGAACATGTGAGTTGTGCTACAGACTTGAGTTTTCCAAACCCTAAGCTCACCATTTGTTACTGAAGTAAGCCGACTGATACAAACCTCGAATGGATCAACAGAGATGACATTATCTATCTTGACATATGATCGAGGCATCCCTTCAGGAATATCATAACAAGCCCATATCTGATTATCCCTAAATGACTTTTCACTACGATCCTTGTCAAAGTCGCACAAATCTCGACCAGGAACATCTATTGTCAAAGCTTGCAGCTCATTCTCGGTCTTGGCAGCAGAACAGTTTGCAGTGTTGGTGACCTTTCTTCTTTTGTTATAGTCTAAAAGCAAAACCTCATCTTTTCGTGACGGCCCGGTCTGTGCAGCAAGAACATAGTTTATGTTTCCAGTGACCACACCACCAGCACTTGCTTCATGGGCCGAAGTAGAAGTAGCAGCAGCGGAGGCTTCACTTGCCCGTTTTCTAGCTCTCTTTGAAGTCTTTGCTTTTGTTCTCTTACCACTAGCTTTAGTCCTTGATGATGATGAAGCCCCTCTTCCCTCATACGATGCCACGTTCCTCCTCAAATCATATGCAGCTCTCTTTTCCTTGTCATATAACAAATCCTTAGCCTTCCCAAGTAACTGAAATGCTTCTGCTCCTCCAGGTGACTTGTTCTTGTCAGGGTGAAGCATTAAACTCAGCTCTTTGTAGCGCTTCTTCAAAGCTTCGTCATCCGCCTGGGGCTGCAGACCAAATATTCTGTAGTAGTCCATCTCTCCTAATATGATAAGCTGAGCAGATAAAAGTACAACAAATGTGGCCACCATTTGCGCGATTCCTTCGAGTTCAGGATACAAGAACTGAGCCTCCATAGCATATTTCTTGGCCCCCACAATATCATTTGCTAAAAACTTCCTCTTTGCAATCTCGCTTGCACTTATTGCCTCGTCTCTATAATATTCCAGAGCAGAATCGTACTTCATTTCTCTCTCGATAATAAGACTGGTATTGCTCAGAGAAACTTCAGGCGGTTATTTGTATACTGTAAATACATTCCAATGTTAATTTGTAAGAGGCAGGAAATCTATAAAGCAATGTAATAACCATTAGAGAAATGAATGCAGAAGTAATTCAATGTAAGGTCACAACTCACAAGTAGCCCAATTAATTTATGTAACTCATCTAAAATACAAAATGATCCTACTCAATCACAGAGATCCTAAACCTGATAGAATCACACTTTGATTCAAAATAACTATATTTTTCAAGTTAGATTCAGTAAGTACAAATTAGTTCAATCAATAAATATATTGCGTTGTAGAATCCAATGTAAAACCTCGTATCATGAAGATTTGACAAGAAATGAGCAATTATGTCCTCCAAAACATCATAAACCCTAAATCTATCCGCAAAAACATTGCTTGTAATAATGAAAAGAGTAATCTTCATCCAAAAAAAAAAACACATTATGTAAACAAGTAAATACATATCACTCAAAACATAATTTTCAATTGCATCAAATTCAGTAAACTCAGATTGGATAATTAACTAACGACACAGTAGCCACTAACGACCGGGGATTACAAAAACAAGTTTTGAGAAAGAAAAAAATCAGAAGTAGATAAATGAAATCTAAAGAAGTATGTATTCATAAGGGACTTTTTGGTAGTGATTGATAATGAAATCAGGAATAACAAAAAAAATTAAACCACCAACGTGATAGAATAACACACACTTTAAGATACATACTTTAGATTCAAAATATTTATATATTCGCAAGTTAGATTGAGTAATTACAAATTAGTTCCATCAATAAACATACTGGGTTGTAGAATCCATTGAAATAAAAGCTAACCCTAGTTTTAATATTGACAGAAATGTAAAAACTCGTATGGATATCATGAAGATTTGACAAGAAATGAGCAATTATGTCTTCTAAAACATCATAAACCCTAAATATATCTACAAAAGCATTGCTTGTAATTATGAAACGAGTAATCTTCATCCAAAAAATAAAAAAAATATGAAACAAATCAATACATATCACTCAAAATCAAAATAAAAATTCATCAAATTCAGTAAACTCAAAGTGGGAAATTAACACACAGTAGCAACTAACAGTCAGAGTTGATTACAAAAACAAGTTTTAAGAAAAAGATTCAGAAGTAGGGAAATGAAAAACTTACATAGATTATATCGGACTGTCGTCGATAAAGGGATTCTTTTTGTAGTGACGATACTGATTGATAAAGAAATCAGGAATAAATAGATAAAACCCACCAACCTAAGAATTGAACAAACAGGATAGAGTTTGGTACGCAAATCTTGTATTCTGTCTTATTATTATATAGAGATATTTCTCCTTTTAAGTATATGTATTCAAACTTTTTGTTTTTTTTTTTCCTTAACCGAAAAACATAACTGTCATTTTAAAAACTTTAATTCATTGTCTCACTGGACACGAGATATTTCTCCTTTTTATTTCCTTAGAAAATAAAATAAAATTAAGTCTAACTGCCTTCTTATAAAATTTAAATTCATTGTGTTTACTACAAAACTTGTCTCATTTGACTTGACCAAGATATTTCTCCTTTTTCATTTACATTTTTGTATTCATTGTCTTTACTCTTTACTGAAAAATATTGAAACTTAACAAGAAAATACAACTTATGAGACTTCAGAAGGAAATAAATCTCAATTGTCTTTTGACTAAATTTTTAAATTTTAAACTCAACAATCTTAAAATCATAAGAAAATAGTTTTACACAAAGTAGACAATATTTTCAGAAAAATAAAACTATACAAATATCAAATTTTATTACTTTTGTATGACATTAAAAAAAAATTACAGAAAATAAACATATATTAAAAATAAATCTATAAATAGTGTTTTATCTTAAATTTCATTTTCCTATTAGTAATACACATGTATTACTTTGCCTTTATTTAGATAATAAGGATACCAATCAATTTTGTTTCATTAGGTGGCAATTTCTTACCGAACCATTCTTGGGTCCCTATGTTTTAACCAATCAAATTGTCACGTAATATCTTATTTATGCAATATAATATTATCATTAATCACTCTTTCTAAATCAAATCCATAAACCATTAATCACTCTTTATAATAAAATAAAAATTAGATTAAATCATTAATCACCATTTTTAAATATAATCAATAAAAATATGACAACTAAGATTATATTTAAACAAGACTAATAAATTAAAATTACAATTAAACAAATAAAATAAATTATAAACATTAATTAATTAAGAAAATTAAATCTACTAATATAACGAAATAACCTAAAGGATTTTATGATATGTTTCGGCCACTCGTTTTGATGTTTTATTTGGGTTCGCTGAATTGTATCATTAAGGTATATTTTTATGAAAAATCAATTATGAAAATATATAAAAACATATAAAAATATACCCTAATGATACAGTTTAGCGAACCCAAGGGAAACAACGTAACGAGTGGCTGAAATATAACATACAATGCTTTAGGTTATTTCGTGATCTCGAGATATTAGAATATTTAATTTTCTTAATTTATTTAATTTTTCTAAATTTATTTTATTTATTTCATTTTTTTAGTTATATGTTAATTTATTATTTCTATTTATACATTATTTTTGTTGATATATTTGTATTTGTTTGATTTAGAAAAAATGATTAATGATTTAATATAATTAATTAGATTTAGAATTAGTGATTAATGATAATATTACATAGCATAAATGAGATATTACGTGGCAGTTTGATTGGTTAAAATATAGGGAGGTGAAAGAAAGAGGTTCACCCCCAAGAATGAACAAGAATGGTTCTTTCTTACCGGACTTGAGTAGTTAGAGAAAGTTGAAGATTTTTGCCATCTTTATTTTAATTTATTTTATATCAAAACACATTATTTTCATTCTCTATAAATAGAGAACTGTTTCATATAATTTGGACTTAAAAAAAAATTCCCAAATTTTTATATTAGCATCTAAAAATCTTGTTTATTTTTTACACGTTTTTATTGAAATATTTAAAACACTTAACTCTTAATTATTTTGATTTAATTTCAATTGATAAATTTTATTAATATGTAATCATAAAAAAGAAAAATTGTAGGGTAAGGTGTTAATTTTTATTAAACAAAACATTGCAGAGTGTAAATATTGAATATGTGTTAAATTATTAGATGGAAGAAAGATAATATGATGTGGAATTTTAAAAAGAAAAACACTGTGTTGAAAAATAACCATTGCTCAAATTCTTAACCGATGTGGAACGTTGAACAAATATTTTTTCTTCATCGATTGAACACTATAAATCCGTTTATAAAAATTTGATTCAAAACATATATAGAAAAAAATCTACTTTTTATTATTTATAATTATTATATGATAGTTCAAATTTATTTTTTAATAAGATCAAACAAAGATGATAAAAGAATCAAAATTACAAATATTAACAAAAACTTTCAAATATACTAACTTAGAATAAACAATATGGTATAATAAGATATCAAATCTTTATTTGTCAATTCTTATTAGGTAACAATTTTTATAAAGTTTAATTTAATTAGAACCATTATTGGGTTCACTCGTGGGGGTGAAGCTCTTTCTTTCACCTTCCTATATTTTAACCAATCAAACTACCACGTAATATCTCATTTATGCTATGTAATATTATCATTAATCACTATTTTTAAATCTAATTAATTATATTAAATCATTAATCATTTTTCTAAATTAAAAAAATACAAATATATCAACAAAAATTATGTATAAATAGAAATAATAAATTAAACTATAATTAAACAAATGAAATAAATAAAATAAATTTAGAAAATTAAATAAATTAAGAAAATTAAATATTCTAATATCTCAAGATCACGAAATAACCTAAAGCATTGTATGTTATGTTTTAGCCACTCGTTATATTATTTCACTTGAGTTCGCTGAATTGTATCATTAGGGTACATTTTTATATGTTTTTATATATTTTCGTAATTTATTTTTCATAAAAATATACCTTAATGATACAATTCAGCGAACCCAAATAAAAAATCAAAACAAGTGGCCGAAACATATCATAAAATCCTTTAGGTTATTTATTTCGTGATATTAGTAGATTTAATTTTCTTAATCAATTAATGTTTATAATTTATTTTATTTGTTTAGTTGTATTTTAATTTATTATTCTTGTTTAAATATAATCTTAGTTGTCATATTTTTATTGATTAGATTTAAAAATAGTGATTAATGATTTAATCCAATTTTTATTTTATTATAAAAGAGTGATTAATGGTTTATGGATTAGATTTAGAAAGAATGATTATGATAATATTACATAGCATAAATAAGATATTACGTGGTAATTTGATTGGTTAAAACATAAGGAGATGATTGAAAGGGTTCAACCCAAGAATAATTCATATAATTATTGTCGAGAGAGAGAGAAAATGAGTTTCAGTTTTTGGAAACTAATAATTATTTTAACATTTTTATGATTTTTAGTTTTAATTATATTAATTTTATGATTACTATTGTATTGACATTTTAAAAACAATAAAAACCAATGGCATTACATCTTAGAATTTATAACTTAAAGATTTTTTATTTTTAATCCTTACCAATTAATAGTACAAATATTACATTGTTATCATCAAAAATAAAATTCCAACACATGTCTCAATACATATAATATTATCTAATCATTTTTTTTTATAAATCAGTGTTCACCATGTGGCAGCTGAAGACTATACCCCATCAAAATTAACGGTGTTGAGTGTTTTCAACACCATTTCATTCATCTCACTTTCAACACTTTATTCAACAATCCATTGTACTCATTCGACAGTTGACTTATTTATTTAACTGCACCATTATAAGTAGTTTTACTGATATTATAATATTTAAAATTTTTATTTGTTTAGTTTGAGTCTTTAATTAAACCAATAATTTTATTCGAATAAAGGAGATAAAAATATATTTAAAATATTTAGATTCAAATATTACAAATATTTAAACATTATGTAAATTTTAATAATATTTAAAATTTTTTTATCAAAAAATATATTTTTTAGGAGAGTGATTCGAAAAAGTCATTCTGACAATTGTCCCTCTAAAAAAAACATTATTTTTATGTAAGAAGACAATTATACTCTCTGATCAGCTGAAAATATTTTAGATTCGTATTTTTGTCTTTTACGAACGTTCGTAGATAAATTCATGTTGTATGTTTTGTCCATGAAACGGTTTTGTTGAAATAGTTAAATTATTTTATTTTGATTCTCTATTTATAATGTATAATTTTAGTTTTATTAGGGTATAAATTTTGGTAATTGATTCAAATTTTATGAAATCAAGTTTTCCGCTCATACTCAAAGATTTTTATTTTTAAAGATATAACACCTCTCTTTCGTTTGATTTTCTTTATTTTGTTTTTGTTTCTTTGAATGAATGGAAAGGGTTGAAGGACAACCCGATTAAATTTTACTTTTCTTTCTTAAAAATATTTTTGTTGATGACCGGATATAAACTAATTGATTTGGGTTTTTTTCCTACAATTTAGGGTTTAGTTTTTTTTATATCTTTAATAGACAAAAGTTGTACATTAATTGGTTTGGATTATTTATTAACAATTTAGAATTTATTTTTAATGTCTTTTAAAAACCACAAAATATTACTTTTCTTATTAAGAAAATAATTATTTTGTGGATGACTGGATATAAATGATTTGGTTCGAGTTTTTTTTATCTACAATTTAGGGTTTAGTTTTATTAGTAGACAAAATTATGTATACTAATTGGTTTGGGTTCTTTATTTACAATTTATGGTTTATTTTTAATATCTTTGAACGATCAAAACTGTATACTAATTGGTTTAGGTTCTCTATCTATAATTTAGGATTTAGTTTTTTCTAATTGTCTATTGTTGACAAAATACTGTATATTAATTGGTTTGGGTTTCTTATTTGCAATTTAGGGTTTAGTTTTTTTTATATAGAAAAAAAAACTTTACATTAATTAGTGTGGGTTCCTTATTTACAATTTAGGGTTTTGTTTTTTTTAGTCTTTTATCGATATAAAAACTGTACATTAATTGGTTTTGGTTCTTTATTTACAATTTAGGGTTTAGTTGTTTTATATTTCTTTTATCGACCACTAATAATACATTAATCGGTTTGGATCCCTCATTTATTAATTAGGGTTTAGCTTTTCTATGTTCATATTGTATATTAATTGGTTAGAGTTCCTCATTTATAATTTACGATTAAAATTTTTTAATGTATTTAGTAGATGAAGAATGTGGATTACTTGGTTTGGATTTTTTCATTTATAATTAAGGATTTTTTTTCTAATACAAATATATTTTATGGACAGCCGAAGGTAATTTAATAGGTTTGGGTTTCTTATTTACAATCTAAAGTTTTTTTTAATGATCTCAATATTATTTTTGCGTTTATGTAATTTATATTTTCGTGTACCGAATATTTTTTCTATGTACCAAAAACTGTTTTAGTGTGCTAAACAATTTCTCTTCACAAGCTAAGGTAAAAATCGTCCAGTTTTCATTACTGTAGCATAACTGTAACAAATTATTATTCAAAGTGGCTTTTTTCGAATCTCTCTCCTACAAAATGACTGTTTTAGTAATTCATGCTATTTAAAATATATAAAAGTATCAATAAACATAAATGCCACATTTGACAAAAAAAACATAAGCAGAGATTATAATAAAACATGCCACAAGAAATTGAGCAATTATTTTCTGCAGAGTAGTCCAAGCTAAAATCTATAGTTGTGTCCAAACTTTCTATTATTGCTTCGCTGTATGATTTTTTGATTTTGACCCCTCTAACATACTGTTAAAACTGTGCTTCGAATATGAGGTATACATAATAAAGTTTGTTATGCTTATCTCTTCCTGTTGAATTGTACTACTTTGTTTATTTAAATGTGTATATGAACTTATGAAGTTTGAACATATGTGCAGTTATTTTATTTTCAGTATGAGTCTTGAACTCAAGAAATTCCACTAACTAGATTTAAAATTTAATGCAATTTAAAGTCTAAAAAAATCAAGTGAAAATCACATTCAATAACAGCCCCCAAATATATTTTATATGTATATAATTTGATATTTTTTAATAATACCTGTCTTTAAAAAGTAATTCACTTTCCTACAACATATACTTTCAAAAGCATACTTAAATTTTGATTACTCTAATATAGGTATTCGACGAAATCAATATGCTATTTTAAAGGCCAGTATATTTCTGGTATTGGGGTGCAAAACAGTGAGTATAAAACATGAACGGATAATTTGGGTAATAAAAAATATTATTTGAAGGATTTCGATAAAAACGGTACGAGATAAGAAAATTTGAGTAAGCAAATTCAATTCTAACTATTTTTTCGTAAGAGCTGACAATGAGACGGGGAAAGATCCACCTCGTGACATGTAACTTAGAAATTTCAGGTCATTTTGAAAACATTTAGAGAATTTTTGAGAAATATAATGTTTTTGGAGAATTTCTATTAATATTATAAAAATGAAATATTCAGACAAAGAATATAAGTATCCCATCTAAACTCTTACTCAATCCCTTATAAATAATATTACCAAATGTGTGATTTTATTTTTAGGTTAAAACTATCAAACAGGTTGATATAGCCTCAGAATCACACCGAGTTTAAATCACTTGATGATCAGAGGATCCCAAGGTTTTTGACTCGCGGAAGTGGGTTTGAAGGTAGAGATGAAGGTGATGATTGACTCACTCAATCGATTGAAACAAAATGAGCTGAATGAATCACTCAAACAACTAATTCTGCGATTCTATAGAACTTAAGAATAACACAGTAAGAACTAGAGAAAGAAATACAAGAATTCACAACTTGTAAAAACAAGAAAAAATACTTTTCTTATTAGCTAATTTCGATCAAGGGTATCTTTACAAATTGGGGACAAACTGAGCTTATATAGGCTCAAAAATAACGATATGAGACATTCTAGAGTAATAAATACAAAGATAAAATTATGCAGAATCATAGAGAATTATTGACAACTGATTTTGTGACTTGATGGAATGGACGAATTTTGAGGAGATGATTATGATAATAACTTTTGCAGATGATCTTTAGATGGCTGAGATGATCTTGAATGAATGTAAGGTTGAGATCAGTTGGTGAGAATTGAAACAAGGAATTTTTTTTTTTTTGCCGAAAAAGACATTGCACTTGTGAACTTAACTAGATTCAAACCTGCGGTACACCACATATCAACTGTTTTCATATAAAATTGTAATATTTTATTAATTTATTTACTGTTTATAAATATTGATATTTTAAACTTATTATAACTTTCTATGTATAAATTTAACTTATTAATTTATTTTCTTTACTGTTTATGAATACTTTTATTTTGTTTGTTTAATATATATATATATTTTTTAATATGGGTTCATCATCGAATTGTAGTATTTTCATGTCATTTAAACATTTGTAATATTTATAAGTTTAAATTTTAAATTTTATATAATATTTAAAATGTTAAAAATGTTAAATTTGTTCAACTAAAGAACCGAATTAAACTAAATAAAATAAAACATTTAAATTTGGATGCATTATAAGTTATTTCATGCTCATTTTTATTTGAAATCATTTTGGTTATTTTTATAATATAACTTTGAACTGTTGTCCAATCTTTTAGCTGATATAGCACATTAAACACACAATTATTTCTCATTGAGTAATATATATTTGTTTTGAAAAATTTAAATCACAAAATATGCATAAATTTTTTTTTAACTTCTAATAACTATGTGTCATGTAATCATTCAAAATTATTTTAAAATAAGATCAAACATAACTGATATAAGAATCATAATTCATACTATTAAATCATAATATTAGATAAGGAAATCATTGTGTTTGGTTGTATGATTGTAGGTAATTAATTAAAAGTTGTTTGGATATATGGATAACTTATGATATTGAACAAACAACTTTTTCATTGATCGAGTTATATATGTCTATTTTAAAAATTTGAATCAAAACATATGGAGAAAAATTTGTAAATTTTATTAATTGTATGTATTATATAATAATTTAAAAATAAAATAAAAAAAGGTGAAAGGGGAATCAAAATTTTCCAATATATAAGTTTAAATTAGGTAGAATATTTTAAGAAATTTAAAATTAGTGTTAGTTTCTATAATATCAATATATAGGTGATTGTTTGGATGTAAGAATAAGAATATGGGCGAGACAATTTTCTATTCCAAAATTGATATATATTGATTTTATGGAAACTAACATTATTTTTAAAATCACCTATATATTGATATTATGGAAATTAACACTAATTTTAAAATAACCTATGTATTAGAAATATTTTGATTAATTTAAAAAATATACATCTTACAACTAAATTATATCTTTAATTTAAATATCAGATGCCGACCAAACAACATTTAATATCAAAAAAGTTTGTTTTACAAATATAACCACGCACTCCAATCTTGTCAAACGATT
Organism: Cardamine flexuosa; assembly: GCA_963555745.1. NCBI lineage: Eukaryota > Viridiplantae > Streptophyta > Magnoliopsida > Brassicales > Brassicaceae > Cardamine > Cardamine flexuosa. The sequence continues at coordinate 18,078,789 of OY743217.1, forward strand.
AATTACTTTAAAAAACTGGTTATGGGATTAAAAAAGATTGGATACAAGAGCCAGGACGAGACGAATTTTCGTTCTAAAATAGATATCCCTAATTTATATATTGAAATAACATGAACTATTTTTTCTGGTTCAGTATTATTATACATATCCGATCCTAGTAATTAACAGTTCCAGATATCATTTATTTTCACAACAAAAATTTTAACAAAGTATTGCTTTATTTACTTACGGTACATAGCTAAATATTTTTATTTAGACCAGATAATATAATCAAGAACTCATCTCCAAAAGAAAAAGATACGATTATGATTTGTTTAAGCACATATTCATCGGATTTTCTTGCTCGATTCGACAAGAATTCCAAAATTCCGGTGAAAATCAAGCTTATCCAATGGTGAGAGCTCGTCGAGTCACTCGTCGTACGGTTCGCGAAGCTTCCTCAGCTCAGAAATTGATAAAGCACGATGAATCTTCTTCCGATGCTTCACCGATCAAAACTAAGACTCGCGATGGCTACGTTTCATCGCTTGAATCTCCAGATAGTATACATTCTCCATACTATCTTACTAATGGCGAGAATCCAGGTCATTCTCTTATCTCTGAAGTTCTAGATGGAAACAATTACGATGATTGGTGTATTGCTATGAAGATTGCTTTAGATGCGAAGAATAAATTGGCTTTTGTTGATGGATCTGTGTCAAGACCTAGTGAAGCTGATCGTATTTTCAGAATCTGGTCACGTTGTAACAGCATGGTGAAATCTTGGTTGCTCAATTCAGTATCAAAGCAAATTTACAAAAGTATACTCCGATTTGACGATGCTTCAGAGATATGGAGAGATTTGTTAACTCGAATCTACTAAGATCTTATCAGTTGAATCAACAGATTTGGTCTCTACAACAAGGTTCAATGGATCTTTCTACATACTATACTACGTTGAAGACTTTGTGGAATGAACTGGATGGTTCGGATTGTGTCAAGGTTTGCAGGAATTGTGATTGCTGTAAAGCCATGGATAAGAAAGGCGAAAATGCAAGGGTGATAAAATTCTTAGCTGGACTGAATGAGTCATATTCGGTTGTGAGGAGTCAAATCATCATGAAGAAACATGTACCTTCTTTGGCAGAAATCTACAACATATTGGATCAAGATCATAGTCAACGCAGCCTGGTTACAATTCCGAATGTTGTTGCTTTCAACGTTGCAGCACCAGAACTTGTTTCTGCATCAGTGAATGCTACCTACAATAAGTCACAGAAGTTGATTTGTTCACATTGTGGTTATACAGGGCACTATGTTGATCGTTGTTACAAGATTCATGGATATCCGGTTGGCTTCAAGCACAAACACAAGGGACAGACTGATAAGTCTTCTGAGAAATCAGCATCTGTAAAGCCTATGATTGCTCAATTTGCTTTAGCTCCAACAATATCGAATAATTTGATCACAGAGTTGCCAACCAATCTTACTAAAGATCAAATATCTGGAGTTATCGCTTACTTCAACTCTCAACTTCAGCAAAACGATCATTCATCAGATCAAGAATACAATCATGATCCTTCACATACAGATTTCCCTCATATCCCACCAGTTGCTTCAAGTTCTGGAGCTATGATAACTACTTTACCGGGTATGGCTTTCTCTTCTTTCACTATACAATTTGTTGGAATTTTGAAAGCAACTGGTATGGTTTTATCATCTGAATCATGGATAATTGATAGTGGATCAACTCATCATGTGTGTCATGATAGGAATTTGTTTATCCAATTGTCTGAATCGTTAAATGACTCGGTAACATTACCAACTGGTTTTGGGGTTAAGATTACAGGGATAGGACAAGTCAGGTTGAATGATTGTTTAGTGTTGAAAAATGTCATGTATATACATGACTTCAGGTTAAATCTTCTCAGTGTTAGTCAACTGACTAGAGATTTAGGTTATAGAGTGTGGTTTGATCAAGATACTTGTATGATACAGGATCATACGAAGGGCTTGATGATTGGACGAGGTGAACAAATTTCCAACCTATACGTTCTGGATTGTCAGTCTCTCGTTCCAGTAACCACAGAAAATATACATTTTTCTACAAATGTTGTTGTTGATTCTGGTTTGTGGCATAGTAGGTTAGGACATCCTTCTATGTACACTAGTAATATTGTAACTGATGCACTTGGTTTCAAACAAAGAAATAAAGGATCATTTTATTGTGACATTTGTCCTCGTTCCAAACAAAAGAAATTATCTTTCATTTCCAAGAATATATCTGTGAATCTGCTTTTGATCTTTTACATATTGATGTATGGGGTCCTTTCTCAGTGCCTACAGCAGAGGGTTATCGGTATTTTCTCACAATTGTTGACGATCATACTCGAGTAACCTGGTTATATCTCATGAAGAATAAATCTGAGGTTTTACAAGTGTTTCCGGAATTCTTGAAGATGGTTGAGACACAGTATGAGGTTAAAGTTAAAGGAGTGAGATCAGACAATGCTCATGAGTTGAAGTTTGTTGATTTGTTCAAGGCTAAAGGCATAGTTGCATACCACTCATGTCCAGAAACACTGAAACAGAATTCAGTTGTGGAACGCAAGCACCAACATATTTTGAATGTTGCTCGTTCTATAATGTTTCAAGCAAAGGTACCACTTGAATTCTGGGGTGACTGTTCTCACGTCTGTATTTCTTATAAACAGATTGCCTACAGCATTGCTTAAAGGAAAATCTCCATTTGAACTTTTGACATCGAAGAAACCGGATTACACAGGTCTACGGGTTTTTGGGAGCCTATGTTACAGATCAACTTCATCCAAGAATCGCAACAAGTTTCAACCAAGAGCTAAACCGTGTATATGTCTTGGCTATCCAGCTGGTTACAAGGGGTACAAGCTTTTAGATTTAGAAACTAATGGTGTTCAGATTTCAAGAAACGTGGTGTTCCATGAAACTCTGTTTCCATTTGATAAAGGTAATTCAGATTACTTTTTACCAGATGATTTTGGAGATATTAATGATGATGCAGAGAATACTGATTTGTTAAGTAAAATCCCTGTAGTTGTGAATCAATCTTTACAACAAGATACGATTCCTACAGTTGTGAATAATACTAACAACATTCCTGTACCTTCAATCTCCACCAATAATAACGTTAATGGCAAAAGATCTTCAAAGACACCAGCATATTTGGAGGATTATTATTGCAATATGGCAACTTCGGGACTTGAATATCCATTATCAAAATATATGGATTATGAAAGTCTTTCTACACCTTACAGGGCTTATGTTTGTTCGGTCACTAAATATGCAGAACCAAGCTCTTTTACACAGGCAAATAAGTCTTCTGACTGGTTACAAGCTATGAATGCAGAGTTGCAAGCTTTGGAAGGAACAGCTACGTGGGAAGTATGTTCTTTACCACCAGATAAGAAAGCCATAGGGTGTCGCTGGGTTTATAAGGTCAAATTGAATGCTGATGGAAGCCTAGAGAGATATAAAGCACGTTTGGTCGCAAAAGGATACACACAACAGGAAAGAATTGATTTCGTTGATGCTTTTTCACCTGTAGCAAAGATGACTACAGTCAAAACACTGTTGGCTGTAGCTGCTGCAAAGAAATGGAGCCTGCATCAGTTGGACATTTCGAATGCTTTCCTAAATGGAGATCTTGAAGAGGAGATATACATGACATTACCTCCCGGCTATACACCTAAAGAGGGTGAAACTTTGCCATCAAATCCAGTCTGTAAGTTATGAAAATCTCTTTGCGGTCTGAGACAAGCTTCTAGGCAGTGGTTTCTGGAATTCAGTTCCACGTTAATGTCTTTAGGTTTTCAAAAATCTCATGCTGATCACACTCTCTTTGTGAGAAATGTGAATGGGAAGTATCTTGCAGTACTTGTGTATGTTGATGACATAGTAATAGCGAGTAATGATGATGATGAGGTGTTACAGTTGAAAGCTTTCAAGCTTCGAGATTTAGGATCATTACAGTATTTTCTGGGTTTAGAGATAGCTAGATCGAGTGCAGGGATATCCATTTGTCAAAGGAAGTATGCACTCGAATTGCTAGAAGAAACCAGTTTACTGGCCTGTAAACCTTCGTCTATCCCTATGGAACCCAGTATTAAACTCATTGCGGATGGAGACGAACCATTGTTTGATGACCCTTCAGCTTATAGACGACTGGTTGGGAAGATGATGTACTTGACAATCACATGCCCAGACATCACTTTCGCAGTTAATAAGCTCTGTCAATTCACCTCAGCACCAAAAGTTTCTCATATGCAAGCAGCTCTTAAGGTGATGCATTATGTTAAAGGTACTGTTGGGAATGGCTTGTTTTACTTTGCAGAATCAGATTTGTTGCTCAAAGGGTTCACCGATGCAGATTGGGGATCATGCCCTGATACAAGACGATCAACATCTGGCTATTGTATGTTTCTGGGAGAATCCATCATTTCTTGGAAATCAAAAAAACAGCAAACGGTGTCTCACTCCTCTGCAGAATCAGAGTACCGTGCAATGCAATTTGCTGTGAGAGAGATATCTTGGCTTGTTAATCAAGGAGTTTGATATACCACAAACCAAGCCAGTGGCTTTCTTTTGTGATTCGAGAGCTGCAATTCACATTGCAAACAACCCGGTTTTTCACGAAAGGACTAAACACGTCGAAATGGATTGTCATATCGTAAGGGATCGAATCTTGAGTGGATTGATCAAGACTCTTCACGTCAAGACAGATCAACATCTAGCTAATGTGTTTACTAAACCTCTGTTTCCATATCAGTTTCATGCTCTTATTGGCAAGATGGCTTTGAAATCTCTATACTTGCCATCTTGAGGGTGAGTATTAGAGTACGGTTAAGTAAACCTGCTAGACCGAAATGTATTTAGTCTAAACCGGAATGTGGTTAGACTATACATAAGCTTTGTATCACATTAAACAGATTAACAAGATTAATAAAACATAAACTTTTCCGTTAATCATCTTCTTCATCCTCTCGATTCTATTCTTATCTGTTATAACAGAATCTATTCTAACAAAGAGACATAAGTATTACTCATGCAGATGCACATTCGTTATCTTCTTCGCTCATAACAAGTTTCTCTTCCTGTTCCACCCTTTGCAGCCATTTCAGCCCTAGATCACACCCTGCTCTTGCAGCTACTTGGAACTGCTCTTTTGCCATCTCTAATGGATCCATCTCCATGTTTTCTGGCTTCTTTCTTGATCTCTTAGGCGCCGAAACTCCCACGGCATTCAATTTCGTTAGAGATTCTGGGACTTGTACACCTGTAAAGTTGATATCATAAGCAAGTAAAACTCGAGAGCAAGAAATGAAACGATGATGTTGTTGTGTTGATAGAGGATCTGATGTAAAAGAAGCAAGATTGGTATGTGCTGACAGAGGATTACTAACCTCTAAGTAAAAGAGATCCATATGCAATAGCAGCACCGGCATGTCCCTGAACATATGTATGTGAGTCAGACTATGGAAGCTACAAGAAAATGTCAGATACTTTCCATACTTTCTCTTTGAGACTTGCAAAACATTTTTTTGACATCAGAAAATGCTTATTTCGTCACTATTTCCAAGGTGAAGATATGATCTATATTCCACTAAGTTACACATAAAAGGCAGTAATGAAACAAAAACACTGTTTTATTACTTTCTCTGAAGCCCTATGGAAACACCATATAGCTGAATCCATATCTTGCTTCACACAGTCTCCGGTCAAATACACTATTCCTAAAAGGTAGAGGGCACCTGGATGCAGCTGCAAGTTACCAAACTTCAGGTGAGATTTCTCTGAATTGCCGAATGATAAGTTTATACAATTCTTTGAGTTTGTAAAATATATTCATACCTGATCGACAGCATTCTCTATATAGTGAAACGCTTGTTGATCTGACTGCACATGATCATTCTGCAAGAAGACTACAATTAGTTATGCTGGGGCAGGTGGGGGATGAGTGGTAGAAAAATACTAACTGAGCCAATATTTCTCATTGAGAAAACAATGCTGCTGAAGTAGCAGACGTTTCTCGGTTAAGAGGAACAACGGAACTGATAAAGATAAAGATGAAACTCTAAAGTACGAGGAATTCACTAAGCAACAATGCAGCTGAGAAAATAAAGATGAAGCTCTAAACTATCTCCATCTTAGTTTCTCAATAAATCAAATTTTATCCTCTTAGTGATAGGGTGATTACAAGAAACGAACAAAAGAAATATGAAGCTCTAAACTTCAACCAAAAACATTATTAATGGGTGATTACAAGAAACGAATTTGTAAGAAGCCCAACCTCGACTCTTAAACGACAACCTAGCTCATATTGAGCATCTGCATTACCCATATCTGCAGCTTCAACAAGCAAAGCAGCTCCGCTGTAATGATTAAAGGTCAATTACATATGGAGACAACAACAACAATTCTTGCAGCCATGACAAATTCAGCGGATATTGAACGAAGTCAGAGCCATGGCACAAAACAACAGTCAAATTCACCAACCTTTTTCAGAAAACAGCTGAGTTTATTCGATATACAACTTACACTACAGTATCAATATGTATCAGGTTTCTATAAATTGAACTATATCATGCAACTGCATTTCGAGAATACATATCATGATTACAATTTGACAGAGAATCGAAGAAGAACAATCTGAAAATTGATTTACTTACACAGCTTTACACGCTCCAGGAACATGATACTTCAAATGCAACTTGGAAAGCCAAAATCTAGCATGAGTGTTCAAACTATCAGCTTCCAGAGCAAGTTCAAAGTTCTCTTTAGCACCCTGAACCATAAAAATCATATTAAGAAATAAATCAACACAAGATCGTAAGCTTCATAATTTGAAGCGTATGTGCATATACATAGAGTCAAAGAGTTAAGTGTATATACCCTGAGAAGAGGAATAAGACGACGATCATTGAGTTCACAGTAATCAATCACTCTATCTACTTCTTTAATCGCGCTCCATCCTTTAGCTACATACTCCATTGCTTTCTTGTTTCTGTTGTGTATTCCTCTCTGATTTCAAACCATAAACGTAAAATCACGGAACCGATACAAGTCATTTCCAATTAAAATCAACAGAAATTAAAATGTTATACTCGCTGATCGAATCCGTGAAGATGACAAGCAATCTTCGATTCCGTAACCGCGGCGACGGATGCTCGCCGGGGAATCAGACGACGAAGCATGATTTCGCCGGAGAAGAAGAAACCTAACGAGAAAATTTTCGAGGAGAGAAATTAGTGCACTAAAATAAATTAAGCCCATTAGGGCCCATTACTTGTAAATCACTAAATTACAACTTTACCCTCAAGCTTCATTTTCATTTCGTGTTCGTCGCCGTCAAAAAACCAAACACCAACACAACAAGTTCCGTCGGAGCTGAGATTCAATATCACTCTTTTGTCTCTGTTCTTCTAATGTATTCAAAGATAGCAAATTTTGCCAGAACGAAGTCATCTCTCTCCTTACTCAATGAACGAAGTCATCAATTTCTGAGAAATCTCTGCACCGCCGTTCAAAGGCTAGATTTTGCAAACCCTAATGGGTATCAAATCGATGATAATGTAAATTGGAAAGAAAGCCACTACAGAACTGAGAGCTCTAAGGAAGTTTCGAATTCATGGAATCAGAATCCAAGTATCTCTAATTCACAAGTCCAAACTCATTGGCATTCAGGTATTACTTCTGATGACGACGTACGTGATAAGCTGATTAAAGATTTTGATAAATTTTGCACGCAAGAGAATCTAAAAAAGGCTTTAACTACTATGGAAGCATTGGAAAAGAGGGGTTATGTTATGGATTTACCTAGACTTTTAGAATTAGCACTGTTATGTGGAGAAGAAGATAGGTTTCAAGAAGTCAGTGTTATACAAGAAGCTAAAGCTTCTGTTGAAGGAAAGATCAGAGCTTTAGTTTACGGTTTAGATGCGGATTCTTTAAAGTCTGATACTGATATTATGATTGGGAAATTCGATTCGTTTTGCAAACAAGGTAAGTTGAAAAAGGCATTGTATAGTATAGATATAATGGCGATTATTGGTCATGCTGTGGATTTGAGTAGGCTTTTAGTGTTAGCTAAGTTATTTGGAGAAGCTGAGGCTTTACAAGAAGCTAAAGATGTTCATCGGAAGATTAGTGCTTTGGTTTGTCATTTAGATGTGAGTTCATACCATGTTCTGATAGAAATGTATTCTAATTGTGGGTTGGTGAATGAAGCGTTGGGTGTTTTTGAGGAAATGCCTGAGAAGAATTTGGAGACTTGGAGTAGTATTATAAGATGTTTCGCAAAGAACGGTTTAGGAGAAGACGGTATTGATATGTTTTCTCGGTTTAAAAAAGAAGGAAACAAACCTGACGGTCAAATTTTCAGAGGAGTGTTCTATACATGTGGTGTGTTAGGTGATGTTAATGAAGGATTATTGCATTTTGAATCAATGACTAGAGACTATGGCATCATTCCTTCCATGGAAGACTATGTAAGCATCGTTGAAATGTACGCGTTACCTGGTTTTCTAGACGAGGCTATAGAGTTTGTTGAGAAAATGCCAATGGAGCCAAACGCTGATGTGTGGGAAACATTGATGAATCTTTCTCGAGTACATGGGGATTTAGAGCTTGGAGATAGATGTGCTGAGTTGGTTAAACTGTTAGATCCAACGCGGTTGAATAACGAATCTAAGGAAGGGTTTTTACCGGTTAAGGAATCAGATGTTGAGAAAGAGAGTTTAAAGAAAAAGTCAGGTATTCATGCGCTTAACGGAATCACAAATAGGACGAGTGAATATAAAGCAGGGGATATGAATCTACCTGAGAATGATGAACTCTTCACGGTATTGAGGAATTTAAAGGTGCATATGAAAGAAAAAGGTTATGTTGCTTATACAAGATCTGCTTTACATGATATAGATGATGAGAGTAAAGAGACAGCGCTTCTTGGTCATAGCGAAAGAATAGCTTTTGCTCGTGCTGTCCTCAACTCACCACCACGTTCATCTTTCACGGTGGTGAAAAACCTTCGTGTGTGTGTTGATTGTCATAGCGCTTGTAAGATTATGGCAGATATTGTTGGTAGAAAAGTGACCATGCGGGATATTAAGAGATTCCACCATTTTGAAAACGGAGGTTGCACCTGTAATGACTATTGGTGATTGATTAACCACAAAACCATTGAGGTGTGTGTTCTATAGTATATGCGTTGAAAACAGATACTGATTCTTAGAAACACATTCTCAGTATGTTTGTTGGAAACTTTGGCAGGATTGAAGAACATAAAACAACAGAGTCACAGAGACAAACTTAAATCATAAGGAGCAACGTTTTTCCATTCGTTTATATTGGGGAGCTGTTATATTATTGTCATAGAACATATTGTTTTGGTATGTATTGTTTCTGGGTAATGATGTCAAATGTTTCCGTGCATTTGACATAGAACATATTGTTTTGGTATGTATTACTTTGGCATTTGAAAAAATGTAGGAGAAAGTGATTGGCTTAATTGAACTCGTTGTTATGAATCTTATGATAATGTTAGTTGTCACGTTTTGATACAGTTCAACTAAGGTATTACCTTGTTCTTCTGATGCAAATATACATGGATGGGAACTATTAATCCCTCTATGGGAAATGGCCTTTTTTTACCCGTACTTTTACCATGGTGCCTTTTCCAACCTGTACTCATGAAAAATTCAAATTTTAAACCTAAACTTTTCATTTCATGCCTAATTTAGAGTCGCCGTTAAGAGACGTTAGTTAACCGTGACTCAGCTGACATGTATTAGACGAGGTCGCATAAAATAGTGAAAAAACTGTGTATAGAAAAATGGGTATAAAACATTTTAAAAACTCTTATCCTTTTTTGTGGTTTTTAAAACAGAATAAAAAATTAGTTTATGATTTATTTGTTTTTCTAAATTTGAGATTGAGATTTTTTCCAAATTTGAGTTTTTTATTTTATGAAATTTTAAAAACATATAGATTTTTACATTCAGTTTTTTTTTTTTACGAATTTGTTTGAGTTTCAAATTTTATTTTCTAAATTTAAGAAATTTGATTAAGATTATTACCAAAATTCATATTTGGATTTGTAGTTCAGTTTTATATGAAAACTAGATAAAGACCCGCCCGTTGAACGAGTTTTGTTTTAAAATTTAATTTTAAAATAAATATTTTAATAAAATTTTGAATGAAAGTTTTATTGGCTCTAATTGATAAATCTTGAGAATAATTGGCATGAGCCCACAATAAGTAGTGAACCTTTTTTCTCATGTTTTGGTTTTTTTGCATAAATGTTTCAACCACATTGAAGTAGCAGAAAAGTTTACTCCAATATGTAGGCACATGCACCCTTTTTTATTTCACTAAAAATGTATCCAATTAGACACTTTAAGAAAGAAGAGTTAACATTATCAGTAGTATTTTCAAAACTAAAAAACCCATAATTTCGTAATTTTTGTCTAAAAAATGATTTTATGAGTTTGCTTAAAAGATATTTATTCTGCAATTTCTGACTAAATATCCAATGTTGAAATTTGGATATAAATGTATGATTCCAAAATTTCTTAAAATGTTTTATTCAATTAATACAAAATATGATAATAAAATGGTTAACCGTTTGGTTAATTAAACCAATAACCGAACTCATTTCAAAACGTTATTGATCGGTTCACTCATCTTAAGTGACCAATGAACCGAGCCACCTAATCTCAATTTATTTTGGTTAATAACTTCAGGCCTGTCTTTCGATCCCTCCACTCACTAAAATATTTAGCGTTCCTTGTCTCATAGCGTTTTCCGACAAAATCTTCTACCTTTGCCATTTTGTCATCATCTCTTTATTTTTAATTATTTTCTCGGACTCTATAACTAAAGATGTTTGGTTTACACGTCTTTCTTTCTTCTGATACAAGACTCGAAATCACTCATTTGTCTTAGTGATCACAAGGTTGTTAAAGACAACTAGCTTTGGCGGAAGTGAGCGATGATGGAGATGGATGGTGAAGGCGATTGACTCACTCAATCAATGGCACGGATAAGAGTATTGAATCACTCAAAATACTTCTAAAAACCGTGGGGTTCTATAGATTCAAAGTGAATCACACACTTAGAAATCTAAAGACAAGAACAATCTCTCAAGAACTCTCTTTGAAAGAAAACAAAATACTTTTACTAAATTCAATGATCAAGGGTATCTTACAATGAGAAATGAAATGAGCTTATATAGGCTCAAAATACAGTCACTAAGGTCTAATAAATAAGAAGCAAATCGAAAAATTCAATGAGAAACTAGCCGTTGGAGCCTTGATGACACAATCAGAAAAATATGGCAAGTGTGGGTGATTTGTAGCTAGAAAGCTTGGTGACTACTTGTATCTTGAGAGCTGGATGATATATACATGTAAGGAGATTCTCTTGATGGTAAATAGTCTCTCAAATTCGTGCTTTTCAAGTTTTGAAAAGGGAAAGAGACGTTGGGGAATGAATGCTCCAAGTGTGAATGTGATTGTGTCCAAATAATGCAAGTAATTATTTGAGTGATCCCAACTGCTGCTGTGCGTTTTGGTGGAACTAATGACGTCTTGTAGAGTCTCTGGTTGATGGGAAATGTCTCCTGGTCGCCACAGATACGTTTGAAGTCTCTTAAACCCGGAAGGTTCCGAATAAGGCAAGCCAGGGATCCTTCGGTTTATAAATTGAATAACTCCTTCGTCTGAACTCTGATTGGACTGAATCAACTTCGAGGCGTGATCCAGCTGAGCTAATAATGTTTTCCAAGTTATCTTTGGGCCGGAAAAAATTATCTTTGGCTTTATTTTGGGTGAACAAGGCTCATATGTCTTCTCGAATGGCTTGTATGGCCTTATGTGGCATGTATGCTTGAGTTCCGTTAGCTCCAGTTTCGATGGTGGCTTGATGTCCTCATCAAATTCTAATCCACCACAATTTTCAATCTTCAATATTTAGAGATCCTCTTGAATCTCATTTCATTAGTCCTAACATATTGTGCATAAGGTAAACTCTTGACATTATTGATATCATTGGTTTGCGTATTTGACTCACTTAGATTGACGTTTTTTCTCTTCCTCTGGGATCTAAAAGATAACTTATATTCTACTTTCTGTTTTGTCATCTAGAAGATTATATATTAGAGGATTAAACAAAGTGTTACACAGAGCCAGCAAGAGATGAAACTCTTCCGGAGACTTAAGAGTGATAACATACACCAGACAAACAGCCCCAAAATGGGAAAAGTAATAGAGGAAAATCCTAAAAGCACAACTAAAAAGGCCAAAATGAACCTAGAAAGGAACTGGACTAAATAAATCCCAAACACCATGCCAGCCGGAACTGAGGGAACCTTTTCCGAGTAAAAGAAAAGAACAAACGCCATATGCTTGACCACCTCGAAGAGAAACAATGAAAAGAGAAAACGCAAGATCCATCTCTTCAACAACAAGAGGAAAAAAAACAGTGTTCAAGAAACCTAACTAACGGCTGAGGACACCAATGAAGAGACGGAAAGGGACACAGCGAGAGTGACAAAACGAGTGCGTCAAAGGCTGAGGACACCAATGAACAATAAGGGTAACTAGAAGCTAAAATTCTTTTCTAAAATCTACACCAAAATCAAAAACTACAAAAAATCCAAAAACAAAATCCAAAAACTTAAAACCACTTAAATACTCTCAAACAGGCCTAGATTAACACTCAACCAACTAATATAATGGACTAGATTAGGATCCGCCCAATGGGCGGGTTTTAAGCTTTGAAATAAATTAAAATTAAGCATTTTAAGCAACTAAATATTTGTTATTAATGATATATCTTAAATTATTTTAGGGAAGGAAATAAAAATCACGTTTTATTAGAGAAAATAGTTATTTATAAAATTTTAGTTTTTTACATGAATAAATTAATTAACCTTTTATATAAATTTTTTTATAAAAATATTAAAAATCTATATAATGTCCAAAAGCTTTTGTCTTCTATTTGTTGTCTCTTTTTCGACTACCATGTTAGATAGCATGAAAAAAATAAATGAAATCCAAAAAACTAAACCGAATCCAACCTGAAAAGAATACTAACAAAAAAAAATCTAAATGGATCCTAGATTTCTATATCCGAAAGACCATACCTAAACTGAACTAAACAGAGAAACGAATGGATACCTAAAATACTCGAAATACTATTATATACCCAAAAATATTAATACTATTTAGCTTGATATAACCCAAAAAATATCAATTATTTTTATATCAAATAAGTAAACTACTCAAAATTAACCAAAATATTTGAAAGTTCTAGGTTATTAACTCTTTGTTTAATCAGATTTTCTTCATACACACTTGACTTTGCCATATAATTTAACTCAATTTTCAATCATATTAAAATTTTACTCTAATCTCATGTATACTCCATATAAATGAATAGAAGTAAAAAAAACATTTATCAAATATAATATGCATAATATCAAACAAATATCCATATATAATTAATATTATAAAATAATACAAAGTAAATAAAACCAGTATTAGTAATTTAGTAGAAAACCATGAAACTTGAAAAACTAATATTACAAATAAACTAAATTTAGGTTAAAACATATAAATAAACCTGAAAAACTAAACCAAGTCCAATCCGTAAAGGGGTACTAACCCGAAAACAATTCAAATGGATCCTAGACTCTTATATCCGAAAGACCAAACCTGAACTGAACCAAATCAAGACCGAATATATACCCAAAATACTCAAAATATAATTATATACCAAAAACTATTAATACTATTTATATTTGATATAACTCAATTACCCAAAAATACCAATTATTTTTATATCAAATAACTTAAATACCAAAAAATAACCAAAATTTCTGATATTTTTTTAACTCTTTGTTAAGTCAGCTTATCTTCATACACACTTGATTTTACTATATAATTTAAGTCAATTTTCAATCATTATACAATATTACTCTAACCTCATGTATACTGCATATAGATTAATAGAAGTCAAAATTTTTAAATAAAAATAATATGCATTACACAAAATAAATTTCTATATTATTATTATTATAAAATAATTAAAAAATAAACAATAACAATATTAGTAATTTAGTAGAAAATCATGAAATTTGAAAAAATAATATTGCAAATAAACTAAATTTAGGCAAAAACGTATAAATTGTTATCGGATTCTAAATAATAGTATAATATAAATATCTAAATTTGAATAAGAATAACAAGCTTTTAAAATGATATTTGTGAAAATCATACAAAGAATGATTAACAGATTATTTATTTGAACCAATTTTAATAATAACTTTTTAGTTTTAAAATTTGAATTTTTTTGGTATTTGTTTTAAATATATTTATTTATTTTAAATATTAATTAGTTAAAAGTTTTGTGACTTCCATTTTTCCTTTTTTTAAACAACACTTTTTCGTTTTTGTATTTGATTTTAATGTATTTTTAAAATTTACTGATTAGATAATTTTTTTTTAAAAACTTTATTTTTTCTGGGTTTTTTTCTGAATCTTAATTGATGATTTGATATATTATAAATTACTGAATTTCTTTTTCTTAAAATTTTTGGGACTTCTATTTTTCCTTTTTTTCTAAAAAACTACACTTTTTTTGTATTTGATTTAATTGTATTTTTTTAATTTATTTTTGATTAGATAATTTAACATTTTTGTGATTCTCTTTTTTTCCTTTCTAATTTTTTTTTCTTTTTCTGGTTTATTTTTATTGGGAATTATGAATTTTAATTGATGATTTGATATTAATAATTATTGAATTTCCTTTTTACATTACTTTTTTAATATATTTATATATGATTTATAATTTGACATATAGCAAGATCTGAATGATTAGTGATACGTGTGAAGATCTTGTGAGTTAAATTTTGACATGTGTCTACTTTTGGTGAGTGCAACCCAAGTTTATATAATAAGACTAGATTAGACCCGCCCGATGGGCGGGTTTATAAAATATAAATTTAGTATAATTAAATTTAATAGATGATATTAATGATATAATTTAATATTTGAAATACAATTATATACTCAAAAATATTAATGATAGTTTGAATAATATAACATATTTACCCAACAATTATAAACCCGAAAATATAAATTATTTTTATATCAAAATAAATGAAAGTTCTTAGTTAAATTTATGAAAGTTTAACCAAATATAACCAAATTTTTATATGTAGTTGTTCTGATATTTCGTATATGCGAATCTGACTCGAATTTATATAGAATTTATGATCAAAGACTTTATAATTCTTATTGTAGTTTTGCAAATTAAAATTACAAATTTCAATAAGATTCCTTCACGTAATTGATCTCTAAACTTTTTCAGAAGGGAATGATGTACACAACCTTGGATAGTATTTTTCTTTATAAGGAAAAAAAAAGATTAGGGTTAGATAATAAGTAGGAAAACATAGAATTTAATTTAACCACGTAAAACTAACATTTTCATCAAGTAAAAATAAATTAATTCCTATTAGCTCATTGTTTTTTTAAGATTTCTAGCCTCCGAGGTAGATGTGCTTAGAGATAAACAAAACTTATACAAATTTTCTTGTATAGGTTTATTTATTAGATATCTCTAACTATCAATAAGTTTATTGATTGTACTAAATAGAGGTGCTCTAACCCTAAAATATTAACAGTAATAAAACATATATGAATGGAGTAGATATTAATGTAAAATTACCTTACGTTTATGAAATTTGTAGAGCTATGATTTTTCTGGTTTTGAATTTAAAGAGATGTCAAACATGTTTTATATAGGTGGGGAAGTAGAACTATTTTTCTTTTTTAAATTGTATTTCTTTTTTAACTTTTTCTATTTTTAGTCTAAAATTTTGTTTATTTTACTTTTTTAAATAGGTATCTTTTACTTATTCATATAATAAGATATGTTAAATAAAAAATATAGAACTATTTTTCATTATATAATTATATTCCTATTTTATATTTCCTTTTATTTTTCTGATAATCTATGGTTTTGTTTATTTTATTTTTAATAGGTATTTTAATTTTTTTTTTTAATTAAATAAAATTTTACTTTATTTTATAAATTATATTAATAGTTTTCTTTTCTACTTTTACTTCCTTTTTGTAGTTTTTATGTTAAGTTATATAAAATAGATTTTGCTTTTTCCTTTTATAATTGTATGCTTACTTTAAATTTCCTTTTATTTTTCTGATAATTTATGGTTTTGTTTATTTATTTTTTCAATAGGTATTTTAACTTATTCATTTTTTAGTTAAATGAACTTTTACTTTATCTTTATAAAATTACACGAAAATTTTTCTTTTCTACTTTTACTTCCTTTTATAAAATAGATATTTTTTCTTTTATAAATGCATTCCATTTTTAAAAATGTCGAAACCTAGTTTTCTTTTCTATTTTTACTTCGTTTTTCTAGTTTTTATGTTAAGTTAACTAAAATAGATTTTTTCCATTAATAATTATATTCCTATTTAAATTTCTTTTTATTTTTTTGATAATCTATGGTTTTGTTTACATATTTTTTAAACATGTATTTAACTTTTTTTGTTTTTAATTAAATGAACTTTTACTTTATTTTTATAAAATTACATTAATAATTTTTTTCTACTTTTACTTCCTTTTTATAAAATAGAATATTTTTTCCTTATATAATTGCATTCCATTTTTAAAACATGTCAAAATCAAATTTTCTTTTCTACTTTTACTTCACTTTTATAGTTTTTATGTTAAGTTAAATAAAACAGAAATTTTTCCTTTTATAATTGTATTCTATTTTAATTTTCCTTTTACTTTTCTGATAATCTATGGTTTGTTTATATATTTTTTTCTTATACAGGTACTTTAACTTCTTGTATTTTAATTAAATGAATGTTTTTCTTTTATAATTGCATTACACTTTTAAAATATGTCAAAATCTGATCGTTTAAATTGACATGTCTCACGAGCTGGGGACTTACTAACTTTGAATCATTCATTTTTATATACTAACATTTTAATTTTTGATTTAGATAAATTAATAAATTCTTTGTTTTCCTCGTGAAATTATTTTTTAATTTTAATTATTGATTAGATGAATTTAAAAAAACTTGGTTTCCATTTTTTCTTTTAAAATTATTTATATATTTTAGTCAGTTTTATTTTCATTTTTGGATTTGTTTTAAATGTATAAATTAATTTTAGTTATAAATTAGATAAATTAACAAATTCTTAGTTTTTTTTCCTTTTAAAGTTACTTCTATATTCTAGTTAGTTTTATTTTCTTTTCTATTTGTTTCAAAATTATTTCTATATAATTATTGATTAGATAAATTATCAAATTCTTGGTTTCCTTTATTCCTTTTTAAAATTATCTTTTATTATCTTTTATTCTCTTTTCTTTATTTGTTTTTAAATTATTTTTAAATTTTAATTAGTGATTAGATAAATTAAAAAATTCTTAGTTTATTTTTTTCCTTTTTTTACTTATGTATTTTCTTTATAATTTAATTTATTAATTTGACATGTGTCAAGATCTGAATAATTAATGATACATGTCAATATCTCGTGAATTAGAATTTTAACATGTGTCGGCTTCTGGTGAGTTTAACCCAAGTTTATATAATAAGATTAGATTGGATTATACAAAAATATTTTTTTGTGTTCAAGTAATTGATTAAAAGCGTTTGAAAAAATTTATTGGAATTTAAATAATATAAATATAGAAAATAGTAAATTTGAAAAGAATGTTGATATACTCTGGATGCTGGTACATGTTCTTCGCCTTTATCATTAAAACTCTCTTTAGTTATTAAGTTTGGACCTTTTTATCAGTCTTTGGTTTTTGTGTTTCATGGCTATCAGCAAACCGGAAGTTCATTTTCCGATGAGCGTTATAGAGAAACAAAAAAAGGCATTGGTGAAAAAGAGAGTCCGAGAAGATGATGACGACTGAGCATTGTTTAATGCAGAAGCTGAAGAAGAAAATGAAGAAGGCTGGGTCTGACTAGTCGTTCGTATTGTCTCCCTGGGAGATTAGTTGGGCCTTGACTCAGATCACCTCAGTTGACAAAACTTTTTTTTAAAAAGCACTCTCGCAGAGTCTAAGTTTGGAATGGTTTTTTAAGCATTAAGATCGTGTATTTTATGGATTTTATAATGCATGCGAATGCATACGTTTGGTGGTGCATACATATGTATGTGAAAGTGAAAGCATTATAAAATCCATAAAATACAATCTCAATGCTTAAACTATGCAAAAGTGTTTATTTTTATTTTTTGGTTAACTAGGGTGATATGGGCAGGCCCAACTAATCCCACACGGGACAGTACCGATGACTAGTCAAGTTTAGGTATGGGCAAAAAATCCGAAATTCAAAAACCGATATGAAAAATCCGGCTCCGAAACCAAACCAAATGAAGTTTAAATTTTCCTACCCGAATAATCTGAACCTGAACCGAACCGAATCCGAATCCGATCGGGTATCCAAAATAAATCCAAAATAACCGATATTAACTATACAATGTATATATAGTTTATATATACAGTTATATACACTCATATTTCCTTCTCGATATCTCATTGTTTCTTTCCTTTTTGATTCATCTTTCTCTTTTCGATTCATATTCTTCTCGATATGTTCAGATTTTTTTGGTTTTTTCAGATTTGTTCAGGTATTGGCCGGATTTCTTTTGGATTTTTTGGATTTGTTCGGTTTTTTTTTATTTTTTCGGATTTTGGATACAAATATGAAATAACCGATATTATGTTTGGTTTTATATTGGGTTTTATAAAAAAATGAAATCCAATCCGAATCCGATTAGATCCGATCCGATCTAAACCGAAATCCTGTTATAATCCGAATGGATTCATATTTCCCCTATCCGAAAAATCTGAAATCCGAAAAATTCGATCCGATCCGATCCAGAAATCCGAATGCCCAGTTCTAGTCAGGTTCAAGACTCGCCAGAGTTTTGAATCGTTGGTATTTCTTTGTTGCCTTTTCAACCTTTTCTCCAGCTTTTGCAACGAACAATGCTTCGTCATCATCATCTTTTTTTTGTTTTCTTTTGAATACCAAGAGGTTTTGGGCCGAAGCCCATACATCCTCCCAGTCCCGAAACCACATCATGTAATATTAGTTTTGTCCCAAATGTCCTTCAAACCGGCGATCTGTAAGCTTTTCTTAGTATCTTTATCAATTGAGCTAGACACTCGGTTCTGTCATCATCATCTTTTTTGCCTTTCTCTTTTCTCTCTGGTTAATTCTGTTTTCACCAAGGTCTTTTCTTGTTTCTTTGTTACGGTCATTGGAAAAGTGAACTTCCAGTTTGCTGATGGCCATGAAACATAAAAAAACCAAAGACTAATAAAAAGCTCCAAACTTAATAACTAATGATAGTTTTAATGATAAATGGGAAGAACATATACCAGCATCCAGAGTATATGAATTTGTTTTCTTTGGCGATCAGATCATCAAGAGACATGTACAGCCTCTCCACCATTGATGTAACGAAGAGCTGCTACAAGATGCTCGCCAGTCTTGTAGACCTGCAACCCTCCAAAATGTTCATAGAAGAGCGTATCTCTGAGCCCCTGACTCAACTTAGTTTGTATATGCAGCTCCTCTGAAGTCTATTATATCATGTTCACATCATAGCCTTTGAAACCCGCTATAGGATCTCCATTGGGCAGGCATGGGTTATCCATGGTTAATCTCTTTTGAGGATTATCCTTTAAAAGTTCTCTCCAAGGTCTGCTTGTTTTCAAGCAGAAACCATTTGACTAAGCAATATAACAACAAACCCAAAAATTAAAGTACGATTACAAACACACATGATTGCATCAAGACAAATAACAACAAAGCGCTTTGTTCTAGATCATCCGAGGCTAGTTGCTGCTGATTGAAGCCTGTGATACTCACCACTTTTTGGTAAAAAAGGGATGTGCACATAAACAATAATCTAATCTTACCAAGATAATGTTTACCTTGAAAAATAGTCAACTCTAGTTCAACATGTTCTTGTTCAGCTTCCAAACCTTTTAATTGCGCATATATTTCCCCTTTGTGTTCTCACTAGCTATTGAGTTTTTATTTTATTTTAATCTCTGCAGGAAAATCAGAACTTTTTTCAAACACGGCCAAGATGAACTCGGAACAAAAGTTAGATCATTCGAGATTGTCTTGGAATACAAAAGTTAGATCATTCTAGATTTTGTTATGCTATCACCCTATCACTATGGCAAAAATGAAACATATAGACAAATACTTGTGGCTTAAATGGTGATGTCACACCTCAGTAAACTGCGGTATATCCATCAGCCTAGTTTGGCTACTGAGAGGCAATGACGATGACCTAATGATCAAAATTTTAGGCTGTGAACACTGATTTTGTAATATCCGACTCCAAGCAAAATCCTAGTCAGGGTGTTGACTTTACGATCCAGCCAAAAACCTTATAAAAATAACCTGCAAGAAAATAAAGGGTGAGAAACATGGGAGTTACTCAGTAAGATGTGCTAAGCGCAACACGCAACTCCGCATACCCGGATTAAGACCACAACCACGAGAGTCTAGCTCTAAAACATGTAATAAACACGGAACCTAAAGCACCCAAGCAGAAACAAACAACGGTTCCTAGTATGAGATAGTGCCCAATCATACCCTCCATCGAGGATTTAGTATGGGAGAGTGCCCAATAACACCCTCCATCAAGGCATATGGGATAATGCCCAATCACACCCTCCGTCGAGGCTAGTATGGGATAGTGCCCAATCACACCCTCCGTCAAGGCTAGTATGGGATAGTGCCCAATCACACCCTCCGTCAAGGCATATGGGATAGTGCCCAATCACACTCACGAATGGAATAGTGCCCAGTCATACCCTCTGTAGAGGCCATACATAACTCCGATAATACAACAATCCAACCTTGCACCCCGCCCAAGTCCCCTAATACACATACTATATATACCAAATCACTAACACATCAACATGAGAGTCAAACAATATGTAAAATCATCTAAATATCCTACGTCTGGTTTAACATAAAAGAAAGTCTACTTGATCACATAAACTCAATCATAAAGACATTACATATTTTACAACTAAACTTCGATGGTAGAGCTTCAGCCAAAGTAATACGGAAATGTGAAAGGGTGGGATTGTGTGGTTAGCCCTCATCTTAGCCACTCAAAGATGGAGACAACTCATGCTTTCATTTTTAGGAAATTTTTCTTTCTGGGAAACTTTCCTTTGCGAAAAACTTTCCTTTTCAGAAAACTTCCATTTCTGGACTTTCTTCTTCCGAACTCTAGTGTCCAAACTTTCCTTTTCAGAAAACTTTCCTTTCTAGACTTTCTTCTTCTGAACTCTAGTGTCCAAACTTTCATTTGTTGGACTTTCCTAAATATAAACTTCCCAAATTAGAAACTTTCCGAAAATAGAAATTTTCCACAAATATAACTTAGTTTCTGAAAACAACTAGGGGTTTTCCCCAAATTAGGTTACAGCTGCCATCATCTTCAAACTCCGATTCTGGTTGGAATTTACACCGGAACCACGATCGGTAAGCGTATCTGTAAAGCTAACATCTGTGGCTTTCCGTTGATATATAGATATTCTTCTAACTCCTTAGGTTTCACCGGTTGGTTGGCGGTGGAATTCGATCTGCAAAGATCCGCCTTTGTAGAACAGTCATAACTTTCTGACCAGAGTTCCGATTTGGGATCCTCTTGCGGCTGTGGCTAAATATTGATCTCGTGCATCCCTCCATGAATTATACGATGAAGAGAATTTTGTTTGCTCTTCCGGTTCCCTCTCTCCCAGAACTGGTCGAATATGTCTTCACTTTCCTCTTTTTCTTTCCTCTCCTTTTTTCTCTGTTATCTCTTTTCTCCTCATGATCTCTCTCTCTGATAGAGTGGCACAAAAAATAAGGTCCAAAAACCTAAAAAATTCCTTTAAATGTGACTCCCTCATAAAATAGGAAATGGACTTAACGAGCTTTTAACCGGACTATACTCCGAGATCCAAAACCACGGGAGCAGGATGTTACAGATTTTAATCGAATATATCCCTGATTGAGTTGGTGGAGTGATACGATCCTGGTGAGGATTCGTAAGCCCAATTTCAACACTGAGAGGTAAAGGTGAATATGAAGTGATGCAAGAACCAATTCCTGAGCACCTTGCGGTTTTATGGATTGAAAGTCGCCACAAGAGGATGTGGAAAGTCCACTTGATAAGACTAGGGTGATCACTCGCTTCACACGAAATGATCTAAGAGTGTTTGTATCCAATTTATTCGAAAACAAAGACAATGGTCTATGATTTAAAGAGATTTTACTGATAAAAAGATAGATTTTACCTACAAAATGAGTTTTGTTAGATTCACAAAAATATTTGAAATTGTAGTTTTTTTCTGTTAAATTATTTGAATGATAAATGAAAAGAAATAAAAGGAAAAAGAATGAAAAATATATATATAAAGAGAGAGGGGTGTGGCCTAAAAAAAGGGCATTGTCTAAAATATACCTTTTGAAAAGTTTATTTTTCAAAGGGAAAATTGGAAATAAAGGAGCTCTAGCAAGAAGTTTATCTATATAATCCTTTTTTTGAATATTGTCATGTTTTCCGAAATTACCCTTGCTACTACATTTATACATATTTTCAAAAACAATTCACATAAACATATAGATAGACATAAAATAAGAAGATTTGAAGAAGAACGTTTTTGAATATAAGGAGTTTTGGTAGCAGTTTTGGCTGTTCTGAAAAATTTAGAACATGCGTTCTAGCGGCAGAATACAGATTCTAGCATTTTGGCATGTTCTAGGTAAATAAGATTACGTATTCTAGCATTTACTCATGTTCTAGGACTTTCAGAATCAGAATCTGTTCTAGGAAATCTAGAATTGAGCATTCTGGAAGATTCAAAATACGTATTCTAGCATTTAGTCATGCTCTAGATAAATTAGAACATGTATTCTAGCATTTACTCATGCTCTAGAAAGTTTAGAACGTCCATTCTAGCAAATATAATATACATTCTGAAATTATTAGAATGTGTATTCTGAAATTTTTAGAATTGCCATAAAGATAATAACTGAATCAAAAAATAAGAAAAGCTAATCTAGAAAATATTTAAGATAATTCGGAATATATAAGGAAATTTGGAAATATTTAAGATTTAAATTAAGTAAATAATTAAAAATGTTAAAATAAAAACTTGACGGTTTAATTTTGTTTTGAAATAGGGTTTACGGTTTCTTCTCATCTTTTTGTTGTTCTTCTTCGTTTAATCCTATAGAAGTGTTTTTGGGTTTTGTCATGAATATGTTGAATCTCTATGTTAAGTGTGGTATATGGAGATTGAATGATAAGAAGGAGTGGGGTTTTATAGTTGATGAAGAAAAACGTGGTAGATTACTTGCTCTTCAACCTACAACATCTATGCAACAGTTAAAAGTGATGGTTTCAGAAGACTATGAAATAGAAGAGAGTGAAGTTGATGTGGAATTCAGTTATTTACCCATTGATGTTGGTGTTTAGTGTCCTCCCATTGTTATGATGAATGATAGACAACTCAAAAAATTTGTTGTCTATTTGAAAAGGAACAATACACTACAGTTGTGTGTAACGTTTAAAGGTACTATTAATGGTCATGCCACAAGAGACAATTCTGATTTGAATAAAGAGCGAGGTGATGATGCTAAGAAGCAATCTGGTGATACTGAGGAATGACGTCCTTATCGTAGTACTGGATTCAATGACGCTAACATGCATGGAAAATCAGCAGTATTGGGGAAAGCAACTAAACAAAGTGGCGATGGTTGTAAGGTTGTTAATGATACCGGGTCTAAGTTGGTAGAGTTATTGGTGGCTGAGGGGAACTATTACAGGAGTAAGCAACTTTTAAAATCAACTATGGAAATGTATGTGATCAAGTTTAACTGCGACTACAGGGTCATTAAATCTGATAAAGAAGTTTGGTCTATACGCTGCATTGATTATGTTTGCAAATGGTGTCTTCGAGCTGAATGTTTAACGCAATCTACATATTGGAAAATCAACAAGTTTGTGGGTGAGCATACATGTGCTCCTTCGAAGAAATCAAACTTCTGTAGGACACCTTCAGCGAAAACAATTGGACAGCTCATTATGAAACATTATGAGGGTGTGGAAGAAGGGCCTAAACCGAATGATATCATTAGTATTGTTCTTAGAGGATATGGCTTTGAACTAACTTATTACCAAGCTTGGGACTCTTGTGAGTATGCAGTTAATGAAGTTAGAGGAATTTCGGAGAAAAGTTTTGGTAAGATACCAAAATACTTGTACATGCTGCAAGAAGCGAATCCTGGTACGTATACAAATTATGAAGTTGATTGTTAAGGTAGATTCAAATATCTATTTATTTATTTTGGTCAATCAATAAGAGGATTCTACAAGTCAATTCGCAAAGTGATTGTAGTCGATGCAACATTTTTGAAGAGCAAATACAAAGGAGTCCTACTAGTTGCTACAGCTATAGATGGTAACTCTAACTTGTACCCAATTGCATTTGGAATTGCTGATTCTGAAAATGATTTGTCGTGGGATTGGTTTTTCATGCAACTTAAGAATGTCATAGACGATGATGAAGGTTTAGCTTTTGTGTCAGATAGAAATCTCTCGATTTCTAAATCAATTGGAATAATTTATCCATTGGCTAAACATGGTATTTTGCATCCACCACTTGATTAATAATGTCATAACATATTACAAGGGGAAGGGTGTAGCTGGTTTGGTTGCGAAAGCCTCGAAAGCATATAGAGTTTCTCAGTTTGAAAACTTTTCAAGTCAATTTGCAACATCAGTCCTACTATTGGAGGTTATCTAGAGGAAGCTGATGTGACAAAATGGGCAAGCTGTCATTTTCAAGGATACATATACGATATTAACACCAACAATCCCGCTGAATCGATAAATTCAGCTTTGAGATCACCTAGAGAGTATCCAGTAATTCTTTTGTTAGATAGCATCAGAGAAATGTTAAACCGATGGTTTTATTAGCGTAGAGAAAAAAGTGGGAAGCAGAAGGATCCTTTAACTATTAAGGTGGAGAATGTGATTAAGTCGAAGAATAGGAAAAGGTAAATTCTACAAAGGATATCAGATTACCAGAAACCGTTTACAGATAAAAGGAGGAAAAGACGACTTTGTGGTTAACTTAAAGGAAAGAACATGTTCTTGTGGCAAGTACGATATAGGAAAATTCCTTGCAGACATGCTATAAAAGGAGCTTTTGATGTAGGCGTGGATTCCTTTCAGCAACAGCTTTGGGTGGTGGAAGTGGTGGTAAGTTGTATTCTGTAGAATCAGATGGCAATAGCTGGTACGGTTGGGGTGGATATAGAGAGTGACGATGCTGGTATGTGGTCTGCTCTGCCAATTGAGGATCGTTGTCTGCATGGTCATTTGGATCAGTTCCCGGGTGAAGCTCATTGACAAGGTACTCAGATCCTGGGAGCAACTCGATGTTCTGACGAGATACCAATGACGTGATATTGGGCTGTGGTAACTCACAAAACAAGGTTTTACCAGCTTGATCCATGAACCGGTATATAAGTGGATGGTATAATTTAGCTCTCATCTTCAGTATAAGACAGTTCTCCAAATACTTGATATTGATTGTACGAACCTCTTTAATCGTCTCGGTATTGGAGAGTTGTATGTCTTCAAAATGGAGCAAGAGAGGCGTCAGAATGGTACCCATATGCAGAGGCTTTTTGGAATTAGGAGCTGTCCTCTTTAGGTTTACGAACATAGTAGCCAATATAGCACCAAAGTTGACATTGTTGTCCGGCTTGTCGCGATACTCTACCAAAAGATGCTTTACACCATAATAAATCATCCAAAGCTCATCATCACGAACTGAACCCGATTCAGCTTTGAAAAAAAAATGTGTTGCTGATGATCTTCGCCACAAGTCTTAATACGGGATTCCGGATCTTAGAAATCTTAGCCTCTTTTGATGTATAACGCCCTGACCCAATCAAATTCCAGAATGTAGTTGAGTTTACAAATTTTGGAAAAGACACTTCCTCACCATGACTAAACCCAAAGATGTCACAAAACTCATAGAGAGTTAAGGATCGGAATTTCTTATTGAGGAAGAATGTGAGTTTTCCTTCACTTGCCACTGGCTCTTTCGGATATTCATAAGTAAGATGACATGTTGCCACAAACTCTCGAACCAACACCGGGTGTGTATGATGACAAAGACGATATAATTTTCCAAATCCCATGTTCTTAAACACTAGCTCCACATCATTTAGTAATTCTAGCCGCTCCAATAAATCTTCAGAAGCAAAACGTGTTGGTTTAATTCCAACATTCTTCATTGCCTTAACAAAGTCTTGGTCATGCTTATCCATCTTATTGGTGATAGGTCTCAAGTGAATATCACATGCTCTTGTCTTCGCATTGTTGTAATAGTAGGTTCGATCAATGGTTACATATTTCGTTCTTGGTCTTTCTTCTTCACCTTCACTCTCCTCAACCACAACTTCTTTTCCTTTTTTCCCCATTACCTACAAAAGTTGTAGACAAATCATTAATTTCCCAACATAAACACCAAACCAAACACCAATGACTCAAACTAATTAGAGAAAATAATAAGATTTAAGCAAAAATACCAAACCATGAGTCAAACAAATTCGTTTTTATGCAAGATTCATAGAGAAAATAATAACATTTAAGCAAAAATACCAACCCAAACACCAATATCTCAAAAAATTAGTTTTTATGAAAGAGGCATAGAGGAAATAATAAGATTTAAGCATAAATACCAAACCATGAGCAGATCTGAAATGAAAACCCCAAAATCTCAAAAAAATTTGAAGGATACATGATTCCATCGACCATAAAACAATAGTTTTGATGTCTTACCTTATGCGGATCTGAAATGAAAACAGTTGATATGGAAGCACAATGGAAATCCAAGTGAAATAGGGTTTTCAATTGATGAAATTCATGAAGAATAGAAGTTTTGTGGTTTTGATGGAGTTTGCGGGATTAGGGATTTTACTTCTTCTTTTACGAAGAAGAAGAAGAAGCATGGACCCTTATGGTCGGTTTCAAAAATAAACCGCAATCCATTTTTAAAAGTTTTGGTTTAATTCAGTTTATTATTCCGGTTCAATTTTAAAAAACCGGTTTATTATCAGATCGATCGATCCAACCAAGTGATCGATCGATCATACAGCAACCGGAAAATAAAACAATATATGTATAACAAGGGATCGATCGATCCATTCAGGTGATCGATCGATCATACAGCAACCGGAAAATTTGACGATATGTGTAAATCAAGTGATCGATCAATCCATTCAGTTGATCGATCGATCATACAACAACCGGAAAATTTGAAGATATGTGTAAATCAAGTGATCGATTGATCCATTCAGGTGATCGATCGATCATTCAGCAACCGGAAAATTTGAGAATATGTGTAAATCAAGTGATCGATTGATCCATTCAGGTGATCGATTGATCATTCAGCAACCAGAACATTTGAGAATGTCTAAATCAAGTGATCGATCGATCATACAGCAACCGGAAATTTTTACAAAAGACATCAATTAAGTGATTGATCATAAAACAAAGTTATAACATAGCATTAAACTTGAAAAAAGAAACCAATAATTCCTAAACCTTCTGAAGGTCCAATAATTCCTAAAACAAAGCAAAAGAGAGTAATGATCTCTTGATATACAAAGAGAGACCAATTATTCCTAAAAATTCTCAAGGTCCACAATATCATCAGACGATAACACCGGAGGTGGCGAATTCTCCATTATCTCAACAAACACTGGATCATTTGCTGCTTCCCAAAGATCAACTGCACACTTATGACGTGCTCCTGGAATGTTATCATCATTCATCAAATCCATCTGTAGCTGAAGCATAAGACACTCTATGTATTTAAGAGAATAAACACCGCAATCACTTTGTGATTTATTCAATCCAGGTGGGACTTTGGCCGATATGATCTCATATGCTGTCAAAAGTGAAGGTTTCCCATAAGCTTTTTTGTGCATTCCCTTTAGGATACGCGGGATGGTGATTTGTGAATGCCTCGACGTTCCGTCTGTTGTTGTGTGAATTACAATCGAAAACTTCAATCTGTCGTAGGCAGAAGTTAATGCAAATTGCAATCCAATGATTACCATTGACGAAGACCAGAGCATAGATTCTGTCATAATGAGTAACCCATTGTTTCCTATAGTTCCCATGAAAGGATGCTTCACCAGTGGCAAAAACTAGAAGATTGGGATTCCACTTGTGATCTTTTTTAGGTTTCGGAAACTTCTCGTATTTGGTTTTGATTTGCACGCTAAACATACAGTCCATGAAACCCACTCGATCCAACTTCAGTCGTCCTAAATATGTATTCACGCGAAACACATACATCATAGCATCCATTTCCTGACAAATATTAAATTGGTTATCAGCTGAAAATGTGATCTATATTTATATCATAATGTTAACAAAAAAAACTACTACGTACATGGTTGTGAAGCCAAACATTGTGCCCAATGATTCGATCAAATAACGTTTGAGTAAGTAGAGTTGGACCCAACTTAAGGCTCCTGTAAAAACAAAACATAGTATTAATTAAAGGGTGAACCAGAAAATCAAACTAAATATATGTGAATTATGTTATTAGCTTACTCGTTTTTCTTTGACCACTCTTCAAAAGCATCCCATCTATCGTCTGAAACAAACACCAAACCTGCATCTTCGTCATCTTTACCCGCATCATCGACAATCAGTCTTCTAAATTCATTTCCCACGACAGAATGTTGATGTTCCTCATTGAGTCCACTCTCTTGTTTGATCGATTTATTGTGAACATATTTGCCAAATGAATTCTGTGAAAGATCAACCTCTGGAACATCGGTCTGTTGAGATAAGTGGCCAACCTTTTTATGTAAAAATTCTTGTGTACCCAGATTGAGATCTACGCCTGAATTCTGAGTCAAAATTTCTTCAAATATATTCTTTCCATCCTGTCAAAACAAAACAAAACAAAGACAAACAACAATATGTAACCACCTAAAACATAAAAATAACCATTGGAATCAAAGCAGACATCAACTACTTATATACCACAAATGTAGGCTTCACTTGTGGGGGATTGGACGATGTCGTAGTCACATCTGCTGTAACTCCAGATTGAAAAACCGATTCCTTGAGTCCAGATACATCTTCCTCCAATTTATCCAAGCGGGTAACAATATCCCCTTGTAATGTGTGCAACCTATTGCCAATGTCCTCCGCAAATCTATTGAAAGAAGAATCAAACATTCCCAAAAAGAAAGTCTTCATGTCTTCATTCAAACACGCATTTACTGCAGAACCATGTGTTGTTAGTCTCTGACACAGAAGTTTCTTTTTCCAAGTTTCTACACCAAAATCTCCTTTTTTCTTCCTACTGTTCTTCGAACAGACGGTTCCTCATTACTACCTTGCTTATTTGTACTACTCTCCAAACTAGACTTTGGATTCACTTCATCAGTAACCTCGTTATCAACATGAGAAACACCATTGTCACCTCCAAAATCATTGTGTTCGTGTACAACAGGAATACTCACATCTGCAGCAGCAACGTTTCCAACACTATGCCAAATATGGTTTTGAAAATCATAGCCAGATTTAATCAAACCATGCAAATTAACAACCTTGGCATCATTGATTTCGTCAGGCCTCCAAAATCCATAGACTGGTATAAGACGCATATTCATGTATATGAAATGAATGTGTAAACTGGTTCTTACATTTTAAAACATTTATAAAGCGTTAGAAGTCATACATAAGAATAAAAACTCACAATATCATATATTTACAGAAAATTGAAAGGGAAAGATAATTGAACTAACCTCTGGTAGAAATGAATTCTCTACTGTAATAAGATCATCATAAGAAATTTTCGGAGCAGCTCCCCAATTCGAACACCGAGGACCTTCTGTTTGGTCTTTGTTAATCTTCTCTCCCACCAATTCTCCAAGGGCAGGAATTGCTTCCATAGCCCATATTTGAAATGCATATGTGAAACCATCAAGAATATAGCTGATGGAGTTCATCAATTCCTTTCTCTTTTTTCATCAACGACATAAGTAGATGGTCAAAAGCCATAAGACCCCAAGGATAAGCCCAAACCTAATGTCATATGTGAGAAGTCAAGTATAATGAGAATTGAGAACATTGATAATAGTTAAATAAAGTAAAGTGTAAGAAGTGAGTAGTCCAAACCTTATCAAGATCCATCACCAACTTTATGTATAATGTAGGTATAACTTTCTTCTCATCAATAGCCACTACTACCCCAGCTATGACACATAGATAAATAAATTTGAGTCTGTATTTTTCCTCCCGACCAATAGCTAGTGGTAAGTACACTTTCAAAAGCTTATTTATCCAAAGCTTTTCATCTCGCTTTAGGATGTTACACCAAGGGCCACCATCATCCGTCCAATCGTCTATGTCATAAGAGAAATCATCCTTGTACTTAAACCCAATAACTGCATATAATTCTTGCAAGGAGAATCTGAGTGGCTTGCCTCCAAACACAAACCACATCTCATGTTTTGTGTTTGTTACCAATTGCCTACACAACATGGTGTGTATCACCCGACCCGAAAACCCTAGTTTGTTTTCATATAGCGCAACCAAATGTGCAAACACACCATCTTGCTTCAACGTTTCATAATAACTAGGGAATGCCTCCTTGATTTTTGTGAGGATTGACTTTCTACAATTATTGTTGATATGATCAACTTGTGGCTCAGTTCCTTTTTCGAAAAGACGTAGTGGATAATCCATGCCTGCACAAAAAAAATAAACACCAAACTAATCATAAGATAAAATCAAAATAAGTACTATCATTCACTCACGTGATGCTAAACAAATAAGCTACGATTGAAGCAAGATCATTTAAGGTCAATTCACAAGTTAAGAGATTTAAAGAACACTAATAGAGAATACAATGTCATCTTGTTGACAAAAAAAATTAAGAGATCAAGGAACCACCAACCAACATAGTCAATACAAAGCCATATTGTTGAGGATACAATGCAATCTTGTTGAGAAGAATCTAACTACACAATCTTTATATTCCAAGAAAACAACCACCCACAAAAAACTTAAAAAACTACCTAGGCTATAACTTTGTACAACCATTGGGTGACTAACAATTGCTAATAGACAAATAATTGCACAATAACAATGACGAAAAAGCAACACACAATAAGAAATTGTCATCATCTTTGTAACAATTAAAAAGGGAACAAAGAAGATGAATTAGAGTCTTCAAATCAAAACTTGGTCGATGAAAGCTGAAGCCCAAAGGAGATGGAAGCTCTTGTCTCCGGAGATGGAAGCTAATTTCTCCGGAGATGGAAGCTGAAGTCGCCGGAGATGGAAGCTGAAGTCGCCGGAGATGGAAGCGACTAACCGGAGAACCTAAGAACTGGTCTTCGAGTCTTCAAATCAAGTCTTCATCGATGGAAGCTGAAGCTGCCAGAGATGGAAGCTCTTGTCGCCGGAGATGGAAGCTCTAGTCGCCGGAATGGAAGAACCCTAGTCGAGATCGATTTGGGGATTTTTCAATTATGTTACCTTTTTTTCCTTTTTTGGTATTATTTTATGTCTAACAAATGTTTTTATTTTTTCCTTTTTTTAATCAAACAATTATTTCTAATATTAACCAAATAAATAAAGGAAAAATACATAAATTAACCTTCTTTCTACATTAGAAGTTTATACTATGTAGGGTTTTTTTTAAATCAAGGGTATAATAGAGTTAAATATTTCAAAAAGCATAGATGGACAAAAATTATTTCTAAAAAAATAGACGGACAAAACATATCAGAAACATCCTTTTTCCAATTTTCCCTTTTTCAAACGGGGTCCGCTGGGAATAATTTTTAAGGCAGTAAGGGTCCCCATTTGGAAATAAATTTTCAAAGGGGTACATTTTAGGTAGTTTTCCCTAAAAAGAAAGAGAAAGTGTTGGAAACAAAAATTCTGGAGTGGAAAAGAAGAGAGAGAGAGATAGAGAGAGCAACCCATTTTGCCAATTGTAAATAGTGACTAACCCACTTTTACAAAAAACTACTGAAAATGTACTTATTAGCCAAATAACTCTATTAACATCCCTACTAATAGAGCATAAGGAAACAAATGACACCTGGGAAAAGACTAAACTTTGGCATAGAAAAAAAATGGAAAGTCGGTCAATTATGTCTGAACATACCCGATGTATTAATTTCATATATGAACGATATCTCTGTGCGAATCTATACATGAACTACTAAAATTTTTGGCTTCCATAACTTACAAATTTGAGCGAATTTATATGTTTTGAGTAATAAAACTAACTTAGCATTAACTCTTGATGATGTGGCGATGATGTGGCATCCAATTATATAAAGATTAAAAAATTTGTGCTCAATCAAACACTCGAACTCATGATCTTTAACACTCAATACCAGTCATGCTATGACAATTAAAGGATCCAAAAATCAACAAAAAAGGATGATTCATTTGCATATCTAACTAAATGTTGTGCGTTAGAGGAAATTCATTAGGTTTATGGGTGATCAAACTCTCTCAATCAAAATTATAATTCTTTGCCGATAAAAAGTAACAATTGAAGAAAACAGAGATGAAAGAAAATGAAGATTGATTACTACTTTGATAAAGCAAATTTTCTGACTATTGTATATATAATTTGTAGGTTGACAGAAATAAGAAAAGTCATCAAAGCATAAATGATAATGAGTGATGGATTTGAGTGTTAAAGATCATGGATTCGAGTGTTTAATTCATCATAAAAATATTTCATCTTTAACTATGTGGACGTCACGTAATTGATAGTTAACAGTGTTACACAAAATGTATAAATTTACTCAATTTTGTAAATGATACGTTCCTGATCAGCTCTAAGGACACTCAACATGAATTTGGCATCATCTTAGGAACAACATGCAAGCATGGAGCAAAAGGAGCATGGAAACTGACAAAAGGAGCATGGAAACTGATGAAAGGATCATGGAAAGGATGTTTAGGCTATATGGTTCATCTTCACATCAAGTTGTTTCATCAAGCACTACGAGTGTCATTACTCCCAAGGGATACTCGAGAGGATCACTTGGACATAAGGTTTTGTATTAAGGTAACACCGATCATGATACAAGTCCAAGATGGCTAAGGCTTTGGCCATATGATCCACTCACACTCTTTTTCCCTTGGCTATCTTTTGTCCCAATGATTTTTCTGAGGCTTGTGGCTCATATGTGCATCTATTCCAACCCTTACTCCAATCCACCACATGGCCTGTTTCATCATCTTGGCATGCCCCATGATCTACATATCTTTTATCCTTTTTTATTTAGTTTTTGAATTTGAATCTTGAGTTATTTTTTCATGGTATTTAAGTGTTTACGAGGCATGTCTCGTAACTCTCCTTCTTAACTCCGTTGTCTCTTCTCCTTCTCGCCTCCTCACTCTTTATATTGAGGCTGAGAATCATTATATCACTCATCTATCGTTTTATCAATAAAATCTCTTTAAACTTATAGATCATTTTCTTTTTTCTCGAGTGATTCGATTACAAATACTCTTAGGTCATTTCGTATGATTTGAGTGACCAACCCGTCTCATCCAAAGGCTTTTCCGCATCCTTTTGTGGCGACATTCAATCCATAAATCGCAAAGTGCTTGTTAATCAGGTCCTGCAACCCCTTCACCATCACTTCAATCTCTTGATGCTGAAATTGGGATTCGTCTCCTCACCAGGAATGTATCATGTGGTATCAGAGCCAGGTTCGAGAGTTAAGTGGAGTTTCAGTGATTTTGTTTCAATTATCTTAAATCATTGGTCTGTGATAAAATCGTGAAATTAATTGGATCTGAACCTAGATTGAGTCTAGTATTTGTTAAAATAAATTTTAGAATTTTTGGAGTTTATTTGATAATTTTTCGGGATCAATCTTATAAGACAGTCACGATTAGGGTTTATCAGAAGTTGATAGGTCATTTTCGTGTTCTTGTTATTTTCTATTGGTTTTCTTTCAAAAGAACATTTTACTGGTGTATTTTCGTGTCAATCTTTCAGGTAACCATTCCAGAAGAAGTGGAATCAAGCAACCAAGCCAACAAATGTTTGATCGAGGCTCTTACAAAGACGTTAGAGGACATGTTAAACGAGAAGGTAGGAAGACTACAAGCAGAGGTCGTACGTCCCTGTACTTTCTAATGTAATGTCTAGTAATCCCAGACAAGATCCTGAAAGGAACAATGAGAGAACTGATGAGGATTTACAGAGGCAACAAGGAGACAACATGAGAAACCATGGAGAAAATCTTTGAGACTTACCGCATGAGCACAAAGATAGAAATGCTGAAGATTACTACAGTGGGTCATCAAGGAGCAGTGATAGGAGGAATAGGCAAGATCATCATGATCGGAACCCGCAACAAGACAACCTTGGTGGATTGAAGCTTCGTATCCCATAATTTCAAGGCAAGAATGATCCGGACGCATATCTAGAATGGGTAAAGAAAATCGAGATGATTTTCGATTTTCAATACTATACGGAAGCCAACCGAGTAAAGGTAGGAGCTACTGAGTTTAATGCCTACGCTCTGTGTTGGTGGGATCAGTTGGTAACGTCAAGAAGAAGGAATCAAGAGTTTCTGGTGGAAACTTGGAATGAGATGAAAACGATTATGCGAAAGAGGTTTGTACCAAGCTACTACTACAGAGAGTTTCATAATCAACTAAGGAATTAAACTTGTACACGGAGACAAGAAGTTGGAGGATTACTGTCAAGAGCTTGATGCACTAATGATCAAAGCTGACGTTCAGGAGGATAGAGAAGCAACAATGTCTATATTTCTCGGAGGATTACATCGAGATATATAAGACTGTTTAGAGATGCAACCACATATGGATCTTCAAGAAATGCTACATCAGGTCTTCCTCATTGAGCAGCAACTGACAAGAAGAAGTTGTACACAAACTTATCATGGAAATTCTTCTTCTATAGAGGAAAATTTTTGAGGGATGAAAAGATCAAAGCACAAGTAAGCAACAACCCGTCTAATGCTACAAGAATTGGTGCTAAGCCGTTTGGTGCTAGCCATTGGAGAAAGCTAGGGTTGATACAAGAACAAGTAACATCAAGTGCTACAAATGTCATGGATTTAGGGACTATGCGAATGAATGTGTCAAAAAGCGTGTGATGATACTCAAAGAAGATGGAGCAATTGAATTGGAGGAAGAAAATGCTAGCACTAGGACAAAAGAAGAAGAAGAAGAGGAGAAAGAGTTGGTAGACTCTTCAGTACAAGGAGAGTTACTAGTAACCATGAGGACTTTGAGTCTCAAAAGCAAAACTGAAGAACAAGCACAAAGGATTAACTTGTTCCACACGCGATGCCATGTAAAAGGAAAATTGTGCAGTCATATTATCGATGGTGGAAGCTGTACCAATGTTGCGAGTGAGACTATGGTTAAGAAGCTGGGTTTGGAAGTTAAGAAACATCCTATGCCTTATGATCTTCAGTGGATAAATAAACAAGGAGAAATAAAGGTGAAGCATCCAGTGGAAGTACCTATATCTATCGGCCAATATGAAGATGAGGTTCTATGTGACGTTTTGCCTATGGAAGCTGGACATATTTTGCTCGGAAGATCAAGGTGATCTTATCATAGATTCATGCATGATGGATACACCAATCACCACACCTTTGAATTTAAAGGACACAAGACCACTCTTGTACCAGTGTCTCCTCATGAGGTATATCTTGATCAAATCCAGCTTAAAGGAAAGAAAGGCTCATGTAAGAAACCTAACCTCTTTGACATGGCTGGAAAAAGGTGTATGATGATCCCTTTGATCCTAAGACATTTTCTGGTTCCGATATATTTGCTTGTTACACTAACCTTGCACCAGTGTTACCGAGTGATTTACATGCTTTGCAGATTTCATCAAAGGATAATCATCAAGCCAAAGAGGGAAAACATCATCATAGAACAGAACTACAAGACAAGCAAGAGAGTCGAAGGCAACATGTTGCTTTCAAAGACAATCAAGCCATGCCGGGTGCCAAACACTTTGCTTATGATGGCAAGAAGACTCTATTCGTCTTTGAAGTCTTGGATGAGCACCAACTTGGAACCGAACTACATGTGCAAGCTATTGACATCTCCAACCTACCATGTTATTCTAAACTCTTGATATATCATGGATTTTATGGCTTTATGACATGATATATGTATTAGTTTTGGAGTCTTTTCTATATATATTGAGTCTTATTAGGTACAAACACGGATTGGACCCTGATGAGGACTTTGGATGCATTTGGAGGCTTATAGCTGAGCAAATCAACAAGCAGACGAATATTTATGTCCACGTTGATCGACAGGCTTTACCTGTGTCGGTCGACACAACCACGATGATATTGACGCCTTCGAGTTTTATCAAGTTTCAAGAATTGCAACTTTGCCCCAAAAGTTTCCAAAGTTTATACTTCATGCCTAATCGTGTTTTTTAGGTTAAACTATGTTTTAGAAGTCCCAGAGACTAAGTTTTGTCATTCTCTAAGTTTTTGAACTCCCTTTGTTTTCTTATTTCTATTTTTATGAGTATTATTCAGACAATGATTTATGTTTCATCTTCTATGTCTGAGTAGTAACTTTGTTAGATCTAGGTTATCAAAAGGGATAATGAAGGATTGTTGAATCACGCATAGTCTTGTTAAGTTATCTATTATGTTCATCATCTAGATTTGATAATTACACTAGTCCTAAGATTGATCACCTTAATACTGGTACCATGGGATTATTGGTAGGCACGAGAGTGTTATTGATACCCTGACCCAATCTTAGATGAGCAAACAGCCTTTTTGCAGCGATAGTTTGTTTAGGAATTTTGTAAACATATCGTACCCGCTAATCATAAACACTCTATTTATTGGTATTTTGCAAAGAGATTTGGTTTGCTTCTGTTTAGAGTATAGATGTCGTCGCAGCGAGATTTGGATGAGATATCACATTAGTGTTATGAGTTTAAGAACCGCACAAACACTTTAGACTTGATTTTCAAACTGCTCAGTTCACTTTCCTGAGTTTTTCTGATTGATGTCCCTAGGTCTAGCGCTTTTAATCACTTGAATCAATCCCGTTTAATTGTTATTTTTTTTATTGCATTGTTTCGTTTACTTTCTTATTTAATCTGATCTAGCTTAATTCGAATATGTCCGTCTATTGTGTGAGTTTTCAGAGTCCTTGAGGATTTGACCCCTAAGTGCTGTAACTGATCTCTTAATTTGAGAGAGTAACTTCTAGGGTTATATTTGACACCTATCAAATTTTGGCGCCGTTGCCGGGGACTCTAAATTCACTATTAGATTTCAGTTAGAGTTTAGTCTAGATTTTTCTTTTATTTTGTTACTTACATCTCTATTTTCTCTTATCTCAGGTGCATGAATCTTAGGAGCAACAAGAGCAAAGACTTAGTTACTACTGAGGAGATTGGGAGGTTAGAGAGAGCTAATCGCAGAGCACATAAGCAATCATGGATGGTTAGGACTGTTGTGATTGAGATAGATTCTATTGGGATCTTACGTGATAAAGAGGACAACCAGTACAATGATCAAGGTCTGAGACTTGATGCTGATGGAAACTCAATTGTCGAAGCTATCGACAAAACTGGCCATGTTGACCGACATGGCAACACTTGTGTCGGTAGATGTGATGGCGATGGAAATGGTCCGGATAACTTGGATGCTAGGATTGAAACTGTGGGAAGAACACTTGCTGATTTCAACAGACCTAATGAGTTTTACTCCAACAGAAACTGCTATATGTCCTCCTGCTTTTCAGAGGAATGATTTTGAGTTGAAACCCCAATACTTCACTCTTGTGGGGCAACACACTTTCTATGCTCATCATGCGGAACATCCAATAGACCACATAGAGAATTTTGAAGACTTGGCTTCGAGTATTAAAGCCAATGGAGTGTCTGAAAACTATATATTTTGCAAGCTCTTCCCATACTCTCTTGCTGGGGAAGCATCTCAATGGTTGAAACAGTTGGAACCGGGTTCCTTAACCACTTAGAGGGATATCAAGACAGCTTTCTTGAACAATTTTTATGATGATGTTAAGACAGGAGACTTGAGGGATTTGATTATTCAGTTTACTCAAGGACCTGCAGAGACTCTGAAAGCTGCGTGGTTGAGATTTAAGGGGTAACAAAGAGATTTTCCACACCATAACATTGATGAAGTCCATCTCATTAGAACTTTCTTTTATGGAATAGATTGGAGATATCAGGTTGCTTTGGATGCTGCAAGCAACGGTAATTTCAAGACTATAACACCAGTGGAGGCTATTAAGTTGATTGAGAACTTGGTGATTAGTAATAGTACCAAGAATGCTGATTTTGAGAGGAAGAAACTAGCTGCTGGAGTGGACAATGATCAGATTGGAGAGGTTATGGCAAAACTTTCTATGCACAATCTTCTAGTCAACAGGAAATCAGTCAAATCCGCTCATGATGTTGAAAGCATGGAACAAGAGAGTGACTGCAAAGAGGAAGATGTGAATTTCGTGAATGGTTCTAGGTTTGGTGGTCAAAGGTTTGGAAGCTCTAGAAATTTCAGTGGTAACAGTCAGGGAAATAGCTATGGAGCAATCCGAATTCTGGGCATGCTCCCAGACAATATCTTCACAGAGAGTTTCACTGAGAACTATGAGAACACTTTCCTTTCGAACCCTCCTGCTAATACTTCTGAGGATGAGATCAAGGTCATGCTTAAAAAGATCTTGGAAGGACAACAACAGCTGAAAACAGATTTGATGGCGGGATTAATGCCTTATAGATTTGAATGGGAAGTTTGAAATTTTAGATAGTCATGTCAAAAGATTAGATGTTCGAACTTCACAATTGGCTAGTTCTTTCAAAGTGATTGAAGGGAGACCTGGTTCACCTTGCAATGCAGTTACCTTGAGAAGTGGGAAACAAGTAGAACTTGTGCTGAGAAAAAGATTGTCATCTGAAGAAGTAATAGATCTTGAAGAGGTGGAGGATGAGGAATTTGCTGAGACAGTCGTGCCCGCGTCGATCGACTCCGAACTCCCATGTTGGTCAACACGTATGGGAAACCCGGCCATAAAGATTTTGGAAAACAAGGACAAGAGTGAAATCCATACTCTTGTCGACCGACAGCCCCATGCCTATGTCGGTCGACACACTGCCAAGACTACTCCGATCTTGCCTAATCCTGATTCGAAACATGAGGAGAGAGTTTATAAACCCAAAATTATATTCGCTAATACTCATAAGAAGACCAAACAAGAGTTGGAAGATGCTAGATGCAAGACTATCATTGATAAACTAATTGTTGAGATTCCACTCATTGACGCTGTTAAGACATCACCTATGATTAGGAGATATGTTAAGAGAATGGTCACCAAGAACTTGAGTACAGAGGAAGGGGTTATGATGATTTCAGCTCAAGTCATTTATGTGATTCAGAATAGAATTCCAGAGAAACTTTCAGATCCAAGGAGCTTTGTTCTAGGATGCACTATCTTCTCTGAGAAGTTTGGTAAATCTCTTTGTGATCTTGGTTCTAGTGTGAATTTGATGCCTAGGTCAGTTGAACTGAAGTTGGGTATGACAGATCTTCAGCCCACGAGAATCACGCTTATACTTGCCGACAGATCAGCTCGGATTTCTGATGGTGTTCTGAAGGATGTTCCAGTCAAGATAGGTAATTGCCTTATTCCCACAGATTTCGTGGTACTTCAATATGAGGAGAAACCCAAGGACCCATTGATTTTAAGAAGACCCTTTTTGGCCACTGCAGGCGCTATGATTGATGTGAGAAGAGGAAGAATTGGTTTGAATGTTGGTGATTTGGTAATGAACTTTGATATGAACAAGCTGATACAAAGACCAACCATATATGGACAGACCTACTATGTGGATACACTCACCAACCTTGCTGAGGATATATTCAAGGAGATTCATCTGGATGACCCAATAGAGAGAGCTTTGGTTGCATCCACTGAGGAAGCACGTTATTTGGATACTGAGGCTGCTGATTATGATAAACTATTGGATGATAATGCACAAGTCATGAAACTTGTTACTACAAAACCCGTTGGTAAAATCTCCAGCCGTGTCGATCGACACAAGACAGTCATATCGGTCGACAGGACCCGCGACTGGAGCACCGCAGCAGCTCCGAAGCTTGAACTCAAAACACTCCCTAAAGGGCTCAAGTATGTGTTTCTTGGTCCTAATAGCTCTTATCTTGTTATTGTCAATTCATCTTTAAATTCCACAGAACTTACCTTGTTGCTAAGCAAGCTACGCAAGTATCGCAAGGCTCTTGGCTACTCTCTTGATGATATTATAGGTATATCTTCGGAATTGTGCATGCATAGGATACATCTTGAGGATGATGCGAAGACATCTATTGAGCATCAGAGGAGGCTGAATCTGAATTTGAAAGAAGTGGTTAAGAAAGAGATCATGAAGCTATTGGATGTGGGAATTATCTTTCCAATTTCGGACAGCAAGTGGGTTAGTTCGGTTCATGTGGTTCCAAAGAAAGGAGGGTGACTGTGGTAAAGAATGACAAGGATGAGTTGATCCCTACTAGGAAAGTGACTGGTCATAAGATGTGTATAGATTACAGGAAGCTTAATGTAGCCACAAGGAAGGATCACTTCCCTTTGCCCTTTATTAATCAGATGCTTGAGAGGTTGGCTAATCACCCATACTACTGCTTCCTTGATGGATACTCAGGGTTTTTCCAGATCCATATTCACCCAGATGACCAAGAGAATACTACTTTCACATGCCTGTATGGTACCTTCGCCTATGCTAGGATGCCTTTTGGTTTATGCAATGCCCCAGCTACTTTTCAGAGATGCATGATGTCTATCTTCTCTGATATGATTGAGAAATTTATGGAGGTATTTATGGATGACTTCTCAGTTTATGGCCCTTCCTTCAAAGATTGTTTGAATAATTTATGCTTGGTACTTAAGAGATGTGAAGAGAAGCATTTAGTTCTGAATTTGGAGAAGTGTTACTTTATGGTTAGAGATGACATTGTGTTAGGACATAGAGTTTCAGAGGCTGGTATTGAGGTGGACCGCGCTAAGATAGAGGTTATGATGAGTTTGCAGCCACCGGATTGTGTGAAAGCAGTTAGAAGTTTCTTGGGGCATGCTGGTTTTTATAGGAGATTCATCATGGAATTCAGCAAGATTTCTAGGCCACTTACTGCGCTGCTATGCAAGGAGGTTAAGTTTGATTTTACACCTGAATGCCTTGAAGCTTTTGAATACATTAAGAAAGCTTTGATTAGTACCCATGTTGTACAACCACCAGATTGGGGATTACCTTTTGAGGTGATGTGTGATGCAAGTGATTATGTTGTTGGTGCTGTATTGGGTCAGAGAAAGGATAAAAAGTTGCATGATGTATACTATGCAAGCAAGACATTGGATGATGCTCAAAAGAACTATGAAACTACTGAGAAAGAGTTGTTGGCTGTGGTGTTTGCTGTGGAGAAGTTCAGAAATTATCTTGTGGGTTCTAAGGTTATTGTTCATACAGATCATGCCGCTTTGAAGTACTTAATGAACAAGAAGGATGCTAAACCAAGGTTGTTGCGATGGATACTTTTTCTCCAAGAGTTTAATATTAAAGGTAGAGACAAGAAAGGCATTGAGAATAGAGTTGCTGATCATCTTTCAAGGATAAGGATCACTGATGACGTGTCTATTAATTATTTCTTACCTGAGGATAATATCTATCAAATTGAAACAAGTTTGGATGGGGAAATTTCAAAGGACGGACGAGTGGATACTCATGTCGACCGATAGGCTTCCCCTCTCTTGGTCGACACGTTGCAGAGTGAACGCTCTGGAGCTTCTTTTGTACATGCATGTTTTGCAGTGAGAATTGTCCCCACCAAACCTTGGTATGCTGATATTTCCAATTATCTTGTTGCTGATGTACCACCGAATCACCTTAAGGATTATGCAAAGAAGAGATTCTTTAGAGAGCTTTGAAGGTATTTTTGGGATGAACCTTACCTATTCAAGCATTGTTCTGATGGGATGTATAGAAGATGTGTAGCAGAGACAGAGGTTGCTGAGATTCTGTTTCATTGCCATGGATCTGAATATGCTGGACACTTTGCAACCTTCAAAACAGTGTCTAAGGTACTTCAAGCTGGATTTTGGTGGCCTACAATGTTTCGTGATGCTCATGCATTCATAGCACGCTGCGATGTCTGTCTGAGAAGGGAAAAGATCAGTAAGAGGAATGAGATGCCATAGAACTTCATTCTAGAGGTATAAGTGTTTGACTGCTGGGGTATTGATTTTATGGGCCCTTTCCCATCATCTTTTGGGAATAGATACATCCTTATTGCTGTGGATTATGTTTCTAAGTGGGTAGAAGATGTGACTAGTCCCACCAATGATGCAGCTGTTGTGATCAACCTTTTTAAATCCACAATCTTCCCCAGATTTGGAGTGTCTCGCATAGTCATTAGCGATGGTGGATCACACTTCATCAGTAAGGTATTTGCTAAACTTTTGAAGAAGCATGGAGTACAGCACCGTGTCGCGACACCTTATCATCCGCAGACAAGTGGTCAAGTGGAAGTTTCGAATAGGCAGATTAAGGAAATCATGGAGAAGACAGTAGGTCGGACACGCAAGGATTGGTCCGCGAAACTAGACAATGCACTCTGGGCATATCGGACAGCTTGTCATCTTCTTTATGGTAAAGCTTGTCATCTCCCGGTTGAACTTTTGAACATAATGCCGCATGGGCTGTTAAGCTGCTGAACTTTGATATCAAACCTGATGCGGAAAGGAGATCGATACAGCTAAATGAGTTATATGAGATAAGACATCACGCCTACGAGAATTCAAAGCTGTATAAGGAGAGGACTAAAGCATATCATGATAAGAAGATCATACACATAACCTTTAAGCTAAACGACCAGGTACTCCTCTACAATTCTCGTTTGAATTATTTCCTGGGAAATTGCGTTCTCGTTGGTCAGGTCTTTTTACAATCAAAGAGGTTCGGCCATATGGTGCTTTGGTCTTGAACAATCCCAATGGAGTGGATTTCACAGTCAATGGTCAGCGAGTCAAACATTATTGGGCTGAGACGACGATTCCTCCTGGACATCTTTTGGACCTGGAAGAGCCTCCTTCGACCTGATTCACCACCATTATGTATAGCTCATGATTTTAAACAAGCACTTAGTGGGAGGCAACCCACTTTATTGTATCTTCTTACTTTTTATTTTGTTTCTAACTTTTATTGAGTATTGTTGAACTTCTTTTATGTTATATATTTGCTTGTTATTTGACATGTTTTGCTCTTAATCAGGATCTAAATGTCAGAAACCAAGTTGAATGATCAGATTGAATGGTGTCAGAATCTCGGAACATCACATCCCTGCTCATGTCGATCGATATGCAGGGTGTGTGTCGGTCAACATGCACACACCAACTCAGGTCACGTTTTTCAAAACATAATAGTTCAGTCTCTATTCAATTTTATTTCTTTTTATCACTTTTCTTAGGTTTATGTACACTAGGGACAGTGTAGTTAACGTTTGGGGGAGCTAGTTGCTAACTATGTTTATTCTTTTGCGAGTCAGTCCCAAAAAATATTTTGTTTTCCAAAACCTTTGTTTTATTGAGTCAAAACTTGTCCAGGAACTATGAGCTATCTCTTGGTTTATTGTTGTTTGCTATGTTTTCTGGTGACCATTGTTGCAGAGCTTATTTAGATTCAACTAATGGAAAAACCCCAAGTCTAACCGGTTAACTTGAGATCCCCATACTTACAACAGATGTCCGCTATAGGCTGAGCTAATTTCTGTCAGTTCCTTTTACCTCATGGACGAGAGCTTGACTTTTCATTCATACCTGACCTGATATAAACCAAAGTAAGTTATGATGTCTAGTCTCCCCAAAATGTTGTTACTAATAATAAAAGCCTTTAGGTATAGTCTATGAATGACCAAGTGATTCTCTGAGGTAGAAGCGGGTAAGAGAAATCTATGCCCCCACATTTCTACTTCTTAAGGGAATGATGAAAGTAGGGTTGCTGTGAGGGTAGGAGAGATCCCGTAACCCATTATTCACTTCTAATTGCCTACCTTCATAGACAAAAGAAAAACAAAAAAAGATCCAAAATAACCAAGGATTTAAGTCTGGGGGAGACGAAAACATCACTGTTGTTGTGAAGTTTGTGTTGTTAAGATATAGGATGATAGCTGAGTGTAGAAGGCTCTTGAACATTGAATTCAGATATGAGACCCATCAATGAAATGGCTTACTAAAGGGATATGTTTTTAAGTTATGGTGGGAATTGAGAAGACTGCGAGTGACTACGGTGAATGTACATGGTGGTTAGTCTTTGAATAGTTCTTGTACCATGTGGATTACATGATGACTAGTAAGCACAATGTTC
Organism: Cardamine flexuosa; assembly: GCA_963555745.1. Classification (NCBI taxonomy): domain Eukaryota; kingdom Viridiplantae; phylum Streptophyta; class Magnoliopsida; order Brassicales; family Brassicaceae; genus Cardamine; species Cardamine flexuosa. Next base: position 18,123,397 of record OY743217.1, read on the forward strand.
TAAAGAGTAGGTGAGCTCCGCGATTTTCAAACTACTTCCTTGGTTTGGTTTTCTGTTTTGCTTGAGGGCAAGCAAAAGCTAAGTCTGGGGGAGTTGATATATCATATAATTTTTGGTTTTATGACATGATATATGTATTGGTTTTGGAATCTTTTCTATATATATTGAGTCTTATTAGGTACAAACACGGATGGGACCCTGATGAACACTTTGGATGCATTTGGAGGCTTGTAGCTGAGAAAATCAACAAGGAGATGAATATTTATGTCCACGTCGATCGACAGGCTTTACCAGTGTCGGTCGACACAACCACAACGACAACGATATTGACGCCTTCGAGTTTTATCAAGTTTCAAGAATTGCAACTTTGCCCCAGAAGTTTCCAAAGTTTATACTTCATGCCTAATCATGTTTTTTAGGTCAAACTATGTTTTAGAAGTCCCAGAGACTAAGTTTTGTCATTCTCTAAGTTTTTTAAAAGTTCTAATTTTATTGTAAGTTTCAAGGAGATTATTGGAGAGAAGATTCAGATCTCAAACTTAGTAGAGAGAAGAGTTCTGAACTCCCTTTTTCTTATTTCTATTTTTATGAGTATTATTCAGACAATGATTTGTGTTTCATCTTCGATGTCTGAGTAGTAACCTTGTTAGATCTAGGGTTTCAAAAGGGATTATGAAGGATTGTTGAATTGGGCATAGTCTTGTTAAGTTATCTACTATGTTCTTCATCTAGATTTGATAATTATACTAGTCTTAGGATTATTGGTACGCGCGAGAGTGCTATTGATACCCTGACCCAATCTTAGATGAGCAAACAGCCTTTTTGCAGCGAGAGTTGGTTAAGGAATTTTGTAAACATATCGTACCCGCTAATCAAAGAGATTTGGTTTGCTTCTGTTTAGAGGATAGATGTTGTCGCAGCGAGAGTTAGATGAGATATTACATTAGTGTTATGAGTTTAAGAACCGCACAAACACTTTTGACTTGATTTACGAACTGCCCAGTTCACTTTCCTGAGTTTTCCTGATTGATGTCCCTAGGTCTAGTGCTTTTAATCTTTTGAATCAATCCCGTTTAATTGCTATTTTGTTTATTGCATTGTTTCTTTTAGTCTCTTTTGATCTAGCTTAATTCGAATATGTCCGTCTATTGTGTGAGTTTTCAGAGTTCTTGTGGATTCGACCCCTAAGTGCTGCAACTGACCTCTTAATTTGAGAGAGTAGCTTCTAGGGTTATATTTGACACCTATCAAATCTTTAAAATAATTTCGAATGGCTTCAAGCAGATGATAGTACAACCTGATCATGTTGTTGATTTCCTGTGCACTAACCTTGGGAACCCTCATTGCTTAAATAGCAATAGAGAATCTTATGTTTGCAGAACATCAAAGCTCCATTCACAGAACATGGAATCGTCTAATGGATTTCTCAAGAAGAAGATTATTCTTGACAACTACTTCCGTGACGTTAAGAATATCAAAAAAAGATTTGGTTTACAAGATTGGGCATGAAGCTACTTGGTTCAGTCGTAACTACATTGCTAAACCACTCTTGTAGATTTCCGATAATATTTCTACTCCTTCATATCTTATGCCATTACTATTTGATATGTCTAACTTGAGGTTGTTTATGGCAGGTAAAACGGATTTGTGGACAAATATTTTTTCAACCTCAGGAGGATGATATGTTCATGATCAGCTCTAAGGACACTCAACATGAATTTGGCATCATCTTAGGAACAACATGCAAGCATGGAGCAAAAGGAGCATGGAAACTGACGAAAGAGCATGGAAACTGATGAAAAGAGCATGGAAAGGATGCTTAGGCTATATGGTTCATTTTCACATCAAGCACTACGAGTGTCATTACTCCCAAGGGATACTCGAGAGGATCACTTGGACATGAAGTGTATTAAGGTTACACCGATCAAGATACAAGTCCAAGATGCCCAAAGCTTTGGCCATATGATCCACTCGCACTCTTTTTTCCTTGGCTTAGTTTTGTCCCAATGGGTTTTCCGAGCAAGGTTTTTAATGAGGCTTGTGGCTCATATGTGCATCTATGCCAACCCTTAGTCTGATCCACCACATGGCCCGTTTCATCATCTTGGCGTGGCCCATGATCTACATATTTTTTATCCTTCTTTTCTTTAGTTTTTGAATTTGAATCTTGAGTTATGTTTGCATGGTCTTTGAGTGTTTACAAGGCATGTCTCGTAACTCTCCTTCTTAATTCCCTTGTCTCTTCTCCTTCTCGCCTCCTCGCTCTTTATATTGAGGCTGAAAATTATTGTATCACTCATCTATCTTTTATCAAAAAAATCTCTTTAAACTTATAGATCATTGTCTTTGTTCTCAAGTGATTCGATTACAAATACTCTTAAGTTATTTCGTGTGATTCGAATGACCAACCCGACTCATCAAAAGGCTTTCCGCATCATCTTGTGGCGGCATTCAATCCATAAATCGCAAGGTACTTGTTAATCAGGTCTTGCAACCCCTTCACTGTCACTTCAATCTCTTGGTGTCAAAATTGGGATTCGTCTCCTCACCAGGAACGTATTAGTAAATTCAACATATAATCTATATATGAAATTAACACATCCATTAAATTCAGACATAAATTGACCGATTTTCACCATCACTCTAGTCTCTAGCTCTAGGTTGAGAGAAATCATTTGACTGTGTAAAGGGGCACAACAAAGAAAACATTTTTTGATACAAATACTTAATTTAATATTTACCAAAAACATAATCTTTTTTCATGGAATCAACACTACAATAAATCAGTGTGTCTCTCCTGAGATGACACATCAGCTTTTTCTTTCATTGTGAGCTTGACATGTCAATAAATGAAAAAATATTGAGATCCAATCAAATTATTTTATTAATACACATAAGTAGTCACATAAGATTTTTGATGTCACATCAATTAATAAAAACCTATGTAACCAATCAAATCATTTTAATTATGACTAATGGAGATTATTGAGATAACATTGGGTGAAGAATAAGAAAACGAATAAGAAGAGAATATGATTATCGTGGAAGAGTTACACTTAATGTAAATAATAAACAAAAAATGTGGCTGTAAAACTTATTTTGTAATGTAAAACTTTCTACTATATTTCATAGTACTGATGCAAAGTATGAGAGTTTTGTCCATATAACATCCACTAAAGTTACCTTGCTATATTATTTGAATATTTTTAAACCTTTTTATAGAGTTTATAATATATTTATATCCATAATATTTAAATAGGGTATTGTTTGGTACTTTTATAAAGTTCATTTAACTGAAAATTGTAAGTTTTAATAGTTTTCTTCACTCTCAAATCTTATCTACAGATAATAAATATGTATTTGTATGCATAAACTATATGAGATATTAGACCTAAAAAACTATATAATAATAATAATAATAATAATAATAATAATACTAAAATTTAGAAAATTAAAATTTCTTTGTAATATCTTAAATAAGTATTATAAAAATGGCTAATGGAACAAAACTATTTTCCAGAACTAAACTTACTAGACAAAAACAGACCAAAAAACTTAATATAATCTAACCATTGCCATTATTAATCATACTTAAATGTGCATATATAATCAAATAAGAAAATTACCAATTCAAATATCTTAAATTCAATATTTCAATATTTATTATATTTTAAAAATAATCTCAGCAAATACAAAGCTAAAAGAGTGAAATTAATATTTTCAAAACCAAAAACACTAGTAAACAAAAGCTAACAAAAAAAAATCCAAATACAAACATACTATTACAAAAGCCACATAAAATTTGAAATAATACAAAATATCAATTTATATGAAGTTTCTAAATTTTCAAAAATATTTATACAAATCTACACCAAGTGAAGGTAACATAAAATAACCATTGATACAATTAAAAATATTTATATTTATGAAAAATATTCTGTTACGTAGCACGGATATTAATATAGTATATCTAAGCCAAAATTACTATTTTGCCTAATTGTCAATTTTGGCTTGTTTGAAAAGTTTTTTTTTTTTGCATGGTTTGTAAAGTTAATTAAATCAAATAAATATTTAAGAAGTATATAAATTTGCTAGCCTCTTTTTAGTTATTACGCCAACCTTTTTTTTGTATAATTTCATTGACCAGTAGCCCTAATTACCAAAATTACCTTCCGACACAAATCCCTAGAAATCTAGACGGAAGAATTTTCAAAAATCTTAGGTGATCGGCTCTTCTTCAAGCTTGTTCAAGGTATGTTCTTCTCCAAATTCTTCTTTTTCTGACCTGTTACTGTATCAATGCTTTTGTTGGTTTATTGATTAGAAAAGTTTTATTTTTTGTGCTACATGGAACTGTTTCTTTCAAATCGAATTTAGACTAATCTTGCTAAAGTTCTATTTCCTGTGATGTTGTAGATTGATTGTAATTTTTTTGCTGTTTTCTTCGATTTGTGTATTTTTTATATGAAGAAATCATGTTAATTCGAGTTTATTATGTAGATAAATAGCTATTGAGATTGTTTCTTTGATTTCAGATTTTAAAGAATATATCATCAATTTGCTTTGGTTATTGTCACTCTGATGTTTTTTTTTCACATAATTTTTATTGGCTGTATCACTCAATTGGAGGATTTTTATTTTTGTGCAGGTATTAAGCTATAATGAGATTCAGAAAAGGAAGTAGAATTGAGGTGTTTAGCTTCAAAGAAGTATCGTATGGAGCGTGGCGATCAGCCGAGATAATATCGGGTAATGGTCATACTTACAGTGTTAGATATTACTCTTTCGAAGTTGCGAACAATGAGGCTGTTGAGGAGAGAGTTCCTAGGAAGATAATTAGGCCATGTCCTCTGCAAATTGATGTTGATAGATGGGAAGCTGGTGAACTTGTGGAAGTTCTTGATAATGTTTCTTGGAAAACTGCTTCGGTTCTTGAAGAGTTATCTGGAAGATATTATGTGGTTCGGTTACTTGGTGCTACAGAAGAACTTACAGTTCATAAAGTTAACCTTAGAGTTCGACAGTCTTGGGAAGATGAAAAATGGGTTATGATTGGAAAGGTTAGGATTTTTTTTTTACTTATGTTTTATTTAATGTTATTTGTGTTTTGAAGTAATGTTTATACTTATGTTATTTACCTTTGATGATCCTCTCAGGTATGTTCTGTGAAGTCTTCTACACTGACTGGATCAGATGAAGAACACCAGAATCTAAAGCCTCTTGTGAACAGAATGGTTCCTGAAGAGTCTTTAAGAATGTTGAAGAGAGCTTCACCTTGTGATTGGTATGAGTCAGCTGAATCATGCACGAATAGTCCTAAGAAGATACGGTCGATGGGGAAAGAAGGACATCAGCACCAGTCTGCTTCATCTTCTGTTAACAATAATAAGAGTGGTTTTCGTCAAATTGTGAGGGTAAGATCAAAAAGGTTTAGTGAATGTGTTGTTGGTACAGGAAACTCAGTCTCTAATGGTTGTTATGATGATACTGATGCTTGCTCGGTTGGTAGTTGTAGTCCAATTAGTTATGATGAGAGTGACATGCCAACTTCTTTTCTAGATGGTGCCGACTCTCGTAATAGTGATGCTGAATCTTCAAAAGAAGCATTTGGCTGCAGAGAGGAAGAAGCTAGGTGGAAACATTCATTACCAAGATCCTGTAGGCCTGAACTATACACTTACCGGAGTACACTTGAGAAGTTATTTGCTTCCGGCCCTCTAAATTGGGATCTGGAAACATCACTAACGGATCTTCGACTTTCTCTTAAGATATCAACTGATGAACATTTGATGGAGTTAAGAAATCTAAAGTCTGCTGGTACCCACAGTTAATTATGTTCAGGATTCGTTTTTTTCTCTTTTTGATCGTTAACAGTCTTATCTTCAGGTGTTGGCACATACTTCCCTGCAATGTGGAATCAACTGTTATAGGGTTCTTATAATGATTGTATAGACAGCACAAGGGAAAAGTATGTATGGAAATATCATGTTTTCTTCTTATAGCTTAAAAGCTTAATTTCCTTTGTTGTAATTTCTGGATAATTAAAGTTACAGTACCTAGTATTCTAAGATGAGTCATGTTTTGGAGAATTGTGTTGTTATAGTTTAGTTTCTTGAGCTTAAGCTTCTGGATAAGATGAGTCATTTGTATTTTCTTCATCAGTTTTGGATTATTGAACTTCCCTTACATTTTTCAGGAACAGTGTAAGCCATGTCTGGTGCCTGCAAGGTCTTACTCTGATTCTTGGGGTTTACTGAATGGTGCAAAACACAGTGCCCCCTTCTTCCTTAAATCCATAATTTAAAATTGGTGCTGTGTTTTCATTTTTGTTTTGGATATTCATAATTGATATGTTTTAGCCTTTTAGGTCATCAGGTGTTCTTGGATGAGCTATGTGCACAGGGTTTGAACTGTTCATAGCCTAAGGACAAACACTTACAGTCTATTGGGTAAGTTTGCCGATAATTGGTAAGTATTAAGTGCACTATATGAAAAGTTCGTCCTCATGGTAACTGAGACTCTGAGGTTGTGTCGAATTCTTCGAGCTTCCCAGAAATGTTTTACCAGTAGATTGTGAGATCTGTTTCTCAGGATTTCTCTTCTTAACTACTTTTGAGTGCGAAACTGTCCATGGTTGTTAGTTTGTGGTGTGTACTGTGGGACTGGCCATCAAAATCCACAGCAAAACCTGCAGTTTAAGAACTCAAGGTTACTACATTTCACACTGATTTACAGAGGTGGGCGTATTCATATGTTCGCATAAATATTATGCTTGGTGTGTATAAACTTATCCAGCTGCTCGCTTGTCAACTTCGACTTTTTGCCATGTCTTAATCTAAAGAAAGTAAGAAACTGAAAAGACTGAGAGCACGAAGAAGAAGCCATGTGAAAATGTATCACTATATTGTGCCATGACTACTGCTTCTGTTTTTTACTTGCTTTTGCTTATACTCTGTACTAAGATACCATCTTAATACGTTGTTGCAAACTTAAAAATAAAAGAAAAGTATTAAAAAGTGGTTTTTTCTTTTTCAATGTGATTCATGGTAGCTTCAAACTGAAAGCAAAAATTTGAAGTTGAAAACAATTCATAATAATAGCTTGACACAACTTGGAAAGACCTGTATTCCTGTAATTCTTATATATTATTGATACTCCCTGGTTGAGCATTCAGATTAAAAGGCGCTAATGTATCAATCACCTGACTTGAGTTGATTAGTTTCAATTGCAACTCAAACATTTTCTATTCTAATTGTGACTTAAAAAGCGTATTAAAGTAACAACAAAAAGTATAGGGAATCATGGCACCACAAACAACTTAAAGGGTATCAGAATATGTGATTTTTATTCAGGGCTGTTGCAAACATGTAACTAAACTGTCACAAATAGGCTTTCTGCTTTACAAGTACCCGAGTAGTTTTGGTTTCAAATGATTTACCAAAATACACATTCTCCATTCTCAAGAAATACGAAAAGTAATGCTTAAGGGAGCGTGCGCTGGTAGAGAGGCAGAGCTCCCAAGGCTTCTCGTTCCAATCTTTCCCTCTCAACCTGCAATGCTCAAAACAGAACCACGATAAAAATGATGAAGATGACATATCATTTCAGTTGAACTCCAAAGGTCGAAGCATTACAGAATTAACAAAAAAGACTTACAAGAGCCAGCATTTCCTGAAGATAGCCCCGGAATGGTGTCTGTATCGCCTGCAAACGAAATCAACATCTCAAATAAATCCAACAGAATGCTTAAAACCATTATGAGCTTTAACCAAAGAAAAAAAAGGAACCTAAGATTCTCAATTATACAATCAAAATCTCCGGAGCATATAGTATAATTTCATTACTCTGAATCTCTGATTCATACATGTAAGATTCACGTTCTAAAGAACACATGAACTTTGAACAAAAAAAGAGAACACGTGACCACAATATGTAAACCGAGAAAACAGTTTCAATCCCAAAAAAAAACTTTGATCATCTTGAGAAAGAAAGAGATTTGATATTGAATTTGACTAGTGTATATACAATTATCATCTATCCGGTACAAACCGGTTTTCTCTAAACCAAACTCCAATTTGTAAACCACACTATCTAATAATGATCCACTGAATGTTATCATTTTCTCAGTTTCCAGCAAAACAGTCAAATTCATTCCAAATCCAAACTCAAATTCATCGGCAGCTGAAACAAAAAGTACCTGAAGATCCTCGGGGAGATACTGATGCTTCATGGAGAGATCCATGGCGCGTTTAAGACGCTGGTTACGAGCATCAACGACCTCTCTAGGGAGTCTATTCATCGCCTCTTTAATATCCATACTGTAATACTGATCGTACAGATCATCGTACCTGAGACCTGATTCAAAAACAAGCAAATCTAATTAACAAATTAATTAAACATCGAAACGGATTTCAGGTTTGGATTACAGAAGCAGTTAGGGTTTTCGAGATCTGACCGTATCTTCGAAGACGAGTCGATATGGCTTTCTTGTGCATCCGAGCGAGAAAGTTCTTGTTCGGATCGATGAACGATTTCAGAAACGACGACATTTTATCTCACTCGCCGAAGGATAGTGCGACCGGCTATTGCTTCTCAATCCCAAATCGGGAATTGTTGTTTCGTCTCGGTTTTTAAGTTTAAACTGCTTGGAGATTATCAGGGGTAAACGACGCCGTCGGATGGTAACAACAGTTTTGTCCCCCAAAAAAAGAAATTGTAATATATAACAAAAGCTGGATAATATAAGCCTAAGTGTACAAAATATTAATGAGAAAAATGTCAAAAAATATCTATAAACTTGACTGCATTGAAATATTAAATACTAGGGCGGATTTTAAATTTTAAAATAAATTAAAATTAAGGATATTTATTTAGTTAAATATTTGTTATTAATAATATATTTTAAATTATTTTAGGGAAAGAAATAGAAATCATATTTTGTAAGAGAAAAAGGTAATATCCAAAATTTTAGTTATTTTACATGAAAAATAACTAAATTTCTATATTAAATTTTTGTTATAAATAAAAATGTATATAATGTCCAAAAGTTTTTAATTCTCATTTGTTGTTTTCTTTTCTCGACCACCGTATTAGCGTAAATAAAATATTTGAAACCAAAAAAACAAAAGCGAATCCAAAACCCGAAAATATCCAAATTAGTTCTACACTCTTATATTCGAAAGACCAAACATGAACTGAACTGAATTGAGAACCGAATGGATACCCAAAATACTCAAAATACAAATATAAACCCAAAAGTATTAATAATATTTAAACTTGATATAAATCAATTACTCTACAATTATGAACCCAAAAATATCAATTATTTATTATATCAAATAACTAAAATACCTAACATTAACCAAAATATTCTGAAAGTTCTTGGTTATTAACTCTTTTTTAAATCAATTTTCTTCCTACACACTTGATTTTGCTATAAAACTTAACTTAATCTTCAATCATATTAAAATCTTACTATAACCTCATGTATACTACATATAAATTAATAGAAGTAAAAAACAAATCAAAATATTATGCATTATATCAAACAAATATTCATATATAATTAATATTATAAAATAATAAAATAAATATAAACATTATTAGTAATATAGTAGAAAAATATGAACTTGGTAAACTGAAAGTTGAAAAACTAACATTGCAAAAAAAACTAAATTTAGGTAAAAATATAAATTTTTATTAGATTCAGAATAATATTGGAATCTAAATATCTAATTTTTTAGAAAAATTAATAGAAATAATCAGATTAAATATATATATACGGCATATTAGAAAAAAATTGAAAATTGGATCAAGTGAACAACAGCTTTGCTCTAATGATGGACTTGTGATCTGAAACTTTGTAGTTTTTATAGCAATTTTGTACAATAAAGTTGCTAATTTTAATAAGATTTCCTTAGATAATTGATTTCCAAATTTATAAGAAGAGAACGATAAATTAACAAATTATTGATTTTCTTTATCTTAAAGATTTGCTTTTATTTCTGTATTTGATTTTCTTAATAATTATTATTGATTAGATTAACTAATAAATTTTTAGTTTATTTTTCTCTTTAATCCTAATTTCCTTTTTTCGTTAAAATTTGGTTTGTTTCTGTTTTTGTTTTTTTTTTAATTATTACTCATTAGATTACTTCTTACTTTTAGTTATTCATTAGATTAATTACCAAATTCTTAGTTTATATTTTTTTTGAAAAGGTTTTATTTCTGTATTTGATTTTTAATAACTATTATTGATTTCCTTTTTGCTTAAGATATGATTTTTTTTAATTTTTTTATGTTAATTACTAATTAGATAAATTAACATATTATTGGTTTCCCTTTTTTTAAAAGATATGGTTTTATTTCTATTGTTTTAATTTTTTAAATAATTATAATTATGAATTTGATACGTGTCAAAATCTGAATGATTAGTGGCACGTGTCAAGATCTCATGAGTTATAGTTTTGACACATGTTAGCTTCTGATGAATGTAACTCAAGTTTATATAATAAGATATATATATAGTTATCCCTAGGCTAATGGTTTTTTCGGGTGGGGTTAGTTATTCTGATTGGGTTAATTCGGTTCTTAGAAACATCACCAAATTGAAACCAAATCAATTTCCATTTTGAGTCAATCAGTACTCGGTTTTTTTGGTTCAGTTACTCTAAGAAATTTTCAGTTAGATTGGAGAAGAAGATGATGTTAGATTCAAGAAGATCGTGGTTTCACTTTCGCAAAAAACTTAGCTGCACAGCCAAACTAGAAAAGAATCATGAGATTAGGGTTAATGAAAAATTATCTTTTTATATTGATGGCTCTCAGTTTTTCGTTTTAAAGTTAATTTTCGGTTACTGAACCGACCTGAACCGAATACCGCGATTAAAATTTAATTTGGCCGATCGGTTTGTATCTCTGTTTAATGTCGGTGACGATACCCAAACACTTCGATTTACTAGGGTTGGTTTGTTCATGTCAAACCGACAGCCCAGGGCTAATATAGGCATATAGCCAATTTTTGTTGATTTTTTATTTTAATCGTAAACTTGTGTTGACTTTGATAAATTAGTAATATTGTTAAGTCTATCTAATGGAATAAACTAAAGGGCTGTTTTATTCTTTTAGAAAAACTTCACACTGTGACTAATTTGACAAAATTAACAAAAATTGAGCATTTGTTTTAACCAAACAAAGTTGATAAAAAATATCTCACTATTTTTAAAGTTGAACGTTTTTGTTTTCTCTTTGTTTTTAGAGAATTTGTCACTAATACTATTATGGACATATCACTTTCTACAAATACTAGTCATTTTTTAAAATACCATTATAAGATATGTCAAAACAATAATTTAATTTATTTTGTTTGGGTTAAATATTTTAAGATTTAGGGTATATATTTTATGGTTAGGAGATACGGTTTATGACTTAGGATTTAGGGTTTTTAAACCCTAAATCCTAAATTTTAACCCCTAAAATTATGAGGATATGATATTTTGTGCTATATAAGAGAATTATTTTTAATAAAAATGATATAGAAGATAATTGCTCTTTAATAAAAACTTAATTATGTGGTATTTTTGAGAATTACCCAATACTTTATCATGATTTTCATTAAAGGTAATTCATCAAATACATAACTATAGTGGTATAAATGAAGATTGACTTCTTCCAATAATATTTTTGAAAATTGACACCCATGTACTGGTATTTTTTAAATTCTCCCTTTCTAATGCATGATGGAAATTTAATTTTTGAGATGTACTTTTTTTTTGTTATTAAACAATATTACAAAAAAAAATTGAATTTTGGTACTACAAATTTTAACATTATATAGAGTACTTTTCATTATCTCACCTTCTCTTATTTTTTAATCTCAAAGAAACAACATCAAATGTCTCAAAAGCTAATTGCATGACACTATTGTGAAATACAGAAACAACTCAAAAAGTTAAATGAAACTCAAATATGAGCATGAAACTTACATGGTAGTAGCCACGAAGAGCCTGGTAGCCCAGGCCTGGTAATTCACCCAACATGTATCAATTGGTATCACATTGGAGTTTTCATTTTAACCGCTAACTTTGGTTGATTTTTTCAAATTTGTCATGTCGCTAAGTTGTCTGAGGAAACAAGACAAATTGTTAGTTTTTCAATTAGATGATTTAACGATCTGAAGGATTTGACAAAAGTCAATCAAAGTTTACGATTAAAATATAAAATTAGAACATGTTGGTTATTTATTTCACCGCATGCAAAGTTGACAATTTTTCAACACTTTTTTGAAAGTTTAAGATTTTTTTTACTTTTATCTCCAAATATTAATAGTACATTTTGGCAGAATTTAAAATTATTTTAATAACTACAAAAATGTATATATTTTGCACAATAATTGGAAAATATTTAAATGAATAAATGGATATTCAAAAGAAGAAATTTGGGAAATACTTTATTATGTTTATAAAGTTGAAAATACCATTTTTCTTTAAAAATAATTTCACGGAAACTAAATAATATTTTACCAGAAACATATTTTAAAAATAAACTCAATTAAATTTTTAGTGATAAAATAATTATTTTACTTAAAAATTGTGTCGATCGTTATTTAAATAGTTTTTATAAATATATTTAATATTTCTGATAGATTCTAATGATTCGAAAGTTGCCAGATTTTTATAATTGAACCAATCAAAACGAGAATATTGCTAAGAATAAACCACTTGATTTGAAGATCATAAAATCTCGTGGGATTGCATATGATCATTATTTTGTTAAATTAAACCTATTTATTATGGTTATGATTTATAAGCACACCGATGATAATCTCATAAGGAATTACTGAGATTTCACTCAAACCTTTTTTAAAAATAACAATTGTTGTTTCCTCCTAAAATTGTTGAGCAATTTCATTTTGCTAAACCAGTCTCTTGATTATTTGATCTTTGATGGTCACATATCATTGTATTTATTTGAAACAATAATAATTGTACTATTATATATGAACTAAATTATTTAACAAAAAGGGGTATTTCATTGCTCAAAAATATTTTTTATGAATTAATAGAGATATTTATATTAATTATATATATATATATATATATATATATATAAAATACCCATCGAAGAAATGATCGAATATAACTAGTGATAAATTGTTTTGTGTGATCGCAAATAACTAGTATCGAATAGTTTTTTTTTCTCAAGGTGGTGATTACATTTTCTGTTTTGGTCTAATGGTGGTGGTTACATGCTTAAGATACCGAATCCAACAGCTTCTGTGTCAATCAATCTTAAAAACCCAAAACCTACGGATAATACTGGGTGTGTTTCAAATAGAACAGTACCATCAATTAGTCAATGTCAAAAAAGAAATATGCTTAAAAAAAAATAGAAATATGCCAATTTGTTAAATTGAAAATTTCTACAATACCAAATAACCTAAATAGTACTTGCTATTTTCATGGCTACATAAGAAAAGGAGGGAAAAAGCAGTTCCGGACACCCAAAAGGAAACAAAAAATAAAAATAAAAATAAAAAAGAGAGAGAAACGAACCTAACAAGAAAGATATAAAAAGAAACTAGAAACCGGCGATTTCGTAGGAGATCAAACCTTGCGTGCGTCTCCGACGAGATCCATCGATAATCTGAAATAATGGAGAAGAAGAAGAAAGTTTGGTTTTGGGGTGTTAAAGACGGCGAAGGAGTTGGAGGAGGAAAATCAAGAGGGCCAGAGGATGATGTAGCTGACCATATGTCTCGTGACGGAACAATGAGTCAGTACAGCCTTAGCAAAGGCCTTCTTCCTTCTCTTGGAGCCACCTCTCGTTCCTCTCGTGACGTTAATCTCCGTCGCTTCATTGTCTCACCCTTTGATCCTCGTTACAGGTCCGTTTTTCCAATTTTTGATTCCCTAATTCGTTTTAGAAATTAACTTTAATATTTGAAATCTATTCTGATTTTTAAAAATAAATTTTGGTATCAATAGAGATTAAACCCGGGGTACAAGAGAACCAACCTCATATATACTACTTCAACGCGATAGTTAACTTAGATTTTGTATTATATTGTATACATGTAAATAATAATTTATATATCGCATTCTATAGATTTTCCTCCATTATGTATATTTTCAGCTATATTATTCTGGTAAATTGTGAATAATACATTGCTAATTCTGAAAATATTCTACATAGCCATGGTGTTTGAAATACTATCATCACTCACCAAGTTGTGTAATTATGTAATTTCAGAGCATGGGAGACATTTTTGGTGTTTTTGGTGCTCTATACAGCTTGGGCGTCACCTTTTGAATTCGGGTTTCTGCAAAGGCCAAAAGCACCTCTCAGTATACTCGATAATATCGTCAACGGATTTTTCGCAATTGATATAGTTTTGACATTCTTTGTTGCCTTTCTCGACAAGGTAACATATCTCCTTGTTGATGATCCAAAGAGAATAGCTTGGAGATATGCGTCGACTTGGCTAGTTTTTGATGTGGTTTCCACATTTCCTTACGAAATTTTTGGGAGTTTGCTTCATGGGAGTATTCAGGGATATGGAATTTTCAGTATGCTTCGTCTTTGGCGACTTCGAAGAGTCAGTAATTGTTTTGCCAGGTGAGTTTTAAAACAGTTTATGTAGCTCAGTTTCTTGAATCTATTATTCTTTATAATGAGTATGACATTGAGATATTATGTTCAGGTTAGAGAAAGATAGGAAATATAGCTACTTCTGGGTCCGCTGCACGAAGCTTCTCCTTGTTAGTATTTATATCTTCTTGATCTTACATTATTTTTTCCTTCTAATGAGCAGTTTAATATTGTGGATTTACTGTATTTTATTTGGTAATGTAGGTTACACTTTTTGTGATTCATTGTGGTGCTTGCTTTCTCTACTCCATTGCTTCACATTACCCAGATCCTTCCAAGACATTTATGGCATTAACCGATGAAAATTGGAAACAGTCTCCTCTTGCTTTGCAATATAACACAGCAATGTATTGGTCTATAACCACTTTCTCCACAACAGGATATGGTGATATTCATGGTGTTAATTCAAGAGAGATGACTTTTATTCTTTTCTACATGGTTTTTAACCTTGGATTGTCAGCTTATATTATTGGTAATATGACCAATTTGGTTGTTCATGTGACCAGTCGCACCAGAAAATTTGTAAGTTCTATTGACCGGTTTCGGCCCAGAATTTAGTAAGTCTCGGTCAAGTTTCTTGAGTCTTATGCATTTGTGTTTTTTCAGAGAGATACTATCCAAGCGGCCTCGGGTTTTGGTCAGAGGAACAATTTGCCAGTTCGGTTGCAAGACCAGATGGTTGCTCATTTGTGTTTAAGGTATAGAACTGATTCAGAAGGGTTACAGCAACAAGAAATCATCGATTCGCTGCCTAAAGCTATTCGTTCAAGCATATCGCATTATCTCTTCTATGAAGTTGTTGACAAGATTTACTTGTTCCATGGGGTATCCAATGATCTTCTTTTCCAATTGGTATGTTAATACGCGCAACATTTTTCTATGATGTAACGCAAAAAAGTGGCCATTTTATTCACTTTAAGTATTTTGTAGGTTACCGAAATGAAAGCAGAGTATTTTCCTCCCAAAGAAGATGTGATTTTGCAAAATGAAGCACCAACTGACTTCTACATATTGGTGACAGGAGCTGTTGTAAGTGCTGTAACCTAACAAAATAATATATGCGTGACACCTTGTATTATTTCTGACACATTCTTTTATCTTTCAGGACATAATTGCGCGTGTAAATGGCGTGGAGCAGGCAAGTCCAGTAGTCATTTAAGATCTGATTTCCTTCTTCTTTAACATCATAGCGATTCGAAAACCTAAACATATTTTGGTAATGTTTCTTTATAGGTAGTTAAAGAAGCACAGAGTGGACATGTTTTTGGTGAAGTTGGGGTACTATGTTACAGACCACAGCTGTTTACAGTTCGTACTAAGCGATTGAGTCAGTTGCTTCGTCTGAATCGTACAGCACTCTTGAATCTTGTTCAAGCAAATGTAGGAGATGGAGCAATCATCATGAATAATCTTCTTCAGGTATGCATGAAGTTTCTCTTTATTTTTCTTTGTAAAATCGTTTTATTCTGATCTTGTTCTTGATAACCAAACAAAACTGTTGTGGTTGATGCAGCATTTAAAAGACTCGGAAGATCCAGTGATGAAAGGAATATTGGCTGATACAGAACACATGTTGGCTCAAGGGAAAATGGATTTACCTCTCAGCTTATGTTTTGCTGCAGCCAGAGGAGATGATTTATTGCTTCATCAGTTACTAAGACGAGGCTCTAGCCCTAATGAAATGGATAAGAACGGTCGAACCGCGCTGGTAAGCTCAACACCTCCTCTGTATGTATAGATATCAAAACTAAAATGCTTACTCTCTTATGCTTTTGTATGACTCAGCATATAGCAGCTTCAAGAGGAAGCCATTATTGCGTCGTTTTACTTCTTGAACATGGAGCAGATCCTAACATTAGAGGTACATTGTAAAAAAATGTTTCACTAGGTTTAATATTGTAGCACTACAAGAAAACTTCAAGAATTCTGACTAATTCTCGGTTTTTTTTAAAATTTTCCGACCAGTTTCATACAAAATATTTAGCAAATTTTTCAGACTAATTTTTGACGATTTTAAAATTCGTTGGAAATTGGTAGGAAATATTCCGACTATTGGAGTTAGTCGGAAATGGTAGTCGGAATATGCATGTTTTCTTGTAGTGAATTATAGTTGGATGGAAGTAAAATCTAATTTATTGGTGGCTTATATATATTACAGATTCAGAAGGTAATGTGCCCTTGTGGGAAGCAATCATAGGGAGACATAGCGGAATTGCGAAACTCCTAGCAGAAAACGGAGCAAAGTTAAGCTTAGACACAGTGAGCTACTTCTCATGCTTAGCCGTGGAAAGAAACAGCTTAGACGCACTCAAAGACATCATTAAATACGGTGGCGACGTCACACTTCCTGATGGAAATGGAACCACAGCTTTACACAGAGCAGTCTCGGAAGGAAACTTTGAGATTGCAAAGTTCTTACTAGACAGAGGTGCTGATTTAGACAGGCCTGATTCTTACGGTTGGACTCCTCGTGGTCTTGCTGAGCATCAAGGGCATGAAGATATCAAAAACTTGTTTCTTAATCATAGGCCTGTAGAGAAGAAACCGGAATCTATCCCTGGAACACCTGAGGTTCCTGTTGGGAAGCCATTGATGAAGTATAGTAGTGAACCTACAATGCATTCAGGTGAACTTCCTCATGTTTTAGAAGGAGGCCAGCTTGTGGTTTCTAAGAGTCGGAAAGTCAACAACTTCAAAAACTCTCTTTTCGGAATCATTTCAGCTGCAAATACCGGTAAAACCGCCTCACATCGCCTCTCCATTTGATCTCTAATTCTGGTTTCTTGCTCATCACGTAACCAAATTTTCACATTTGAGCTCTAATTCTGATTGCTTGCTTATCACGTGAATATATTTTCACAACTGTTTGCATTACAAAAGCCATCCATAAGTAGATACTTCACACAGATCATAACCTTGTTCTTTTCTTATTTATGTTTGTTTTACAGGTGATGATGAAGGAGAACCTCCAAGAAGCCCAGTAAGAGGAGGAGGAAGTAAATTTAATCCGGCGAGAATCACGATTAGTTCGCCGGAAAACAGTGAAACTGGTGGGAAAATGGTATTGTTACCGAGTTCAATGGAAGAGCTATTGGACATTGGTGCAAAGAAGATAGGTTTTGTCCCAACTAAAGTACTTACGAGAGAAGGAGCTGAGATTGACGACATAACTCTTATCAGAGATGGCGATTTTCTCATTCTTGCAAGAGATCCTTGATTCAAGCTGTGGATTTATAGCAGAGAGTCAGGTGACCCATTATAGCAATATATTAGTGGAAGCCATAAGCCCCCCAAATCAATCCTTTATCTTCAAAGGGGATTGCTATATTTTTTAAAAAGTTTTTTTTGTTTCTTTTGTATATACAAAGAGTTATAAGCCCCCCAAATCAAATCAATTCTTTTGTTTCTTTCTGACTGTTTTTTACATGTAAATAATAATACCCTATGATTATTTATGATACAAAGAGTTTATTTATCTAGTAAGCTCAGAATATTAATATATGAGAATGTTATTTCAGAAGATTATAAAAATTACAGTAAAATCTCTACAAATTAATAATATTAAAACAAATATATTGTATGATATTTTATTTATTGTGTTTATTAATTTATGGATGTGATATTTGGAATCAAACTATCAATTTGGGACTAGAAAAAATTATTGATTTATCGAAATATTAATTTATAGATTTTTCACTGTAGTTTATTTTTTTGTTGTGTAAATTTTGTAATGTTAAAGAAAAAATTATAATGTTTGTTCATATGAGTTCAATTTGAGAATTGCAGTATATATTCTCCAAAACCGGTTTCAGCTTCAGATATCAATTGGGGTTGGTTCAAATTTAGATTTATCATTTTGTTTTCTTTTCCACTCGATTAGAGAATTAAAGACGACGGCCGGCGAGAGCAACACAAAGATTCATCATCAGAATCTAAATTTGGCACAACAATACTCAGTTAGACAAACGATGTCGTTTTTGTCTCTGGTCCTCCCAGCTTCTCCTTCCTCCTTGTCTGCTAATCTCAAGCCTTTCAATGGCTACGGAAAGCTCGATCGTTATCTCGTCCGAGCTTCTTCCGAAGTTCCTGATTTCCTCTCTGCCGATTGGTACGCGCCTTTTTTTCTCATCTCCGTTCCCTCTTTTAGCTCAAATTTCGGTTAGGTTTTCTGGATTTCAATCTTTTAAGTTTTACTGAATTTTAGCTAGGAAACAACATATTCTAAAATTTCCGCTAAAACGATCAAGATTCGACTTTGCAAAGCTATAGTTGTTTGGCTTAGCGCTAAAGATCATTTCTACGTTTTTTCATAGTTTATGTTGTTATTTTTTTTCTGGTTTTTACAGGTTGGAGAGTCGTAGGAAACGTCCTTTTGGTCCTCGACTTGATGTAATGAATGAGTCACTATTGATTTTACTGTATAAAGCCAATAACATATGTATTGCTTTTGTCTATGTTTGATCCAAGTTTTTAGATTGTATATGTCATAGTTTAGTGCAGAAGATGCTGTTAGACATCAGCTTGATGCATTGAAGTATAATAACCATCCTCGTGATGATTATGGCATTGAGGTCATGTATAGGGTAAAAACTTTCTCCTTGATGATTCTTTTGATTGTTGCTACTTTTGTGATGATGATGGTTTTGGCATGTTTTGTCGAACGAAACAAACAGTTTGCTGGATTTGATCCGTTTGAGAGATCTACTTATTTTGGTCCTTTCTTTGATCTAGGACAGGTTAGTTCTGAATCCTTACTTTTTCAACACTTTGGAGATCATTTTGTTCATCCATTGGCTCTCATTGGTATGGTGCAGTTTGAAAGGTTTAGACGTATTTTTCATCACTCGTCTTACCGTGTGTTGCTTGGTCACAAGGACAGAAAGATTTTAAGCAGTTTGTTTGTAGAGGAGGTAACGTCTCTTTTTTTAAAATGTTACAATCATTTATAGTTGTCTCATGATCTTCTCTTTTTTTGGTATATATAAAGAATCGTTTCAAGCAGAGGGTTTGGATTCAAGGAGCTCGACCTGAAGAAGAAGAGATATTTGAATTCACAATGTTCCAGGTTGGTTGCTTTGTCAGTATAGAGACCTTAAGAGTGTGGATTTGTGATCTCCAGTGATTAAATATGCAATCAATTGTGTGTAATGGTTAGCGAATAGGCGGTTCTTGGGATGGTTATTGGTTGACAGAGAGCTTGCTTCATGATGGAGATGTGTTTTCAGGAGGGGTGGCTTATTGATTTTATGGTTGAGCTTCATCTATTTTTCCAGTTATCGATAATTTGGGACCTGGTTTTGTAAGTTTATGTTTTATTGCGCACGATTAGAGTTAGATGGTGCTGTATAGGAAACAAAACGAACATAGTAGCTTGTTATGAATATAAATTGTATATTGATGAAATCCAGGTTTGTTGAATGGTAATGGTTTTGCGTTAGAAGCTCCTTTTAGTGTTTAGTGTATTAAAACAAAACTATTTGTGAAATGGAGTTTTCTGAATGAAACACTCGAACACACAAATTCGACGTTGGATACAATAAACAAGTAAACAACGCCTTAAAGAGATTTTATTCAATCATTAAAATACAAACTCTTATCATTTGGTAATAATAGAAAACAAAAGAAAATATACACACGTGAAAGTACAATCTCCAAGTGACCAAAAAATAAGGATTCACAGAGAGAGAAAGTTTTATTCTACAACCGCAAAGAATATAAAAAAAGATATTCTGAATGCGCTTGTTGGATTTCACGTTCGATTCACAGGGAGTGCTCTTGTTGGATTTTGGAAAAAAAGATGATAAAAGTCCATAAGTTACCAGTTTATACATCTCTTTTTAGTAGGCCATGTAGCTTGAGCTGACATAATAATCCCAACGATAACTCCAAATAACCCAAGAGCACTCCCAAAGATCTCAATCACAAGAATCTTAACAAATAGCGTCGAGTTCTGAGCATCAGACAACGCACAACTGCTTCCAATGATTCCTACACATAACCTACAAAAACCAGTTTTACAAATGTCCAGAAGACATAAAGAGAGGATGATGATTCAAGAAGACACATACCCGCATACAAGGTTTGCGAAATCCAACGAAGATTACAGAAGCAAAAATTGCATATCCAACTCTTAAAGACTCAGCATCATACATCTTTGATGATAGTACACTCTCCAACTTTGTTTGTAATATGATTGCAACAATAACTCCATATATAGCTACGGCTTCACAAAAGATTACACTGGAAACAAAGACAATAAAAACACTTGTTTCTTACATAGTTTTGATACGTGACAAGGATTTAAGTGTTTTGCTTTTATTTGGTTTAATGGTTTCCCTTTTAATATTAGTGGTTTTGATAATTTTCCTTTTAGTTAAGGTTTTAGGTCGGTTGCAAAGAGATCTATAAAAGGATCTCTAAACATCAATAATAATTAACTTCCAAGAATTAACATTAATCTCCAAGAGAGAATTAGGGTTAAGAGGAAACTTTTTTTTTCAAGTTCTTCATCTTTCTTTTTCATAAATCACGGCACATGTTACTAGAAGCCAATCAAGAGCTTCCGCTCATAACAATTTTGTATCAGAGCAAGACGATCCAATGGGAGAGCTCACGAAAATTTGGAGGCTTTTGAGGGTTTGAGGGTATGTTGTCTCCAATGAAAGCTGATACCAAGAGTCTTCAAGAGACGATGGTGGCCCAACAGAAGAATCTGGAAGCCATCGTTGCAGCTCAGCAAGAAGAGCGTGAGCAGACAAAGGCAATGGTGTAGGAGCTTCGCGATGAGCAAGAAAAGCTTAAAGAGAGTTGGGCGGCAGAAAAGAAAGAAGTTGCAGACAAGCTGAAGACGTTAACCATGGGAACAACAGGTGGGGTAAGCGAAGAGAAAAAGGAACCGGCCTCCATAACCAAGGCAAAACAGAGAAGCCTAGCTGACCTAGGCAGAGGAGAGTTGATTCCATATCCTTCAAAGGCTCATGGGGCAAAACGTTTTGGTGGAGCAAGCTTTGACGGAGATTGAGGCCACCGACGAGCTGACGGAGGTGGTGACTGGCCTGTGAGATCCACTGGGGCAAGCTTTGAGGAAGAGAACTCAGTTTACGAGACTGGGGATCCTCGTGAAAACAAGAAAATAGGAAAAAAAAAGTGGTCTGGAGGGAAAAGGAAAATTTAGAACAGATAATGATGTGTTTGTGGGAAACACAGCTAAGATGGAATTTCCACAATACGATGGAACAACCAATGCTATTGAATGGTTATAGAAGTGTAAAGACTACTTTGAAGACCAAGGTGTGTTCAACAATGACGCAAGGGTACGACAGGCGACTTTTGTTTTGACAGGACAAGCGTACCATTGGAACCAGGCCAGAACTTGCGGAGATTGATCACACATCGACTTAGGTCCGGCTGAATTAAAAAAAAATCTGTAAAGCAGGTTTGTAAGAGCTGATGCCGTCAATCCTGTGGGTGAGTTGACTAATTTACGACACACCGGGACGATAGATAAGTACTGTAATCAGTTTGAGGAGTGTTTGGGGGAGGCAAATGCGGATAACCGAAGACCAGTAACTATGGCAATTTTGTGCAGGTTTAACAGATAATTTACGAAAGGAGGTGGAGTATCTGCAGCCTGAAACAATTTTTGAAGCTATGGAGTATGCAAGGGACAACGAGTATAAGACTGCCGATGATAAACAGATTCGAACGTTTGGAGGACATACAGCCCCAACAGCATGCTATTCCATTCCGATCCCCAAGTCAATGATGACAGGAAACCGCGGGAACCAAAGTGGGCAAAAATGAGGAAGCCCCTGTTGCCTCAAAACACAGAAGCAAAACAAGATCCTCAAAAGCAGTTTTGGAAGAAGTTGACTAGTGTAGAGATGGCAGAATGACACTTAAAAGGACTATGTTTTAATTGTGATGAACTTTTCGCGCCAGGATATGTCTGCAAACCGGTTCTCTTCTACATCATGCCAGTCATGGATGGGGATGATCAAGAGGATCAAGATGATGAACCATATGTGGGAGGACGTGGAGAAGCTGCTAGAGGCATAACCGGAGTTGCTTAAACCTAGTCTAGGATATTTTATTTTCTGCATTTTTATTTACGTCTCCGAGATCGACCGATCCCCATAAGATCGACCAATCCCTAAAGATCGCCGATCCTACTTTGTGCAAGATCGATCGGTCCTTCTTTGATCGTTCGATCCTTTTTCTATCGAGATCGACTGATCCCTTCCAAGATTGATCGATCCCAAAGCCTCTTAATTGGATCTGACTTTCAAACTTCATCTACTTCTCAAGTGTATGCAATTAAGGAGCAAGGCTTCTAAAGATCTACAAGATTTGAGCATAGATGAGTTAACAAGGAAGTCCACAAGGAAAATCAAGGAAACAAAGAAGAACAAAACCACAAGGAAAGAAAAAGATAAGGTTAGTATGGCTGATCCTAATAACCTTAGAAATATTCCCCCCGTTAATGATGGTGAGGATGCAAAGGTAATCCAGAAGAGAGAGGGTCAAGTTAATCAAGGACCTCTCAATGATGCTGGATTTCCTAGGGTGAGAGTAGATGCTGCACCAGGACTGCAAGTCCCTCCGCGCAGGGTTACCTTAGGTGAGCAAGATGTCCCGCACGCCTACTATAGGAACCGATCTGCTATTATTCCCCCTCCTATCCAGAGGCAAGATTATGAGATTAAAGCTCAAATAATCGCCCTTGTTAAACATAATCAATTCCATGGGCTATCTAACAAGAACCCAATGGACCATATTGATATCTTTGAGGAGATCTGTAGTACCACCAAAACCAACAGAGTCCCCCAAGACTACCTCCGTTGTAGACTATTTTATTTTTCCCTTGCTGATAAGGCTCATAGATGGCTGAAATCTTTGAGTCCCAGATCTATCACAAGCTGGGGTGAATGCCGAGCTGCTTTCATACAGCAGTTCTTCACCAAAGCTAGATCCGCAGCATTAAAAAACAAAATAGCCACATTCCGCCAAGCTGGTACTGAGTCATTCTATGAAGCTTGAGAACGCTATAAGGAATACCTAAGGGACTGTCCCCCTTGACGCTACACCGAGTCGGACATAATGAACTTTTTCTACAATGGAGTTGAAATGGAATACCAGATGGCTATGGATATAACCAGTAAAGGGGACTTCATGAGCAACATGCAAGAGGAAGCAATAAGATTAATCAAGAACCTTGCAATAAGCAACTTAAATAGAAGCTCTAACTATAACCGGAGGAATGACCCCGTTCTTATGAGTGGCAAAGTCATAGAAAAGCTTATTGCTAAGGTAGATGTGCTTTGGAAGGCACATGGTCGAGGTGGAAACCCCTTGGAGAGTTACAATGATGAGGAGGACTGAACCGAATTTTGACACATTTCATCGTTCTTAAGCTGGAAACAGAACCTCGCGACCCAATTATCCTAGGTAGACCTTTTCTCGCTACTGCAAGAGCAATAATCAACGTGCCAAAGGGCATAATAAATCTTCACCTTTGTGACCTTGACATGAGGTTTGATTTGGACAAAATGACAAAAAGGCCTATGATAGAGGATCAGACATTCTGGGTTGACACAATTGAGGAGACCACCCAAGATATGATGCATAAAATGCATTCTGAGGATCCTCTTGAAGTCGCACTTATTCAGGCCGAACCTGAATATGGTTATACCAGGATGGAGATAACTGGGTTTGCCCGATTGCTAGATTCCAGGGATCAAGTAAAGCAAGTTTCCTTTCCTAATATTGAGGAAGTTCATCTAACTGAACCACGGTCCCCAATAAGATATGAAAAAGAAAAGTTTCCAAGAAAGACAACCAATCCCGAATGGGAATGGGATGATCCTCCACTGCCGGCGGAAAAACTCCTAAGGCGTGAATCAGACGCCAAGAAGCAGGAAATCGATAAAAGGGAAATTTCAAAGAAATCTCCCTCGATTCCTAAGTATATTCCGCCAGGACGTAGAAGGAGCGGAGACTTGTCTACCAATGGAGACAAAATTTCTGATGATAAAAGGAAACCCCATTTTACAGAAAACCCCGATGAGGATGATTTCAAACCCCGGGAAGGTTTTCATTGAATCTCAGAAATATTCCTAGTCAAGCTAGGGACTTAAATCAAGCGTTACTGGGAGGCAACCCACACATTTTCCTTAAAGCAATTCTGTATATAAAAATAATAATATAAATAATAATAATAATAATAATAATAATAATAAAATAATCCAAGGTCGACCGATCCAGGTAAGATCAACAGGGAGATTGACCGATCCGCACAAATCGCTCGATCCCGAGCCCAGGCAAGCGAGGATCGAGGGTTTTATAAACGTGGTCGTCGATCCTCAAAACCCTAATCTCTAAAACTCTTTAACTCTCTCAATTCTCACTCAATTTCATCGTTTCAAAGCCCTAAACTCATCAATTTTTTACCCTCGATCTCTTTGTATCATCCTTAGCTTTGATCTGCAAAGGTATGTTGAGGAATTCAAGGGTTTAGAGCCGATTTTTGGAACTAACCTTGGATTATCCGAAAATTCTCTCTTCAACCTATTTATTCATCCTTATTTTTGTGGATTGAGCATAATTTGATGGATAGGTTAATAGAGAAACCGATTTAGAATAGGACTGATCAAGGAAATTGTGTGAAAATTTGATTTTGAGAAATAAACTTATACGTTGAGATTTCGGATGAACTAGGGCTAGAGATTAGACATATGAGCATGCATTAGGGTGAATATGAGTTTAGAGATGGTGATTTACGGATTGGTTTGGAGAAAATTAAGCTTTTCATGATTTGAGCAAATCAGAAATTCCTGCAGGGATCAATTAATCCGCGCAGAACGATCGATCCCGGTTGGTCATGCAGTTTAATTTTCGAATTGTTTAATATTTATTTTTGCAACCCGGATAAATCCAAATTTTCATTATTCTCTTATTTTTGTCCAATAATTTTCTCGTGACTGACTTGTGAAATTTTTCTTAATTTTTTCAGGAAATGACACTTAAAAGAGTCAACAAAGACAAGGGTATCGTGAGCCTACCCAACCCCGCATCTGCATGCACTTGGGGAGCAGCTGATGCGAATCTCGTAGGCCCGGTTAGGGCCTGCAAATTTCTGCCCACTCGTATGACTGACGAGGGGACTTTAGCCTGCCTCGGTATTTGCGATAGATATTTCATGCTCACCGACGCTATTGGGCTCGGGAACCTGCCTCGCATGCAGCCCCATCTCTGCACTTCCTTGGCCAAGGAAGTTTTGGGGACTATCACGATGCACTTCCAGGACGTGCGCTACCCCAGGGCCAATGAGGGTAGTCTCAGTTTTCACGTTCAGGGTCAGTTACACACGATGATCCTTTACCAGCTTTGCGACGCCTTCGGTTTTAGGCGCACACCCCTCATCGACATGTATGAGGAGGCTGACGATGGAGAGTTCTGGGAGCTGATAGCCCAGGGACCCTACATTTCGCGCGCCACAAAATAATCACTGATCCGCCATCCTGCAGTACGTCTCGTCGAGAGACTCATGAGTGCCACCTTGGGCCTTGATTCCGAGGCAGCTGCTGTGGACAAGCAGGAGCTGTGGTTACTGAAGCAGGGGTGGTGCACGATTACCGTGGCCCCTCATAGGCAGCATAAGGTGAACATGGGGTACTTACTCGCCTGCTCCTTGGTCTCCGTGAAGACCGGTCCAGCTACGTCTTCTAAGAAGACGGTCGTCATCGGGAGTCTAGTGACTCTAATACTTGAGCATCTGGGAAATGAGGTTCCGAGACCTTCTCCGAAGGAGCGCTGCAGCCTTATGGACAGGCAGTATCTGAGCTCTTGCAGCTTTTTGGTGCCGAACTTCCTGGTCTACTATTTCCAGGACCAAGAGTCTCACTACCTGTTCATCCAGCTGCCACAAGAGGAGCATACCGGTCTGTCCTCCACCAGGGACATCGAGTTCTTACCACCACCAGCAGCTCTCTGCGCCAGGCCACTACAGCTGACTCAGCCTCCAGTTCGCCGCACCACACACCGGGGTCTAGCTTCTAGATGCGATGCCGTCTGACTACGACCCCAGCTCACAGCGCGTCTCGACCTCATCTCAGCCATGGGACTCGAGTTTACCGTTCCTGGTTCCGGACTTCAGCAAGTTCGACCTCCCGGAGTTCCCAGGGGAGCCCAGCACAGACTTTTAGCGCTGGATGGTCGACAGCACTCGGAGGCAGCACTCTATGATATGGAGGGCGTGTGATTTCTTTTGCAGGATGCGTCCTAGATGCTTTGCCCCGCCGAGACCAGATGAGTCGGGACCTAGCACCACCAGCAGCAGCAGCCGGAGAGAGAGACATCATCCTCAGATGAGGGAGCGCGCCTGCGCAGATGATGCAGGAGTCCAGGCGGCTCCACTCGCGCTTGCTCTGAGGAGTGATATTTTTTTGTTTATATTTTTCTTCTCTTTTCTTTTTATTATGAATTCTTTATGTATTATTTTTAACTCTGTTATCTTAACTCATTATCAGTTTTCATTTATTTTTATCATTGTTGTTTCGCAGCACCCGTTTTCTTTGATTTTATATCACTGCGGGATGCAGTGATTTAAGTCTAGGGGAAGGGGTGACTGCTTTCATATGTTACTAACACTGTATTTTATTTTGTTTACTTGTCCCAAAAAAATTTCAAACTTTTTCAAAAATAAAACTTTTTTCATTTTTCTTGAGTAAAAACATGGGATTTTACAATTTTCTTGGTTTCCATTTTATGTTGACATTTATTGGACTTAGTTCAGGAAGATTGGAAACACCATCAGTGGATCAACTTTACCCGAAGCGACCTATCCTTTGGAAATCTGAATGATCTAGCGTTGGCTCTATCTACTTGGACCTGTAACTTGGACTAATCTTCTCACTTAGGGGCTCGATATCGCAAAAATCATATACATCTGGAGTTCACCCCATTCTTATTAGAGCCCAAATGACAAAGCTCATTTTTAGTTTGGTTCCACACCTTTACACCCTTTTTCATTCAGACCCCAGTCATCTTTCGCAACATTAGGAGCATGTGCAACCAAGTGCAAAAACTACGGAGTATGGGAGCCGGTACAAGCAAATGTTCTAAAGATTTCCGAGTAAGCTTTCTAGTATCAGTACTTCATCTATATTAGTTTGAGTTGACTATTGGTGCAGTTTTTAGTAGGATTGATGTACATGGTTAGAACTGCTTCCAACTTCCCCTTCTCAGAAAAAATGCTCTGGGATCGACCGATCCTATCTTGATCGATCGATCCCATCTCATCCCGAGACTCTCTTTCAAAAAAGAAAAAGAAAAAAAAAAGAAGGGAAAGAAGTATGAAGGAACCAGAATAAAACCTTTTATTTATTTAGCTATTTTTTTCTGTTATTTATTTTAGCACCAATAACAACTCTGTTAGGATCATTATATAGAAGCTTGCTTAGGATCCAAGGTTCAGGAGGTTGTGCACCATCTTTGGTTTTTGTCTCATTGTGATTTTGCGCATTGGCTTGCACCGGAGTTCATCTATCATGCCTAGCCATCACCCTTAAAATGGCCCTCCGTTACTAGCCCTTAGCGATTTCAAATCCCTTTGTGAGATTGCACGCAACACTTAGTGAATGTTAAAGGGCCAACAATGGAGATTTCAGAAGTTCCCTTGGATCTCAGATGGTAGAGTACGATAATGTTTGCTATGCTTATGGTAAAGTACATGTTGTACTGCTAAAGTTCGATTAACCTTTCACAAGGTTTCTTCTTGGTTTAAATGATCAACATGATAGATTTCTAAAGCTAAGCGTAAGTTCCCGTTTTTCAAACTTCTACTTCTTTACTTTGTTTCCTTGTCTTGTTTCTTACTTGAGGACAAACAAGGATTCAAGTATGGGGGTTTGATGAGTGTCTATTTTGACCCGTTTTTACTATAGTTTTACTTGTCTTATTGAGTCTAGAAGTTAGGTTTTGTGTTCTTTTGGCCGGTTTTAGTGTCTTTTCAGGATTTTACTTCCTTGGAGCTAAAATATGCTAAATGGAGCAATTTTGGACGTTTTTACACATCATTGGATTTTGGAGACATCCTGGATCGATCAATCCTGAAGAGGATTGACCAAGCATGAAGAGGATCGACCGATCTCGAAGCAGATCGGTCAGTCAAAGGAATTTATGAGGTGGCACAGATCAGAGGAAGAAGATTGATCTATCCAAGTTAGATCGATCGATCCCAATCACGAATATTCTCCAGAGCGCACATTAACTCTGATTTTGAACCTAGAAGACACTCTATAAATAAGGATCATCTCCTGAGCAGCCAGAGAGACCTAGACACAATTTTTACTGTTACTCTGCTATTTTTATTTTCATTTCAGATATGTAAAATTTTACATTGATTTTTCTCAGATCTAAAGTATTTTCATTGCATTTTCAAGATCTACATTCTGTTTTCATCTCTTTCTTTGCATTTTAAACAATACAACATCATGATCTATCAACCCATTACCATGGTTGAGTAGATCTGCATGTTGGGAGATGAGATATATTCAAAGGGATTTAATGTTTAATTAGGTTATTGTTATAGATTAGAATTATGGTTAATAGTTCTCTACTTTTATGAAACAAATGCTTTTATTAGGTTGACGAATCTATCAAATGATCCATAGGATTTTATAGTACAGCTAGCATTGGCTATTCTACCTGGAGTCTATAGTTTGTAGGCTAGATTTCCAGATTTCCAAGAGTTGAAGCTGAATCTACAAGTGAACTCTATCAAACTTGCTCAAAATATACTATCATAGGGTCCTAGCGGATTTATGGTAGAATAATATTTGCTTATAACTAAAAGATATATTAGAATATTATTTGCTTTTAATAAAAGATCTATTTTGGTACAGTGTTTGTGTTCTAAATCTAGATCATTTAATTGCTAATTCGTTAGATATCCTTTTTATTTATTTAAATCCCTGTGATTTCCCAAATCCCACCATTTATTTTAATTGATTTCTTTCCTTATTTAATTATTTTTGAATTTTATTCGGATTTGATTTTTGTGACAAAACTTTCCATATTTTCATCCTAGCTCTGTTTAGATCTATGGATCTATAGTGCTATCTACTCTCTGTGGATCGATCCCACCATTATACTACTGCGCAAAACTGTGCACTTGCGGAGTTTAGATGTTGTGTAAAACCTGATGCATAAAACATCACATCATCAGAGAGAGCTAATCGCAGAGCACAGAGGAAATAAGAGATGGTTAAAACTATTGTGCTTGAGAGAGATGCTACTGGGATCTTACGTGACTTAGAGGGCAACCAGTTCAATGATCAAGGTCAGAAACTTGATGCTGAAGGGAACCCCATTGTCGAAACCATCGACGACACTGCTCACATTGACCGACACGGTGTTGTGCCTGTCGGTCGACATGCTGCCAAAGAAAGCGGCCGCACTGATTTGGATGCTCAGGTTGAAGCTGTGGGAAGAACACTGGCTGATTACAACAGACCCAATGATTTCTACACTAATAGATCTGCTATATGTCCTTCTGCTTTTTAGGGAAATGATTTTGAGTTGAAACCCCAATACTATACTCTGGTGGGGCAACACACTTTCCATGCTCATCCTGCTGAACATCTTATGGACCACATAGAGAAGTTTGAAGACTTGGATTCGAGTATTAAAGCCAATGGAGTGTCTGAAAACTATATATTCTGGAAGCTCTTCCCACACTCTCTTGCTTGGGAAGCAGCTCACTGGCTGAAGCTGTTACAGCCAGGATCTTTGACCACTTGGAAGGAAATCAAGACAGCTTTTCTGAATAACTTCTGTGATGATGTTAGGACAAATGACTTGAGAGATTTGATAATTCAGTTTACTCAGGGACCTGCATAGACTCTTAAGGCTGCTTGGTTGAGATTCAAGGGGTACCAAAGAGATTGTCCGCACCATGGTATTGATGAAGTCCAACTCATAAGGACTTTCTTTTGCGGAATTGATTGGAGATATCAGGTTACTTTGGATGCTGCTAGTGAGGGTAACTTCAAGACTAGGATACTAGTGGAAGCTATCAAGTTGATTGAGAACTTGGCATCTAGTAATAGTTCCAAGAATGCTGATTATGAGAGGAAGAAGTTAGCTGCTGGATTGAACAATAGTCAGATGGCTGAAGTCTAGGCAAAGCTTTATACTGTGCACAACCTTCTAGTGAACAAGAAATCGGTTCACTTTGCTGAAGAAGTTGGAGTTTTTGAAGCTGAGGATGAAGCTAATGAAGAAGATGTGAACTATGTGAATGGTTCCAGTTTCAATGGCCAAAGGTTTGGCAATTCTCAAGGCAACTTCAGAGGCTATAACAATCAGAGGAACAACTACGGAAACAACCAAAAATCCTCTGGATTTACGCTCAAGCCTGTAGTTCAGGATGCTCAGCGGAAAAACAACAGTTTCACTAGGAACTATAGAAGTTCCCATTACCAGAATCCACCTGCTAAGACTCTGGATTCTGAGATGTAAGATCTACTTGATCAAATTCTAGAGGGACAGCAGAAGATGACTGTAGACTTCAATGGTAAGATTGATGCTCTCTATTCTAATCTGAATGGGAAGTATGAAACATTGAACAACCACATCAAGAGGTTGGATTCCCAGTTTTCTCAATGATAACACCACTTTTATACACGTTTTTACCAACTTTTTATCATGCCTTAGTGTAGATTTTATCCATTTTTATACCATTACGTGCATTTATCCTTCATATAGGAGTTTAGTGTTTTTGTCTAGGCATTGCATACATTTTGCATATTTGGGGTCTTATCAGGTACTTATGGAGCATATGGAGCATACTTGAATTTTGGCTCATAGAGTGAGGATTGCAGAGAAGAAAGACGGCTCACTCGACCAGGCTACTCGACCAGGCACTCGAGTGACCACTCAAGACATGCTACTCGACCAGGCACTTGAGTGAGCACTCAAGACAGGATACTCGACCAGGCACTCGAGTGAGCACGCAAGACAGGCTACTCGACCAGGCACTCGAGTGAGCACTCAAGACAGGCTACTCGACCTCAGCATCACAGGCTCACTGGACTTCAGCACCACCTGCCTACTCGAGTGACCACTCGACAACCCCACTTGACTGTTGGGTCGAGTGGCCACTCTCCGACTTTTTCTCCTAAAAACTCGCAAAATGTAATAAGCGTTTTTGACTAGGTATAAAAGCGCCTCATTTAACCTAATTAAGGAGGATGGAATAGTGCCGCTTTGGCTTAGTAATTTTTAGGTTTAGCTCTCGTTTTTCTCTTTCTTGTTCTTGCTGTTCTTCATAGTTCTTCATTTTCTGCAACTTTGTAACTTTGATAACTTTTTATAAAATCACTACTCGCATTTTATTTCTTCTTCAACCTTGCTCACAAGATCATAGGCTATCACATATGTCAAGCTTAGGCTTTTCTGGGTTTCTGACCCAGCTATGATTTTCGTGTGTGAGTAGTAAAGTTGGGATTTTTGGGGATGGGTTAGGGTAGCTTCTCTCTGTTTTGTTATTGCTTAGATAGGTTGATCATCACTCAGTTTCGACTCCCTCTTGGGTGAGTGATTTTAATGCTTGTTCTCCCCTGATCAAGGAGAACATAATTTTAGATGGTCTCATGAGCACAACCCATGCCTTGAGCATTGGATAGACTTTTTCCAGGGTTTACCCATGCCTCCACCTATTCACTTGTTATGAACTCTTCTCGACTTGAATAGGCTGATCCTTCATGCCTGATCCGACTCGTCACACTATGCTGAATGGGTTGGGTCTTGGGGCTCTCTACTACGAACCATGGATTGAGCTGGTTATGAAGTTTGTTGTCTAGGGTAGTTCTGTGATGAAATTGCTAGTTGATAGCTGCAATAGAACAGAGTGTTTGCAATCCTGTGATTTCCATCCCTAGAGTCCCTGTTTTTCCCCATAGTTCACAGCTTGCTTAGTATCCGTTCACTGTAGTTTTTCTCTGTTTTTACTGTAGCACTCGACCACCCTACTCGACTGCTTAGGTCGAGTTGTTAGTTCAACTTAGTTTTCTGTGATTTTGCTTGCTCAGTTCCACGATGTGCTAAAGTGTGACAGACTTTGGTACCTCTAGTATCAATTAGGGTTTTAGTATATTTCTCATTTAGACTGCTAGTACCACACCCTTTTGATAATTACTTGAAAAGCTTGCCTTAATAATCTGCAAGTTGCTGTAGACCACTCTTGATTGGTTCGACAAAGTTACTAAACTCTTACCACTATACTACAATTGATTAGAAACTCTGTATTTTGTCTCTCTAGGCTTAAGTTGATTGCACCGTTGTCTTTCTTTGTTTAAAGTAGGCTAAAATACTAGTTTCACTCAATCTGCAGAAAACACTAAACGCCTTGATGGCGTCTTACCTGGAAGAACTGATACAAATACTAAGTATCAGTGTGGTGCTGTTATGTCCTGGGGGGGATATGGTCAAAAGAGAAGTCAAAGAAGAGAGTCTTGTGAACTCTGAAGCTAAGGACAAAGTTGAGACTCTCATCACGGAGCTAATGTCGATCGACACCACTATTTCGTGTTGGTCAACACCACCCAAAAACTCTGAAAGTTTAATGCAAGTCACGACTAAGGATGGTCCTGATTCTGCTCACGTCGATCGACAGGCAGCTGGCCATGTCAGTCGACACACTCAATCACCCAATGCAAATTTTCTCCGGAAATTGCCTAAGTTGGAGGATCCTGAAAGTTTTGCTGTGCTTTGCTCCATTGCTGGAGTTACATTCACTGATTTACTCTGTGATACTGGGTCTAGTATCAATATTATGTCTAATGACATTGCAACAAGGTTGGGAATCAGCAATATGAAGAGATCTTCAATAGAGATTACATTGGCTGATGCTTCAGTGAAGAACTCCATGGGCTTTGTTGAGAACCTGCAAGTTCAGGTTGGTGACTGTCTGCTTCCTTGTGACTTCCATGTTGTTGAGACAGATATTGGTTCCGATATGCCTTTGATTTTGGGAAGGCCATTCCTTGCTACTGCTGGAGCTGTCTTTGATTCGCTGAGTAGCAAGATATCTATGAAGCATGTTGATCCTGATGTGTTCTATGATGCTAATTCGAAAGGATATGTGATGTGGAGCCCTCAGGTTGTTGCTGAAGATGTTGACAAGGTTTGTCACCAAGAGGTGAATGAGATTCACTTTAAGGAGTTCATTGCAAATAATCCAAAAGCTGCGGTTAAGAAGAAAAAACCGCAGAGAAAGGAAGTTACCCAAGAGCCCCTTATGACTTTGACTCCTGTGAGACAAGTTGATGATACCATTAAGTATAAGCTTCAGTATGGAAGTGGTTCAAGACCATTTGCCAATATTTGAGCTATTATCACTCCAGAATTTAAGGCTAAAGGACAAGCCGTGATGAATGAGATGATGCATAGGGTTCTGAACCCCAGATGCTTGAGTTGTGTGAGAATGATCTCGGTCCAAAGAATTCGTTTTCATCACCTTCAGATTCATCCGGAGACATCTCACCCATCTGATTTCTGACAAAGTCAAGCTAATGACTGAAAATAAGCGCTTGGTGGGAGGTAACCCATCGGTAAGTCTGTAAATACATTTTTCTATGTCTTGTTACTTATTTTTCTTTGTTTTTGTTTTGTCTCAGGAACTAGAAATGACAAATTTGGAAGGATTTGGAAGAAAAGAACAAAAAATTATATCTATTGTGTTCTCTTTTTATTCCAAAAGATAAATCCTGTTTAAAAAAATACTATTTTTTTTGATCATATCTATTTTTTTATTCGATAGTTTTTCTTTTGAGAAATAATAAGTTAACTAAAAAAGTACATAATAAATATTGATTAATATTTAGAGAGAAAAGTTGATCAAACTAAATAACAAATTTAAAGAAGAGCTGAAATTTACAGCTTCTTTGTGCGTATACCTTTGTGTTGTTATTGTTTTTTTCCTGTGTGTTACTCGGTTTTATTATTTGTTTCTAAATGTTTGATTCTGTTCTTGTATTTTGATGTGTTGGGGCTTAATTATTATTACTAGGCTAATATTCCCACATATGTGCGAGTTTTATTATAAATAATTTTGTCTTGATTAGTTTTCAAAATAATTTTTACTTAATTACTTAAGTTATTTTTAGGTTTTTCATAATTGTTTTAATATTAGAATTTCAGAACTTAAAAAAAAACTAAGAAAAAATAATTCATAATAAAACTTGCGCATAACAATTATTATCAATTTTCACATTTGACATTTTGTGAAGAACCTACATTCTTGTAATTCTTAAACCTTTCGGTTTTATGTTGGAAAGTGTGAATGGAGATTGAATATAACTTTTGTTAATTATGAGTTGTGTTCATTACTTCATCTTATTGCAAATAAAACCAGAATGATCAAATGAACAATTCCATAAACCAAAAGCAAAAGTGAAAAGACATGACAAACTATTAAGTATGATATTAATTTTGGTTATATTGATGTGTCATAATGAAAGAAGTCCCTTTTATTTTCTCTTTTTTTTTATGTTATACTTAATAAAAATGATAATGAGAATTAAACGTGTAAAAAAGATAACAAAAATAAAACAAATTAAAATATTTTATTATGTTATATTTATATTTTATGGTTTTTAAGAATTTAATTTGGATTTTTAATGTATTACAGATTTTGAAGTAACTAAATACAAATCAATTGATTTGTTATATTAAAAACAAAGAGCTGGTGTGTCAAATCTGGAGGGCATTCTCAAATGCTGATGTGTTAATTATGGAGAGACTCCCTTCAATCATTATATATAGGATGTGGCTGCTTGTAATATTTTCGAAATTTCAAAAAATAAATTAAAAAAATTAGTGGCCTTAGTTATATATTAAATCTTTTTTTTATTTTTGTCGGTACAATTAATAGTTTCTTTTCTTATTAGAATTTGTATTGGGGTTTTTGATACTTATATAAGGAGTTTAAGGGTGTATAATATTATTATCTGATTAATAATAAGAACCCTAGATAAAGAGTATTAACTTCAAAAAAATCTTGTTCTTAATTCTTTTTTGTTTTCTTAGAATTTTGTTAATATCTTGTGAAATTCACAACACTATCTAAAATTGACAACATGGTTTCTAAAGAGGTATTTATTCTCTATCTTACGTTCGAGATGAAATTGACCAGGTCAATTTATTCTCCAACTTGATCTGATTTTATATTTTATCTTTATATAGTATTAACTTTTATTTTGTTTGCTTTTTTTTCTGTTTTTTTTTCCAAGTTTTATAAGAATTTATGTTTTCATTCAATTATTTTACTCTTTTTTTTTGTTGAACAGCACAACTACAAGTAACTTGGATTGCTTGGAAATGTCTTCGGAGTAATGATCATAATGATTTGCAGAAGTGGATGTATAAAAGAATTGATCAGACAACTAGACAAGTCTCAGATACATTCATGGAAGAACAAAAATATTTCATGATTTTTGCTAAAAACCTTGACTTATTTATTCAGAAGCAGAAAATGTTTTGTCCATGCATTAAGTGTGAGAATATAAAGTTTTTTGATGAAGAAACAATTACTGACTTATATAACAGAGGGTTTATGGCCAACTATTTTGTTAGGGTTGCCCACGGAGAGCACTATGAGACTGATAATCAACCAGCTTATACTGAGGAAAATACAACCATGAATGATCCAAACTCTTATGTCTAGATGGTAAATGATGGTTTTAATGGATATACATCCTCCAATCACAATATGGAAGAAGATCCTAACGAAGAAGCCAACAAGTTTTTCAATTTGTTAAATGCAAGCCAGAATCCAATATATGATGGATGTAAAAAAGGGCTCTCACAATTGTCATTGGCATCTCGATATATGACTCTAAAAACCAATTCTAATTTATCAAAAAAATGCATGGATGCCATTGCTCAAATGATGAAAGATTATATACCCGGACCCAATACTGCCCCTGCTTCATACTATAAGATAAAGAAATTGATGCGATCTCTGGGTTTGCCTTACATGAAGATTGATGTGTGTCAGAAGAATTGTATGCTTTTCTGGAAAAATGATGAAGATCTAGAATGCTGTAGATTTTGTGGAAGTGATAGATTCAAAAGTGAAAAAATACTGGGAAGCAAGAAGGTTCCATATCAGCGAATGTTTTATTTGCCGATAGCAGATAGACTGAAAATATTATATCAATCAAAGAAAACAGCTTCACTTATGAGATGGCACAAAGATCATTATTCAATCCATGGTTTTGACGTAATGTGTCATCCATCAGATGGTGAAGCATGGAAACACTTCAACAAGGTATTTCCTGATTTTGCTAATGAGGCTAGAAACGTTTATTTTGGTTTATGCACTGATGGATTTAATCCTTTTGGAATGTTTGGCCAAAATTATTCACTGTGGCATGTTATATTGACTCCATATAACTTACCACCTGACATGTGCATGAAAAAGAGTTTTTATTCCTTACTATTTTAGTTCCTGGTCCAAACCATCCAAAACGAAGCTTAGATGAATTAAATGGTTTATGGAGTGATGGAATCTAGTCGTATAATGTATCAATGAAGCAAAACTTCACATTAAGAGCTATGTTCTTGTGGACAATCAGTGATTTCTGCATATGCTATGTTATCTGGATGGATAACTCATGGTCGTTTAGCTTGTCCTTATTGTATGGATGATACTGAAGCTTTTTGGTTGAAAAATAGGAGAACATTCATCAAACATTATCGAGTATGTTTTCTAGACATAACTACAGTTCCATTTATATATAATACCTTGGTTAGGTGTCGACTTTAGATAATAAATAAACTATTATAGCAAACTAAATTGATTTTGTAAAGTTTGTTTTACAAATATAAGCATGTTCTTTCGTGATCTATATACATGAACATTAGAAAAAGATCTATTGGAAATTATGAAAAATAACATTGTTGTTATTATGTGTAATTTGGAAACTCTTTCCCCGTCATTTTTTGATGTGATGGAACATTTGGCATTTCATCTTCCTCATGAAGCAAAATTGGGTGGTATTGTTCAGTTTAGATGGATGTATCGTTTGAACATTATATGTATCATTTAAAGAAAAAGGCAAAAAAATAAGGCT
Source organism: Cardamine flexuosa (assembly GCA_963555745.1). Taxonomy (NCBI): domain Eukaryota; kingdom Viridiplantae; phylum Streptophyta; class Magnoliopsida; order Brassicales; family Brassicaceae; genus Cardamine; species Cardamine flexuosa. The sequence continues at coordinate 18,161,184 of OY743217.1, forward strand.
AAAATTGAAAGATCCATCATGGAACAATATGTGAACCAGGAAATTTCTGATTTTAGTTCTTATTATTTTGAATCGCATATCCAAACCAAGAGTCGCAATGATTCCCGCAATGATGATGGAGGTGTAGCATATGGTTATTCATATTCAGATATTCCTGAAATATTTTTACAGGGTGGAAGAGATAGTGGTAAAGCTGAGGATGTTTGGTTAGATTCTAAAGATTACAAGTCCTTCTGAATTTTGGTTATCTACAACGTTTTGAAAAATACATCATGTCTTTAATTTAATTTAATAATTTTTTAATATATCTGTTACAATCGAAACTTCAATAACTTCGAATTGATCGATATCTAAATTTTATATATGTTTTTACAGATTGTTTTTTGAGGAAATGAAAAGCTTATATCCTACTATTAGTGCGGCTGAGTTACCTGATTTTAAAAAATTGCATTTTGCATCATGGTTACATAAACATGTAAATATTTATTTAATTACAAAAATAAAATATTGTATGTTGCTTACTAATTGCTAAGTATTATATATTTTCTAAGTTCAATTTGATACAAACCGTAGTGTATATTCAATATGGTGACACGAATTGGTACATGGTCCAGCAACTAAAGTAACATTTTGGGCGATGTTTTTTGTCGTGGATATAACTTTCACACGGTAGAACACAGAAAAAAATTAAAATACATTCAACTATAGTGTTTGTGTGAAAAAGGCGTCTAGTGATTCTAATAAAAAGTCTGATTTTTATATAATCTTAACACAAATATTTGAGCTCTGTTATTCGGGAATGGTTGGTCTTAGAATTATTATTTTCAGATGCAATTGGTATAATTCAACAATGAATAAAGGTATACGCATAAATAAATCAGAAATCGTTGTTGTTAACCGGGTTAGTAAATACGGAAAGTATGATCCTTTTATTATTTTTAACCAAGCAGATCAAGTATGTTATGTGTCATATCTTCCTATTAATAAAAAGAAAGGTGATTGGTATGCTGCAATAAAGATACAAAAATAAGAGGGAAGATTATATCGAATGAAGGACTGGATCTGAATCCTTTACTGTATGAAAATGATTATACAATAGTTGAGGCTGATCCTAATATAACGGTTAATAGTTTAGCTGATCAACAAAGAGATGATGTTGCTCTCGATGACGTTGCTTTCGATGATGTTACTTTTGATGATGCTGCTGGTGAAAAACTAGATTCAGATCCAGATGATGTACCTCATGATTATGATTCAATATAATACGATTTGAATTGATAAACTTTCTTCAAAATAAACTTTTTATTTTTTCTTTATTGTTATCTTATTTACTTTGATGTTCAAGATGTATTTTCGTTAAAATTCTACTAACAGGTTGAAGTTTTAATTTAGTTAATTCTGTCGATGAAGTTTTTTTTTTCTAGTTTTAGCAACTCTATATGCTACTATCTGTTAAAGAAAATTCACTGATTCATTGATAAATTGAAAAACAAAAAAAAAAGCAGAATGATTATGATAATTTAGACAACAAAAACAGAGAAAAAAGAAGAATTAAGTGACGTGTTTGCTTTAATAAAAAAGAAAGTGACTCAGAGTACATTTAGAATGATTCTAAGTGACGTGTTTGTATTATAACAGAGTACATGTGACTCCGAGAGTATATGTCTTACGTGTCTTAGTGTTGCTCTCATGCTCTGTTTTAAAAGCGGTCATATCGAAAAAATGGAAAATTCAGAGGAATAATACAAGTGGTGCTCTATTTTTATGCCATCTTTATTTGAAATAAACATTTGTAATGATGAATTAACCGACATAATTATATTTTGTGTTAAAACTAAGTTAATTAATTTATCATCAGATTCATTATTATTTAGCATAAATATTTCCCGCCACCATTTTCTCCCCTTCTCTTGCATTTTATACTTATTTACATAATTTGGATAATTGCAAATTTAAACTGTTGTAAAAAAAACATAAAACTATAACATTTGCGTGAATCTATCTATTAAAAATAAAATCCATTTTAATAATATATTTACTTTATATTCATGCTTTTTAAATATTTTTTAGTTTAAGATTATATAGTATTTTTTTGTTACTTTTTGTCGATAAGTCATGAAATTACATTATATATATATAAACTGTGTATAATGGTCAAGTGTAACAAATTATGTTCCCGGTATTCACCAAAAATTTTAAAAAATTATGTTCCCTCTTTCAGTTATCTTTCCCGTTTTTCATTTTGTTTTACTTTTATTAATACCTAAAAAAATTTGGATAATCTACTATCAAAATCTGTTTTGATTGTATTACGCTTGATTATATATTGATTGAATATGTATGTGAATTTAACAAATGCAGCTGATTATCTCGTTCTCTTCCTCCGAGTCCTTTTCTGAAGGTGAAAGCATTTTTTTTGTCAATATTTCTTTATTAAATGCTGTAGAGTTCAATTAAATAGATAGCTTTTATCGTTAAATGGTACACTGTTTGATTAAGTAGATAGTTAATTTATTTCCTTGAAAAGTTTTGTTTCCCTGTTTTTCGAAGACGTCATACCCAACAAGTGATCATTTCGATGATGTTGCTCTCGGTGACGTTGCTTTCGATGATGGGTTTGACTACTTTTAAACACAGGGTTTTGACCACTTTAAATTTTTCTTCTTCCCCCTTCCAGTAATACCCAACAAGTGATCATTTGACTAATTTTAAACACAGGATTTAGTCTAGTGGTCGCCTTCCACACGACCCAAATACGTCCCAGCCTGTTAAACTCATAATTCGACATAAAAGACTAATTCTGAAAAACTTTATTCACAATATTTGGGGGATTATTCTCCTTGACTCTTGTCTCCAATAAACTCTCAAACTGCATAAAGTGTCTATTTATTGAATTACTGTAACCGAATGTTTTGAACCTTTATTAAAACCACGAACATTCCAAAAGAAACCCGACATTAAATTTTGTTATCACTAACTTTTTCTAAATAGATCCGATAGCAAATGAAGGTCAAAATCAAAGAGAAGCTCCAACTGTCTTAAGTGTTCTTAATTTATCAAAACTGAATGGAACATTGTGATAAGAAAAAATATAAATATTATTTTTAGTTTTTAGTTAAACTCATTTGAATAATATTTTGATTTATTTTATATATTTAAATGTGATTCTGTTATCACTAGTGAAATAAAAACGATCATTCGATTAGACTTTTCCGGTCCCTATCGTAACTGGTCAACTACACCATCTATTTAAGCGAACGATAGTGGAACACATTTATAATAAATACATACATATATATATATAGACATATTATGATTTTAATAAATTTAAAATCATAATAAATATATAGAGGTTTAAGAGTGTACATATTTTGTTTGCATAAATCTTTATTGTAAACAATATTTAATGCGTAGTTATTAGTAGATATATATTTTTAATAAATCTAATTTGCCCTAATATTTATACTTTTCAAAGAAAATTTAATTGAAATCCCGTACTTTAAAAGAAGGTAACATCTTAGCAACAGAGGAGATAACTGTTAAGAAAAAGAATGAAATCTATCTAAAAGTAATTTAATATTATATTCAAAACGATTATATATACTAAAATAGTTATAATAAATAAGTTGTTTAACAAAACCTTTTATTATAATACAAATTGTTGAGGCAGCAAATGATTATGTGTTCGGTCTAGGAGCTCAGCTTCGTGAACTCTCAATCAACACTGGAGTGCCAGCTACCATTGAAAATCATTTGGAATATGAGGCACTTAAACAAAAGTTAGAGGAGATCTGTCAAGAGAATGTAGAAATCAAAGAAAGACTCAACATGCTTGAAGGTTTGGAGAAAATGCTTGATATTCTTTGTCCTCGTCCCTCATCAGGCCCCTCACCAGAAACAGTGTGATTTTTCAGTTTTATTATCATATTTGGTTTAGATTTTTCTTTGGTTATTTTTTATTATTTCTGCATTTATGCATCGTTAGATATTTTAATATTTGATTAATTAATAAAATTGATTATTTACTTTATTTATTATTTTAATAGTTTTATAAAAAAATATTAAAAATAAATTTTAATTCGTGTTATAAAAAATATTAATTAAATAAACCATATGCCAAACAAAACACATTCTGAAATTCTTTTCATATAAATTAATGTTTTAAACAAATTAAATTCCTACAAAGACGCAATGATAAGTAAATTAAATTCCTATAATGCAACAAAATATTATTTGCAAATGAATTGAAAGTATTTGCAACAAGTTTTGCTTTCATCATTCTCGTCAAATACCTGCAAAAAATAGATATTAAAATATCATAATTAAAATTTACAATATTTGCTATATGTTTTACGTAACACTTATTTATGATAACTTAGAAGGGTATATTGAAACTAGAATTTTAGATGATTTTGGTTTTTTATTAAAGTCTCATGTTATTCAACTTGTCATTTTAAAATCACTTCTCAAATTCTATGTTATTTAACTTGGAATTTATATAAAAGCATCCAAAATTATTGAAAATCTCATGTTATTCAAATAAGAATTTGTAAAAGTGATATCAAATATACTGTTATTCAAAATGAAACAATGTTATTTTTTAAAATAGACAACAGTGACTTCAGGAGATTTTGGAGATTTTTTAGTTGAAAATTGGACTGAACAAATCATAGCTCAATAGGTGATACTTGAGAAATATTGAAAAAACAAAATTGACAGTATAAGTCAAAAAAAAAAAATTCCCAATCGTTCCCAAAAACCTGTTTCATCTCATCGTTATCACTTCCATCTCATCAGTGTTCAGAAAATTCATCTCATCGTTCCCAAAAATCTCTTGATTCATCTCATCATTCTTACTAAAACAGGATTTAATTATTTCTCTTTTCTCTCATCTCCTTTAATATGCTTGGAATCGTTGGGTGTTTATATGCTTGGAATCGTCATCTGGGTGTTCATATGCATACAAAGTCTGTAACCTAGAGCTCAAAGCTTTTCTTTAATATGCTTGGAACCGATTCGAAAGGACAAAGTCTGTTGAAACCGCATTGCTTTTGTTTGCAAGTTCATCACGCGTTTTATCTAGCTCCCGTTCTCTCATAGTCAATGACATTTTCATAGCAACAAGTTCCCCATCTCTTTCCTAAGCTTACGTAGAGTTTTTCTGGTAAAGTTTAACTCCATCACTAGCCATCTGTTCTCTATTTCGTAATCATCACGATGTTTCTCTAGTTGTTGCTACATCGAGTCAAAGCTTATCTCATTGTAATCTTCATTGCATTCTGATTATGACTGTTGGTGGTTGACATAACCAATCTACTCGTCAACTCTGCAATTCTTTCCACCATCATTTCAGCTTCAGTGACTTTCAACTTGGAACTGCCCAACTCACCTTCGATTATGTGGAGGTGGACATCTTTCTCCTTTAGCATTTCAGACTTTTTAGTTACCTGCATAATCTGATCTTCTCTACTACTCATAAGCATCTTTAGCTCTGTTACCCTTCACTTCACTTCTTCCAATTTATTTCGAGCTTCTGTGAGTTCTTCATCCTTTTCTTGCAGTAATAGTTCTAGAGAAGCTTGTTCAGACTTCAGATGCTGAATCACTTCTTCCCGCTCAAGTGAAAAGTTCTTAGCCCCAGAAACTCTGAGCTTTACTCTCACTTTACTCTCTCACTTTCCTCCTTAAGCTTATTTTTTATTCTTTTTAAAAGAGTGGTGTTAAGTTATTTGCAGTTGTGAACAGAAATCTCAGTTGTTATCCTGTTTCAGGTTCAAAACCTTATAGAAAGATGCATCCAACGTTACATGAATCAGAAGTTGTGGAAACTTTACTGGAGCAGGCTAAAATCGAGCCTGGCTTCAGAGAACTAGGTAGCCATTATTAACTATGTTTTTTTCAAAGAAATTAGCTTCTGATTCTCTAATCCTTGTTCATTGATGGTTGTTCATTACTTTGATTAAAAGGTACTATAGCCATGTTCTTTTGTTTAGTCGCTGCCACTGGGATCATGAAAGAGAAAATAGCTATGATGGAGATGAATACTGCTGCTTAAGATGATCGCTGGTGTTGCTGAAAATGGTTGCCGGTGTTTACGAAGGTGGGAACTAATGATTGAGAGAGTTTTTCTTTTTTTGTTCTAAAAATCTCCTCAAATCACCTAAAGAGTTAGTTTTTTTTCTCACCAAATCACAAGGTTTTTTTCTTTTTAAATTAAAAAATCTACACAATTTTACCAAATATCCAAAATCTCATCCCAAATCTCTTAAAATTCTAAATATGTACAATTCCACCAAATCTCCTAAAATTCTAGTTTCAATACATCCCTTTATTTTTTATTATATAAACTTGGGTTACACTCATCAAAAGTCGACACGGGTCAAAATTCTAACTCATGAGATTCTGATACGTGTCAGTTGATCGACAAGATTATAACACGTACAAAAATAATATTTCCTTAAACAAAAAGGAGAAAACTAAAAAAATAAGGAAAAAGAAAAATCTGATTATAGATTTGACATATTATTTTTTAATTAAAATAAAACAATAAAGGAAAAATAACTAAACAATCAAAAATATGATATTTATTTTCTAGTTTTACATATATAATTTTGAACACCTTTTATAACAAATTTAGATGATTGAAAATTAACCTCAAATAAATTTAGATGTTTGATATAATGTAAATTATTTTAAGATACATTTTATACTTTTAGTTAATTTATATGGAATATACAAGAGGTTAGAGTAAGAATTTAATATGACTGAAGATTGAGTTAAGCTGTATAGCAAAATCAAATATGTAGGAAGAAAAACTGATGTAACAAAGAGTTAATAACCAAGAACTTTAAAATATTTTGGTAAATTTTGGATATTTTAGTTATTTGATATAAAACAATTAATATTTTTTGAGTTTCTAATTGTTAAATAATTGAGTTATATTAATAATTGATATATAATTATATTTTGAGTATTTCGGGTATCTATTCGGTTCTCGGTTTGGCTCAATTCAAGTTTGTTTTTTTTGGATATAAGAGTTTATGATCCATTTAGATTTTTTTGGATTAATACCCATTTTCGGGTTGAATACGGTTTAGTTTTTCAGGTTTCAGATGTTTTGTCCACAATTTCTAACATAGTGGTAAAAGAAGAACAACAAATGAGAATCAAAAATTTTTGGACATTATATAGATTTTTAAAACAAAAATTTAATTAATGTATTCATGTAAAAAACTAAAATTTTGTAAATAATTATTTTCTCTTACAAAACATTATTTATACATAATATTTTCCCTAAACAAAGTTAATATATATCAATAATAACAAAGATATATCAATTTAACATTATTTAATTTATTTTAAATTTTAAACCCGCCCATAGGGCGGGTCCTAATCTAGTAGTTGTAATAAAACGTCGTACTTTTACCATAAAATTTTTACATATATGTCGTTGTGTTTTTATGATATATATAGCAAGAAATTAATCATTACAAATTTGCTTTGGTATTTGCTATACTTTTTTTATAGCAATAACTTGCAACAATCTGTAGTTGCATTCATGTGTTGCAGTTATACAACAAATTTGTAATAAAACTATTGTTGCATAAATATTACATAAATATCAAGAAAAATATTCATTACAAATTTTGCTACATTTGTGCGATAAATAGAAATTTGCAACAATCAAACAGCAAGACTGTATATTTTGTCTCAATATTATTGCAAATTCATATTTGCAACAATATTGACCTTTAGCAACAAATTTGTAGTCTTGCAATATCAATTTGTAGATCTGAGTTCTTATGGTATGAATGGTTTTGACAGTAAGTTGTTGCTCATCCCTCATACGCTCTGGCAGAATATACTTAGAAGCTGAAGGATGTGTCTCTTTTAAACATTTATGTTTATTAACCGCTGGCTTCTTGGGGTTTGGGTCAGACTCAAAAAAGTTTCTGGTGGGGGTGGATGATCTTCCAATCTCCAGGTGGGATCGGTTGATCTCCGTGGAAATTTTTATTGTTCATACCTGATTGGAGAGGCAGGTTCCGTAAGATGGATCTCATCCAAATCAGAGAACAAGACTTTCTTCACTTGATCCGTGGAGTCAAGGATGAGAGCAAAACCAGTTGTCTCCATTTTGCTGTAACCATATACACTTTCAGCTTGAAGTAGTGCAACTTCCAGAGGATCCTCAGAATGCATTTCATGCATCATTTCTTGGGTAATCTCATCCACTGTGTCAACCCAGAAGGTTTGATCTTCAGGGACAGTTCTTTTTATCATTTTATCTAAATCGAACCTCATGACAAGGTCACTGAGATGAAGGTTGATTATTCCTTTCTGTACATTGATGATTGCTCCTGCAGTGGCAAGAAACGGTCTTCTAGAGATAATTGGATCGCGAGGTTCCACTTCCACTTTAAGAACAATGAAATCTGTCAAAATCATATATTCACCAATTTTGACAGGCACATTTTGCATAAAGTCCTTTGGACGGCGAATTGAACGATCTGCTAATATCAATGAGATATTGCATGGTTTAAAGGTCGTCATGCCCAATTTCTGGGTCGGGGAAGTGTGAAGTTTTCGGGGTCGCTTTATTTCTTGGGGACCTTGTCAAGCAATATTGCACTAACCTCGTGTGTGAGCACCATGCTTTCCTTCTCTAACATTCGTTTGATCATGAGGATGTCCTTCATATACTTTTCAAGGTTGGGATCAGCTTTACGGCGTCCGCAATAGGAAGTCTTAGTTGCAAATCACCAACGATGTTTTTCATCTTCTCATACTCTTTCTCCTGCATTGTTCCTCTTTTGCATGGAGGGTATGAGAGTTTTGGTTCATATTGGCTCGGAGGGATACAAGGTGCTTCTTTTTAAATATTTATCCTCTTTTGTCCCTCAGGAAGTTGGACTTCTGATGTTGTATCATATAAAGGGTCATGGGCTCGATTGATCCCGGAAGGGATCGGTTGGTCCTCACCTTTATCAATTTCATCTAAAATCCTTTCATCAGATTGATCAACCTCTACCCTAGTTTGATCAAACTCTGGTGTCCGTGGGTTCCCTACTATTTTTTTCTCGCTTTGGAGGTTTATAGCTCAAATATGTTCTTCTGTTTGGGTTTTTACCGCAAAGTTTGTCCGGGCGATTTGTTTTTCCAATGCGTTAACTCGGGCTTACAAAGTTTCGCATTTTTGAGTCACCTTTTGTAAATAATATCCATCTTCTCGTTGATTTCCTTGTGAAACTTCTCCCTGTCTTCCAAAGTTTTCTGGAATAGGGATTCAAACCTACCAAAGAATCGGTATCCTCGGATTGGGGGTTGAATCCCATTTTACCATTACCAGCATTATTTTGGAAGTTCCCTTGGTTTTGAGTACTCCGAGGTGAATAGAGCTGATCTCTAGGGTTCTCAACATCCTCATTGCGGTGGGATGGGTTTGGGTGGTTCCCAAAATTGGGGTTAAAATAACAGTTTTGGTAGTTTCCCTGTCCACCGAGAAAGTTGATCTCCTCAGTTTGTTCCTCCTTATCATCAAACTCATTACTTTCCAAGGGATTCACATGGCTTTTTTGCGCCCGCAAGAGCATGTCCACCTTAGCAGTGAGTTCCTCTATAGCCCTATCACTCGTCAGAGAGGGATTGACTCTCCTATCATAGTCAAGGAATCTGGTGGAGTTACTCACATCGAGGTTTTCAATAAGCTCCACTGCTTCCTCCAGCGTGTTGCTCATGAAATCTCCCCTACTGGCTATATCCATAGCAATTTTGTATTCACTCTCCACTCCATTGTCGAAAATGTTCATCATGTCCGACTCGGTATAGCTTCGAAAGGGACAGTCCCTTAAGTATTTCTTGTAGCGTTCCCAAGCCTCATAAAAAGACTCGGTACCAGCTTGGTGGAATGTGGCTATTTTATTCTTCAGCACTGCGGATCTAGCCCTGGTGAAGAACTGCTTTAAGAAAGCAGCTCTGCATTCATCCCAGCTCGTGATAGATCCGGGACTCAAAGATTTCATCCATCTATAAGCCTTATTCATTAAGTGAGAAGGAAAATAGTCTACAATAGATGTAGTCTAGGGGGACTTCGTTGGCTTTTGTGGTACTACAGATCTCTTCAAATATATCAATATGATCCATTGGGTTCTCATTAGATAGCCCAGGGAATTGATTCTGTTTCTCCAGAGCAATTATCTGAGGTTTAATCTCAAAATCTTGCCTCTGGATAATAGGGAGTATGATAGCAGATCGGTTCCTATAATAGACATGCGGGGCATCTTGCTCACCTAAGGTAACCCTTCGCGGAGGAACTTGCTGTCCCTGCACGGCATCTGCTCTCAACCCAGGAGCTGCAACATCATTGAGAGGTGCTTGACCAGCCACACCCTCTCTCTGTTGTCTTACTTCTGCATCCTCACCATCAACAACAGGGGGAATGTTTCTTAAATTATTAAGGTCAGCCATACTAACCTTTTTGCTTGCCTTCCTTGTGATTCTGATTCTCCTCGCCAACTCCTCTATGCTTAGGTTTTGCATATCTTTAGAACCCTTTCTCCTTAATTGCATACACTTGAGAATAAGAAGAAGTATGAAAATTAGATCCGATTAAAAGGCTCTGGGATCGATCAATCTTGGAATAGATCGGTCGATCTCGAAAGAAGTAGGATCGATCGATCAAGCACAAAGTAGGATCGGTCGATCGTGCACAAAGTAGGATTGGTTGATCCAAAAAGGACCCATCCATCTCAGATACGGAAATACGAAACATAAATTAAAATTACAGAAAATAAAATATCCTAGAGTAGGTCTAAAAACATAGAATTAGAGGCAACAATAACTCCTCGACAACGTCGCCAAAAACTTGATGTGGTATCAGGTTTTACCCAAACCAATGGTCCCACAAGTGCACGGTTGTGCGCGGTAGTACAATGGAGGGATCAAATCCACAAGGAATAAAATGCACTTTAGATATGTAGATCTAAACCAAGCTAGGATGAAAAATATTAAAAGGTTTTATCACAAGAAATCCAAATATAAATCCAAAAATATTTAAAATAAATGAAAATCAATTTAAAACAAATGTTGGGATCCGGGAATTGCAAGGAACTAAATAAATAAAAAGAATATCTAACCGGATTAACAGTTTAATGATCTAGATCTAGAACTCAAAACACTATGAACAAATAAACCACCTCTCGAATGAGAATATTATCTTGGTCATAAATCCACTAGGATCCTATGCCAGCATTTATTAGCGGGTTTTGATATTGTTCACTTGCAGATCCAACCTTGACTCTCGTCGCCTGACGATCTCAAGCCTATAAACTACAGATTCAGGGAATAATAAACATGTGCTAGCCGTATTATAAAACCCTATAAATCATTTGATAGATTCATCAACCTAACAAAAATATTAGTTTCATAGAAATAGAGATCTAATAATCATATAATCTATAACAATAACCTAATTAAGCATTAATTACCTTTGAATAGATCCCATCTCCCAACAAGTATATCTACTCAACCATGGAAATGGGTTGATAGATCATCCTTGAAAATAACATGCAATGCAAAGAAAGAGATAAAAACAGAATGTAGATCTGAAAATACAATGGAAAATGGAATAGATCTGAGAAAATTCAAAGTAAAAGTTTAAGATCTGAAAATGATATGAAAATACAAAGAAACTGAATAAAATCGTGTCTAGGGCTTCTGGACCGCTCAGGAAATGATCTCTTTATATAGGGAGTCTTCTAGGTAAACAATCAGGGTTAATGTGCGATTTGGAGAATATCCGCAATCAGGATTGATCAATCCGGTTGGATCGATCGATATCCTTCCTTCGATATGTGCCACCTCATATATTCCTTTGACTGGCTGATCTTTTTTAGGATCGGTCGATCCTATTCTTGCCTGGTCGATCCTCTTCAGGATTGGTCGATTTCAGAGTGTCTCCAAAAATCCCATGAAGTGTAAAAATGTCCAAAGTTGCTCCATTTCGTCCATTTTAGCTCGAATGAAGTAAAAACCTGTAAAGTTACAAAACGGGTCAGAAGGACACAAAACCTAACTCTAACTCAATAAAACACTTGAAATCTATAGTAAATATTGATGAAAATAAAGACTCATCAGCATGTTGGGAATCTTTTACTCCAATCTTCAGCTACTTTGGTATCATTCTCTCCAATGCCACCCGCAAGTCTGATTACATCTCCATGGATATTGACTACCTTAGGCATGTGACTTGGATGAAGCCTAACAACATGTGGGTTTTTTTCTGATGATGATGGCAGAGTAAGGATTGTGAAGCTCCCTAACATGTCATTCAAGATCAAGAAGGATCATACTCAGCTGTACTTCATGCCAGAGGAGTCATTGTTGACTCAGAGTTCAGGCCGCATGCTTCGCCGTGGAGCTTCATCTAGTGCTGCACCTTCAGCTGTTGAGGATGAGTTTGTGCAGCGACATCCAGGTTCTTCTACTCCAGATTTTTCCTTTCCAGAGCCTCCTGCAGGTTATGAGGATGATGGTTCTTTGTTTAGGAGATACATGGTGAGTACCATGAGGAGTATGCGGCAGCTTATAGCTTCTGGTGTCATTTGTGCCCGGTCTACTTCAGCTCGGGAACGCTCACACAGTCCACCACTTGACCCTCACACTCCTCAGACATCTGATGATGACTATGTTTAGTTATGTTTTCAGACATTTGGTTCCTACTTTTTCTTCTTTTTATTTTCTTTTTGAGACATTTTTCTTATTGCTTTTGCTTCTGTTTTTGCTTTTGATTTTCATCAGATATTGTTTGAACTTATTATGTTATGCTATTATCTTGTTATTTGATATATTTTGGAGCTCTTAATCAAGATTCATTGTCAGAAAACGGATTGAATGACCCATTGAATGGTGTGAAACTTCATTGCTCGCTATTGTTGTTCATGTAGACCGACACACATATTGTGTGTTGATCGACACACACACCCCTATAACCTCAGGTGGTTATATTCCAGTGGCACAGACAAGGTGAGATGTAAGAGGTTGCAATCTCTGAACTCCTAAAATTCTCTGCTGTCAATTTCTATTTTCTGTATTTCTTTAAATACCCGGGGGATTCTAACTCTTGAAAACGAGAGTGATTCTCAAGAAATCAGGTTACAAATTTCAAACATAACAATTCACTCATGTTTCAATTTTTATTTAGTTTTCTCTTCTTTCTTATGCTTAATTACACTGGGGACAATGTAGTTTAAATGTGGGAGAGGTTGTTACTAACTCTATTTATTATTTTGAGAGTCCGTCCCAATTTTTTGTTTTATTTTTCAAATTTTGTTTTATTGAGTCAAATCTAGTTAGAAATTATGAACTATCTCTTGGTGTATTGTCTTTGCTATGTTTTTTGGTGACCATTGTTGCAGAACTTATTCAAATTTAAAAAATGGAAAAGTCCCAAGTCTGACCGATATTCTTGAGATCCGAATACTTACAACAGATGTTTGCTAAAGTCTGAGCTAATTTCTATCAGTTCCTTTTACCTCACTGATGTGATTGATGTCTAAGAGCTTGACTTTTCATTCATATCTGACATGATAAAACCAAAGTAAGTTTTGGTATCTAGTATCCCCAAAGAAAACAATAATAATAAAAATCTTTATGGTTAAGTTTATAAATGACCAAATGATTTTTTTGAAGTAAATGAGGGTAGGAGAAATCCAAACCCCCTAAAGAGATGATGAATGTAAGGATTGATGTAAAGATAGGAGTAATCCCATGACCAATATTCACTTCCATCTTTACCTTCATAGACAAAATAAAATAAAATCCCAAATAACATTAACAATAAAAATTTTACCTGGTGACTTTCAGTTTTAGGGTTTTATAATCATCCAATTTTTACTGCTAGAATAATCGAAGTTCTTTTTAAAAATATGGTCCATCATAAAAAGTTATAACCATATGAGTCAGAGTTTTTTTTTTTTTGTTTCTACCCGTGCCTGCAATCTAAAGTCAATGAATTTTTCGTTTTTGAAGATTTCTGTAAAGGGAAATAGAGAGATTTGTTTTAAGAGCTCTAATTCCCAGTCTGTACAGCCACTAAAAGGTTTTTATCTTCTAGCTAACATTTTCTAGAGCTCTAATTCTAATCCTGTGCACAGTTCATTTTCAATATCTTTAGTTTGTGAAGACAACGATTATATCTCAAGTTCCAAAACATGTTGCTGTTTTCAGATGATTTTTAAAAGAGAAATTTTCTCAAATATCACTAGTTGAAGTTTTTGTTCCACAAATAGCATTTTTTCTTTTTTGGACAAAAATAACATTTTTATAAAAGTCAAAATTTAAAATTTTTTGTTTGGGTTAAATAATGTACAATTTAAGGTATAGTTTGTTTGGGGTGGAAGGTATAATTTAGGGTTTAGAGTTTAAAGTTTAGGATTTTTAAACTCTAAACTCTAAAAAGATGAGCTTAAGAGATTTTGTGCTATATAAAGAAAATAATGTTTAGTAAAAATGTTATTTTTATCCAAAAAAAAAAAAGTATTATTTGTGGAACAAAAATTTCATTTAGTGCTATTTATGAGAATTGACCTTTTTAAAATATTCCTCTGACAAACTTATGTTTACGGAATTCCAATTCGGTGGCTCAACGTAAACAGCTCCAGTTCAGACACCAGTTCAGATCAAGAAAATGTAACGGTGATCATAACATTGTCAATTTTCAAAATCATGCTACATCCAAGATCTCCTCGAAGAAAAACAAATTGCTAAAAGTTACCAAATGCCGAAACTCTAATAAACACAGCTTGGTGGTGAAAAATAAAATAAAAAGGGAAAAAGATAAATACATTGGAAAAGATGACTCACCTCATTTCCGGATTCTTTCTCGTCAGTCTTATTCTTTGTCATTCTTATAGTTTTCTAAAATTACTTACTAATAAAAGTATAAAGGAATGAAATAGCAATATGCTTAATTGGTCCTCAAAGGTTTCAAAGGAGCTGACCTATTCTCGGAGAAGCAATGAGGAGATGATGGGTTTGTCCTGATTTGCCGCAATTGTTCTTTTGCTTTGTTCTTAAAGGGAGAGGGATGATCAAATTACCTAATTTACTAAACAGATCAAGTTAATGTATGTAAAGTAAGCAAATGGAGAAGCAAAAGTTACTTCTTTCTTCTACCCTCCTCTCCTTTGTTTTTTTTGGTTTTCACATCAGGATTCAGGAGAGGCGTGAATGCTCTGCACCATCAACTCTCCTGCAAATACTCTGTGCTGCCCATCTCATCCTCTCTCAAGAACGGTGTGTCACCAACAATAACTTCTTACTCAAGTAACAACAATAACTTCTTACTCAAGTAACAACAATAACTAACGTTCAACTTTTTACTCAAATAACGTTCAACTCAGTGAGGTTTGATATGCTAGCCCACAGAAGTCAAGCCCGGCTTACACCACAACCACAACAGTCTAGACCAAAACATGTAACAAACACTGCACCTAAAGCACCCAAACAATGCAAACAATAGCCCTACACAAGATTAGTGCCCGCCCACCCTCCAAAGAGGCTTACTTTATGGGATAGTGCCCAATCACACCGCCTTTTGGACGCTTTATTGACCTTAGAGAGCTACGGCTTGGCAGATCGACTTGCCGACCGTACCCTCTGCACACATGACTCCGGTAGTTACACAGTCCTCCAACTATGTACCCTGCCCAAGTCCCATAATACAACTCTATACATATTACACATCACTAAAACATCAACAGGCGAGACAAAAAACAAGTGAAACCACCTAAATATCCTAATCCAGTTTAACGTGCAAGACAAGACTCGATTAAAGAGACAATACACATTCAAGCACTAAATTATCGATAGAAGGCAAAAGGCAAAATAAATGTGCGGATAGCCCTCACCTTAGCCACATAAAGACGGATCCTATCTCTCAGATGCTCGAACAGACATTGAATCTGAAACCGGAACGAAAAGATAATCAGAATAGTCTAATATAGGAAAAGCTCTTAACCGGCTAAACCAAACCAAACCGGACTAAACGGAATCAAACCAAGTCAATGGTCAATTTTGGTCAACAGTCAATTCTGGTCAACAGTCAACTCAAGTCAACAGTCAATGCGGATCAACAGTCAACTCGGGTCAACAGTCAGCGATTAAACAAGTCAATTGAGTCAACTCGTTCGAGTCACGCCATGTCAACTTGCGGCAGCGCATGGGGGTGCGTGCTACATCGGTGGCGGCTGTGCTTTGAGATATGGGCTCGTCTCTATGCTACGATTCCAATGGTGGCCTCAGATTTGCAATTTTCCAAGCGGTTTGAGAGATCTACTTGATGAAAATTTCGGCTCAAAAGAAAATGGTTCAAAATTCACTGGAAAAATTCTCTAACAACGGCGGCAGTGACTTGAGACGGCGGTGGCGGCAAGAAAAATATTGAGAGTCAAACAATAAATTGATTGAACCTCATACTCAAATCAAAACTCAAACACAAATCTAATGTTTGAGTAACAATAAATCAACTAACAATTTTAAAAGACATGAATATATAGTTACCATATTCTTGTGTCCTTTTTCTGCATCATTATTTTCTTTGAAGATACAATATATCTTGAGTAACAGACACATATAAATAATTACCTTATTTATCGTGTTATTTATCTTCCTTATCTTCTTCTTCACTATTTTATTTGAAGAAGAAAACCATACCTTAAAAAATAAAAATAAAACACACAATTAATTAGATGATGGAGAGACTGAGATATACATCTTAATTTAGGGTTCTAGAAACAATCATATGTACGAATATTTAAGAAGACTGATTAATAAATAATTTACCTTATTTATCGTGCTTTTTTTATCTTCCTTTTCTTCTTCTTCATTCTTTTCTTTAAAGAAGAAAACCATACCTTAAAAATGAAAATAAAAAACACACGATTATTAAGATGATGGAGACACACTGGGATAAACAACACAATTTAGGGTTTTAACAAAATCATACATACTAATATATGAAAATGATATAATTACGGTTTTTATATATTACAGATGATTTAGCGTTTTGATATATCATGATTTTTACCAATTTCAGGTCATGATATATATGTATATAATCGAGTCTTTTATTGTTTCTTTCGAGTTCTATTGAGTCTTTTACAGGTTTACATGCAATTTTGGATTATTTGGACGTTTATGAAACATTGATGGAGTATTGTAGCTGAAAAGTTGAAGTTGGTGTTTTTGAAGATAATTGTGTTGAGCAATACAATTTTCTGTGTTGACCAACACAGTCCGGATTTTTGATATTTCACACAAAGATCATGACTTAAGAAGAATTGCAACTTTGCCCAGAAATTTCAAATATTTACAAGACAACCCCAGTTCATGTTTAGACTAATTTTTAGGGTTTTAGACTTTGTTTTAAGAAGAAAATCTTTGGTTCTTAGATTATCTTATATTTCATCTTTCATACTTACTTTGGAACAAGAACACATAGCTTGAGGCTGATCTTACCTTGTATTTCCAAGAGAAGATTTCAAACCTCTTTACTTATTTACTTAATTCTTTTATGATATCTATTTTATTCATGTCTTTGTTTTCCATTGATATGTCTGAATAGATTTCTAATAGGGTTTGGGGATTTTCATAAGGGATTTCATAGAATGATGTGTTAAACGATTTACTAGGATTCAATCTTGATAAGTTCTTCACTTAGGTTATTCTTAAAGCTTGCTCTAGATTGATCACCTATAGGATTCGATTTTAGGTTGTTAAATTGGCATGACAGTGTGATTTTTAATCTGATAAAACTTAGAGTGAGCAAATTAGATAATTGCAAAGAGATTTGGATTAGATAATTTGTGAACAAATCAACTTGTGTTTAATGCTTGATTAGACTTTAAGATTCACAAAGAGATTTGCTTTCTTAGGTTTTAATGATAGTAAATTCTCGCAGTGAGAGCTGGTTTATTTAACTTTTGTGATTGAGTTCTAGAACCTGATATTAATTCGATCTTAGTATAATTAATTTTACATCATTACTTAATTTCCTGAGAATTTCCCTAAACCTAATGTTCCCCATCTGAATTTAAAACAACCAATTTTGCTTATTTTTAGTTGCATTGCTATTTTAGTTCTTTTTCATACTTGCTTAGCTGAATTTCGAAGCGAAAGATCTGTTGTGAAACTATTGAGTCTTTGTGGATTCGTCCCCTAAATACTACATTGATCTCTTAATTTGAGAGAGTAGTTTGAAGGGATTATTTGAGCATATCAAATTTTGGCGCCGTTGCCGGGGACTCAATTTAGTTTCCAATATATTTAAGTTTAGAATTTAGACTAAGTTTTTATTTTTCAATTTTACTCACTTTGTTCTTTGTTCATGGTGTTTCAGGTGTATGCCTAACCGCAATACTAGGAGCAACAAGGATGCTGAGCTTGTGTCTTTTCCGAATTCAGAGCTTGAAAGAATTGAACGAACGAACCGCAAGACAAAGAAACTAGCTGAGATGGTGAACTTTGTGATTTTACGTGCTGATGAAGCTGGTGTTCTAATGGACCAAGAGGGTCATGCGTATAATGAATTAGGTCAGAAGTTGGATGCTGCTGGAAATCCTATTTTGCCAGTTGCTGCTGTGGGTGTGAATGCTGCACAAGCTGATGCACCGGCTATGCCTGGTAGGGAAAAGACTCTTGAGGATTACAATAGGCCAGACAATTTTTATGCAAACAGATTTGATAGGAATGATTTTGAACTGAAACCATCCTACTATGCTTTAGTTGGACAGCACCCCTTCCATGGTTTACCTCGTGAACACCCTATGGATCATCTTGAGAGATTTGAGGATTTGGTGACCAGTATGAAACACAATGGAGTCAGTTATGACTATCTCTTCTTCAAGCTATTCCCGCACTCTCTTAGTGGTGAAGCGGCTTACTGGCTGAAGCAGTTACCACCTGGAACTCTTACCAGTTGGGAAGAAACAAAGAAGGCATTTCTGAGGAACTTTTACGATGATACAATAGCTGATGAACTGAGGAATACTATCACTCAATTCACACAAGGACCCACAGAAGCATTCAAGACTGCATGAAATCATTTTAGGGCTTATCAGCGGGACTGTCCGCAACATGGATTTGAAGAGGTACATATTTTGGGTATATTTTTCAGAGGTTTAGATTGGAGGTACCAAATTTTTCTTGATTCTGCGAGTAATGGGAATTTCAAGACAAGAAAACCCCATGAAGCTTATGTGTTGATTGATAATTTAGCATCAAGTAGCAGCACCAAGAACGCTGACTTTGAGAGGCATAAACACTCTGGAAACTTTGATGGAAAGCAAATAACCGAGTTGAAGAACAAGTTGGATTCAGTTCACAATATCTTGGTGAACAAGAAATCGGTACAATTTTCAGCAGAAGTTGAGACTTTTGAGCCTGAAGATGAGTGTGAAGAAGATGTTAATTTCGTTGGGGGCACCGGTTTTCAGAATCAGAGATTTGGGACTAACCAAAACCGAGGTGGATACAACAATTTCGGTCAGAGAAATTCTTTCTCCAAAAATAAGAATACCTCGGGATACAGTGATCAGAATGCATCAGGATATGGTGCTAAGCCTCAGTTCACGAAATCTTTCACAAGTAACAGCGGTTTTGGTCGGAATTATGGTTCATCGTTGAATCAAACTCCCACCGCGCAGCCCGAGCAAAGTAAGATGGAATCTATGCTTAAACAGATCTTGGAGGGTCAAAAAAAGATTACAGTAGAATTTAATGGCAAGCTGGACTCCATGTATACCAATCTGAATAACAAGTTTGAAGCACTAAGTACTCATGTCAAGCAGCTTGACACTCAAGTGGCACAAACTGCGGGTGCAATGAAGAGACAAGATGGAACTCTTCCGGGAAAGACTGACACTAATCTGAGATATCAGTGTAGTGCCATTACTCTGAGGAGTGGAAAAGAGCTGAACCCAGTGCTGAGAAGATATTTATATGCTGAGAAACTTGCAGAGTTTGAAGGAGTTGAAACTGAGTTTGAGAATGAAAAATCTGTATTGGACAACACAGCTGGACTGGGTAGCTCAACACCAGTACTATTAGATGAATATGAGCAAACATGCGATGATAAACACGGGGGTGATGAGGTTGATCGACATGAGAAATCAGGAGAAATCAGGGAACGTGAAAATTCTACTAATGACAATAACAAAAAATCTGTGTTGGTCAACACAGAAACCCGTATTGGTCGCGACAGGAACCCAGTCACGAAGCAAAATTCAGAGATGCAGAAAACTTCAGTGGAGCAAGTTTACCAACCTAAGATTCAATTCTCAAGGAATCCCAAGAAGTCCAAACAAGAACTGTATGAAGCTAAGTGCAAGACTATGATGGAAAAACTCACCATTGAAATTCCTTTGATTGATGCTACCAAAACCACTCCGGTTGTTAAGCGATATTTGAAGAAGATGCTCACATCTGATATGAGCCAAGAGGAGAGTGTTATGATGATATATAAGGTCTGCAGTGCTGTTATCCAGAGAAGCTGAAGGATCCGGGTAGTTTTGTGTTAGATTCCTCTATTTTAAGGAAAAGTTCAAGGGTTCTTTGTGTGATCTTGGCTCAAGTGTAAGTCTAATGCCCTATTCAGTAGCTGTTGGACTTGGTATGACTGACTTCACACCCACACGCATCTCATTGATACTCGTGGACCGGAGTGTGAGGATTCCCGAGGGACTTCTTGAGGACGTACCGGTGAGAATTGGCGAGTTCATGATACCCACTGATTTCATAGTTCTGAAGTACAATGTTGAACCAAAGGATCCTCTTATCCTTGGTAGACCCTTTTTAGCCTCAGCTGGTGCACTAATAGATGTAAGGGGAGGAAAAATTGCTTTGAATATGGGAGATCTTGTGACGAATTTTGATATGGATAAGCTTGTGAAGCGGCCTACGATTGACGGACAAACTTACTATGTAGAAAGGCTTTGGTTAGTTCTGTGAAAGAGATGGAGCATCTAGATGACATTGCTGCTGGATATGTCAAGATGTTAGATGCTAGTGAGTGTGTGATGCAACTGGTTGAACATGAGGAACTCGGAAAAACATCACCTAAGGCTGCAACATCAAGCGATTGGAGCAAAGATAAGGCTCCAAAACTCGAACTCAAACCGCTCCCTTCAGGGCTAAGTTATGCTTTCTTTGGACCTAATTCCACATACCCTGTTATTGTCAATTCATCCTTAAACAACGCAGAGCTCACGTTACTGCTAAGTCCTTGGCTATTCCCTTGATGACATCTCATGTATCTCGCCAGACTTATGCATGCATCAGATTCACTTGGAGGATGAGACAAAATCATCTATTCAGCATCAACGAAGACTAAATCTGAATCTGAAGGAAGTGGTTAAGAAGGAGATTTAGAAACTCCTAGAAGCTGGTATTATTTTTTCGATTTCAGATAGTGATGGGTTAGTCCGGTACATGTGGTTCCGAAGAAAGGTGGTGTCACAGTGATCAAGAATGAGAAGAATCAGCCTATACCAAAATGGACTGTGACTGGACATCGAATGTGTATTGACTACCGGAATTGAACTCTGCGACAAGAAAATATCAATTTCCGTTGCCGTTTATTGATCAGATGTTAGAAAGGTTGGCGAACAACTCCTATTATCGCTTTCTAGATGGATATTCTGGTTTCTTTCAGATTCCTATACATCCCAAAGATCAGGAGAATAGCACTTTTACATGTCCTTATGGCACATTTGCATACCGGAGAATGCCTTTTGAATTATGAAATGCTCATGCTACTTTCCAGCGATGTATGATGTCTATCTTCACCGACACGATTAAAGATTTTATGGAAGTATTTATGGATTATTTTTTTCAGTATATGGATCATCTTATCATGCGTGTTTGGATTATCTGTGTAAAGTGTTTGCTAGATGTGAAGAGAAACACTTGGTTTTAAAATGGGAGAAGTGCCACTTTATGGTTCGCGATGGTAATGTTCTTGGGCACAGAGTTTCGCAGAATGGAATTGAGGTTGATAGAGCTAAGATTAAGCTTATGATGAATTTACAAGCTCCAGATTCAGTTAAGGCGGTGAGAAGTTTTCTAGGGCACGATGGTTTTTACAGAAGATTTATCAAAGATTTTAGTAAGACAGCTAGACCATTGACTGTGTTGTTATGCAGGGATGTAACATTCGAGTTTACACAAGAATGTCAAGTCGCTTTTGAAGAGATTAAACATGCATTGGTTAATGCACCTATAGTGAGTTTGCTGGATTGGGACTTACCGTTTGAAGTAATGTGTGACGCCAGCGATTTTGCAGTAGGAGCCATGTTAAGTCAGAAGAAGGATAAGAAACTCCATTTAATTTACTATGCTAGTCGGACCTTTGATGATGCGCAGAGAAATTATGAAACCACCGAAAAAAAACTATTGGCTGTTGTGTTTGCTTTTGAGAAATTTCATCAGTACTGGGTGTGTTCTAAGGTGATAGTGCACACTGATCATGCAGCTTTGAAATATTTGATGCAAAAGAAAGAAGCAAAACCTAGGTTGTTGAGATGGATTCTGCTGCTCCAACAATATGATATTGAGATAAGGGATAAGAAGAGAGTGGAGAATGGAGTTGCTGATCATCTCTCTAGGATCAAGATTGAAGATAATGTCCCAATCAATGAGTTTTTGCCTGAGGAGAATGTGTACTTGGTTGAACTTGGAAAGATTTCGGACTTAGACAAAAATCAGAAAAAATTTCGTCATGCAGAACCTGTATCAGTCAACACGATTCAGTGTATTGGTCAACACACGGACGTTACGAAACCAGTTTTTCAAAATGAAAGTCAAGACGATTTCTTCATAGATTCTTGTGCTGTAGCTGTTCCTGATCGACCCTGGTATGCTGATATTGCTAATTACCTTGCTGCTGATGATAAACCACCAATATTCACGGGTTATGCTAAGAACAAAATTTTGAGAGAAGTAAGAAGGTTTTATTGGGATGAAGCCTATCTATACAAGCACTGTTCTGATGGTATGTATAGGAGATCTATTTCTGAGACTGAAGTTCCAGATGTGTTGTTTCATTGTCATGGTTCAGATTATGCCGGGCAATTCACGACTTTCAAAACAATCTCAAAAGTTCTTCAATCCAGGTTTTGGTGGCCTACTATGTTCCGTGATGCACATGCATCCATCACTAGCTGTGATGTTTGTCAACGGAGAGGAAAGATTAGCAAGAGGCACGAGATGCCCCAGAACTTCATCTTAGAAGTAGAAGTTTTTGATTGTTGGGGCATAGACTTTATGGGGCCATTTCCCTCTTCTTATGGGAATAAGTATATTTTGGTTGATGTGGATTATATTTCCAAGTGGGTGGAAGCTATTGCTAGTCCGACCAATGACTCTTATGTGGTTCTTAAGCTGTTTAAAACCATAATTTCTCAAGATTTTAAGTACCTAGGACTGTGATAAGTGATGGTGGTTCTCACTTTATCAACAAGGTTTTCGAGAAGCTGCTAAGAAGCATGGCGTTCATCATCGCGTGGTTACCCCTTATCACCCTCAAATTAGTGGACAAGTTGAGGTTTCTAATAGAAAAATCAAGGAGATTTTAGAGAAGACTGTGGGCAAAACAAGAAAAGATTGGTCTACTAAGCTCGATGATGCACTTTGGGCTTATAGAACCGCATTTAAAACGCCGATGGGCACTACTCCGTTTCATCTACTCTATGGTAAGGCGTGTCACCTTCCAGTTGAGTTAGAACATAAGGCAGCATGGGCAGTAAAGATGATGAATTTTGACATCAAGTCGGCTGCGGAGAGGCGATTGATTCAGCTGAATGAACTCGATGAGATTAGATGCCACGCCTACGAGAACTCTAAGTTGTACAAGGAGCGTACCAAAGCTTATCATGATAAATGGATCATCTCCAGAGAATTCAAACCGAATGATCATGTACTCTTGTATAACTCTCGCTTGCAATTATTTCCTGGAAAGTTGTGTTCTCGTTGGTCAGGTCCTTTCACTATCGAGGTTTGTCCATATGGTGCCATTGTTATAACAAATGCTAAAGGAGAAGAGTTCACTGTCAATGGACAAAGGGTGAAGAATTACTGGGCACATGCTGAGACTCCATCGGGAAACATTGTGTCTCTAACCGATGCACCTCTCGCCTAGAGACATCCACGTCAAGCTAAGGACATTAAATTAGCGCTTAATGGGAGGCAACCCATTGGTGAATATATATATATATATATATATATATATGTTTTTCAGTGTCTTCTTTTATTTTCTTTTTAGATTTCGGTATTTTTGAATCTTTTGTAGGAAATTTTGGAAATCATTCATCAAAGGAAATCATGAAAATATCTAGCAACACCATCCACCACCGCCGAAACACACCGCCACCACCACCACCGCCACCGCCACTGCTAAGGATTCCGAGGAGGATTGGTTGCCCTACCTTGATGATTTCTGATTCTTTTCTTTAATTTTTTTTTTCTTTTGAGTCTGCTTGTCAGTTTTTATGGTTTGAAGATTGAAAATTTGGAATCATGTATTGTTCTTGTTCTAAAGTTCTGATTTTTGTTATTAGCAGGTTGAGACTTGTGCCCAAACATGATGCAACCTGAAGAACGTCTCTACTCAGACTCGTCTCATGTCGAGATACACGTCCTGTATATTTCAGTGGACATGACAGACACGTTTGGAACAACCCTGTTTGATCAAAGTTTTGTGTTGCTCAACACGATAATGTGTGTTGGTCAACACAGATACGATTTCATAATTCCCTTTTTCTATTTGATTTCAATTCATTACTTTTCACCAAACCTATATTTCTATAACACTGGGGACAGTGTTGTTTAAGTCTGGGGGAGGTAGTTGCTGACAACATCTTTTATTTTCTTAAGAGTCAAAATTTGTTTTCAAAAATTTATTTTATTGAGTCAAAACTTTGCCCAACAACAATGATTAAACAGAGGAAACAACACACTTTGCAGTAGCTAAGTGACCATTTGATTATATCCTGACCTGAATCCGAGACTAATGAAAAATTTAATGGCCGATCAGATAGCTTGAAACCCCCATATTTCCAACATCCTAGATCCGAGCTAAGTATTATATTTTGTCAATGGTATTGATGTCTGGTGGGTTTGATTTTTTGTATAAGCTCAACATTTTCAGCCTGTTTAATTTAATGCGGTATTCATCTCCATTGTCCCTAATTTTAAACTTATAACTGTGAGATGATTGTCACTAGAGTCAACGGTAGGAAGAAACTTCCGATGACCATTTGTTTATTCTAATGAAAGGATCACACAAGGGTTATAAACGGTAGGAAGAAACTTCCGATGACCATTTGTTTTTAACCCTTGAAGTTATAAATTTATCCCTGAGTAAAAAAAATAAAAATAGTGAATGAATAATAAGTCTGGGGGAGAGAAAGTACCAAATAAAGTTAGTAATGGCTGATTTGTTGTAGTGAAGTACGGTAATAAATCTAGTAGATCCTTGACATTGAAACCAAACATGAGGTAGAATACAGCAATGAAGATTGTTTATTGGATTAAAGTTGAGTAAATTCGTGGTGGGAATTTAGAATGCTGTGAATGTTAGCGATGAAGTACATGGCGGTCTGGATCTTGTCAGGTAAGAATTTCTACTGGCTTACTATAGTGAATGCGATTTGTGTTTTTGCAAAGACGTGATGAGTTTCGAATGTTTTCAAACTTCTTCCTTGTATTCAGTTTCTTGTTTGCTTGAGGGCAAGCAAAAGTTAAGTCTGGGGGAGTTGATATATCATGGTTTTTACCGGTTTTAGGCCATGATATATATATGTCTATAATCGAGTCTTTTATTGTGTCTTTCGAGTTCTATTGAGTCTTTTACAGGTTTACATGCAATTGGGGATTATTTGGACGTTCTGAAGCATTGATGGAGTATTGTAGCTGAAAAGTTGAAGTTGGTGTTTTTGAAGATAATTGTGTTGAGCAATACAATTTTCTGTGTTGACCAACACAGTCCGGATTTTTGATATTTCACACAAAGATCATGACTTAAGAAGAATTGCAACTTTGCCCAGAAATTTCAAATATTTACAAGACAACCCCAGTTCATGTTTAGACTATTTTTTAGGGTTTTAGACTTTGTTTTAAGAAGAAAATCTTTGGTTCTTAGATTATGTTATCTTTCATCTTTCT
The DNA here is from genome assembly GCA_963555745.1 of Cardamine flexuosa. NCBI lineage: Eukaryota > Viridiplantae > Streptophyta > Magnoliopsida > Brassicales > Brassicaceae > Cardamine > Cardamine flexuosa. The sequence goes on from OY743217.1 coordinate 18,187,401, forward strand.
TACTTACTTTGGAACAAGAACACATAGCTTGAGGCTGATCTTACCTTGTACTTCCAAGAGAAGATTTCAAACCTGTTTACTTATTTACTTAATTCTTTTATGATATCTATTTTATTCGTGTCTTTGTTTTCTATTGATATGTCTGAGTAGATTTCTAATTGGGTTTGGAGATTCTCATCAGGGATTTCATAGAATGATGTGTTAAATGATTTACTAGGATTAAAACTTGATAAGTTCTTCACCTAGGTTGTTCTTAAAGCTTGCTCGAGATTGATCACCTAGAAGATTCGATTTTAGGTTGTTAAATTGGCATGACAGTGTGATTTATAATCTGATAAAACTTAGAGTGAGCAAATTAGATAATTGCAAAAAGATTTGGATTAGATAATTTTTGAACAAATCAACTTGTGTTTAATGCTTGATTAGACTTTAAGATTCGCAAAGAGATTTGGTTTCTTAGGTTTTAATCATAGTAAATTCTCACAGCGAGAGCTGGTTTATTTAACTTTTGTGATTGAGTTCTAGAATCTGATATTAATTCGATCTTAGTATAATTAATTTTACATTATTACTTAATTTCCTGAGAATTTCCCTAAACCTAATGTTTCCCAACTGAATTTAAAACAACTGATTTTACTTATTTTTAGTTGCATTGCTATTTAATTCTTTTTCATACTTGCTTAGCAGAATTCGAAATGAAAAGATCTGTTGTGAAACTATTGAGTTTTTTTGGATTAAACCCCTAAATACTGCATGATCTCTTAATTTGAGAGAGTAGCTTGATGGGATAATTCAAGTATATCATTATTTTTTAATACAATGAGATATGATATTTATAAGAGGAAGAATATTAATTCAGCTATTGTTTATAGCCGAGATGGTCGTAAAATTACCCCATATTTTGTAATTTTCACCATCATTATAAACTAATCAAGATGATTAAAAAAACTTGAAGAAATTCTTGTATGCCCTCGAATTTCCAGAAATGAAATTGCGGGACAAATGTTATAAACGCGAAACCTTAATAGCAAAGGCGAGACTTGGTCTCTATCCTTAACTCAATAAATTGCCGGTAGTGTGACCGTTCAGTGCGACCTTTGAATCCCAGGATACACTTGCAAACAATTTCTTTTCGCAACACCCAAAAATAGGAACCCAACGAACGATAGATTCTACGATACTCTCGAAAAATACTTACGATTTTAGACTGGAAACTTGAGAGATTATTTGTTGGAATGATCAAATGAATTCGATATCTCGAGTTTTAAAAATATATAGAATGAGAGAGGCAGTTTCATTTTAATTCTGCTGGAGAGAATCTCGGATCCTTACTGCAAACTTTATGCGCATTAATACCAACGTTACGCGCAAATCTCTCAGCAGATATTACGCAAATATTCGATCGTTATGCGCAAATCTCTCAGCGCATTAATGAAAAGAATATTCGAATTTTCCCCAAAAGGAAAGGTACGCGTGCGGGGGCCTCTGGAGGCCCATTGCCACGAACCACAAAACACGTTGTCAAATTTCTCATGCCATTGTTTTGGAGCTTGTTTAAGCCCATATAATGACTTTACAAGTCTACACACTTTGTGTTCTTGTCCGGGGATGACAAAACCTTCAGGTTGTTTCATGTAAATCTCCTCTTCTGAATCACCATTTAGAAAAGCAGTTTTCACATCCATTTGATGGATTTCTAGGCCTCTTAGTGCGGAAAATCCTATCAGCATTCTGATGGAGGTTATTCTCGTTACTGGAGAATAGGTGTCAAAGAAATCCAGACCTTCTTTTTGTCGGAAACCTTGCACCACAAGCCTAGCCTTGTATTTATCGATTAAGCCATCAGTTTTCAATTTCGTTTTGAAAATCCATTTACACCCTAGTGCTTTAAACCCTTGGGGAAGATCGGTAATTATCCATGTATGATTTTGCATAATGGAGTCGATCTCACTATTGACGGCTTCCTTCCATGAAGGTCTGTCTGGTGTAGACATGGCTTCTGCAAATGTTCTTGGTTCGTTCTCTAAAAGAAAAACCATCATGAAATCATCGCCAAAATATTTTTCCTTACGAGCTCTTTTACTGCGTCTAGGTTTGTCCTCAAGACGTGCTTCGTCCTCATTGAGTGAAGTACCAGAGGTGCTTGCCTCATTTTCGTCTCTTTGATCGCGTGTCCGCTTTGGGTACGATTTATCCTTGCAAGGAAACACTATTTCAAAAAACGACGCATTGCGTGATTCCATTATTGTATTGACATGGATATCTCGTATATCTGATTTATATACCAAAAACCGATAAACACTATTGTTGTGTGCATATCCAATGAAAATACAATCCACAGTTTTTGGTCCTATTGTGACCTTTTTCGGAGGTGGTACTGCTACTTTTGCTAGGCACCCACACTTTAAGGTATTTGTACAAAGGTACAACACCTTTCCAAAGTTCATAGGGTGTCTTACCCGTAATTTTGTGTGGAATTTTGTTAAGGATATAATTTGTGGTAAGCAAAGCTTCCCCCCACATGTTCTGGGCTAACCCAGATTCTTGCAACATGGCATTCATCATTTCTTTTACAGTTTGGTTCTTTCGTTCCGCAACTCCATTAGATTCTGGCAAATAAGGAGCAGTCGTTTGGTGGATAATCCCATTGTCGAGACAAAAGACATTAAACCTACCATCGTACTCTCCTCCTCTGTCGCTTCTGACTATTTTAATAGTCGTACTCAGTTGATTCTCAACTTCCAATTTAAATTCCTTAAACTTTTCCAGAACTTCGTCTTTGCTTCTTAGCAAGTAGACATAACAATATTTCGTGTGATCATCTATAGATGTCACAAAATATTTTTTCCCACCTCTAGTTGGAACAAATTTTAAGTCACATAAATCTGTGTGAATTAAACCTAAAGGTGTGGTTGTTCTTTCGACTTGGGGTGATGGTGTTTTTGTGAGTTTGGCCTGTACGCACACTTCACATTTTTCTTTACTCATTTTGCATTTCGGAATTAGGTTCATATTCATCAAACGATTTATTGATTTATAATTAACATGTCCTAATCTTTCATGCCAAATATTAAAAGACTCAAGCAAGTAAGCAACTGGATTCTTATTCATTTCATCAATGGTTACAACAGTTTTTGGATCAATATCCGAAACAACATTTGCAACATTCTGATTCTTAGAACTAGTTGCTTCACTTGTGCCCCCCTTGACAACCGCCTGGACACACATCTTCAGAAGGCCGCCCTTGACGTATCCCTTTCCCAAGTACATGCCAAACTTCTTCAGAATGAGGTTGTCAGCCTCGAAGATCACAGCAAATTTGGCCTTGCTTAGGAGGGTACCGGAAATCAGATTCTTCCTCATGTCAGGGACATGTTTCACATTCTGGAGTGTGAGCTCTTAGCCCGAGGTCAAGCATAACACCACCTTCCCTGTTCCAGCAACTTTGGAGAACGCTGTGTTTCCCATGAAGAGTTGTTCATTTGCCTTGCTCTTCTGATAGGTGCTGAACATTGTCCTATCATTGCAGATATGCGTTGTGGCACCAGTGTCGTACCACCATTCGCTTGGGTTGTCGTCGACCATGTTGACCTCAGTTACTACAGCGCAAAGGTCCTCTCCCGTGAGGTTGGCTTGAAACTGTAAGGCTCTGCTGCGACAATCAGTGGCCTTATGACCATTCTTACCACAATGGTGGCATTTGCCCTTAAAGAACTTCTTCACCGAAGGTTCTGGGGCACCTTTCTTCTTGAAAGTCTTGAAAGTCGGCTTCAATGGAGAATGAGCAATTGCCTTGCCTTTTCCTTTGTCATTGAACTTCCCTTTTTGGACAGCCACATTCACAGTATGTTCACGAGACTGGATCCCATTTGCAGTACGGTTTCTGTCCTCAGTGTTCAACCTTTGGATCAGATCCTCCAGACTCATCGCCTTCCTCTTGTGCTTGAGGTAATTCTTGAAATCAATCCAACCTGGAGGAAGCTTCTCGATAAAACTGTTCACCGTGAAGATTTCGCAGATGGACATTCCCTCAGCAGCAACTTCTTGACAAATTCATTGGAATGCTTCCACTTGTTCCATGATTGGTTTTGAGTCCACCATCATGAAGTCATGAAATTTTTTGGTTGCAAACTTCTGACAACCAGCATCATCAGCTTTGTACTTTTTCTCCAAACCTAACCACAAAGATTTGGAAGTCTTGGCTTCGCAGTAGATTCCATAGAGATCTTCAACAAGCCGTCCTAAAATCCAGCCTTTGGTCATGAAATTGCCCTGATTCCATGCATCAACTGTTCCAACGATATGCACATCCGTATTCCCTGCAGGAATGATGGGCTGATCCTCCGTCAGATACCTAGACAGGTGCATCGCATGGAGAAAGAAATGCATCTTTTTCTGCCATGTCTTGAAGCCTTTGCCATCAAACTTCTCAGGTTGCAGTCCTTGACAAGAGACTTGAGGCTGAGTAGGTACCATAGGCGCCACCTTGACTGGTGCCACAGCCAGAAGCGGTCCACCAACATTGTTCACATCAACGTTTTGCCCATCGACGTTGTTCACATCAGTTATCTCCATGTGCCTGATACAACCCAGAGAATGTTTATCAGTTAAATGATGAACAACTTTTATATAATTAAATTATTATTAAAAATATTTGGATACACCAAAAAATAATAATTCGATAACCGTAAATACACGATTTTTAATCCGTTTTGCGTAAACACTATAGAGTGAATCGCAAAACCCTTTTCGCGGAAACGCCCAGAGCGAATCACAAAAACAAATAAACCGTCTTGATCTGTGCAAACGCTATAAAGCGAACCACAAATCCCTTTCGCAGAAACGCCCAGAGCGAATCGCAAAACAAATAAACCATTTTTGATCTGTGTAAACGCTATAAAGCGAATCGCAAATCCAGAAAGAACGTTTAAATCGAACTTCTTATTTTTTGGCGAAACCAAACCGCGGTGAAGCGGGACAAAAAAAAAATGATTTGAAATGAAAAAAGGTAGCGTTTATAAACCGCAATAACAATTCCGATTCGAGCTATAGGCTAGAAGCGGAATTTATTGAGTTAAGATTGTATGCGCTCGAATTTCCAGAAATAAAATTGCAGGACAAATCTTATAAACGCGAAACTATAATAGCAAACGCGAGACTTGGTCTCTGTCCTTAACTCAATAAATCGTCGGTAGTGTGACTGTTCGGTGCGACCTTTGAATCCCAAAATACAATTGCAAACAATTCCTTTTCGCAACACCCGAAAATGGGAACCCAACGAACGATAGATTCTACGATACTCTCGAAAAAGACTTACGATTTTAGATTGGAAACTTGAGAGATTTTTTGTTGGAATGATCGAATGAATTGGATATCTCGAGTTTTAAAAATATATAGAATGAGAGAGGCGGTTTCATTTTAATTCCGCTGGAGAGAATCTCGGATCATTAATGCAAACGTTATGTACATTAATACCAACGTTACGCACAAATCTCTCAGCAGATATTACGCGAATATTCGATTGTTACGCGCAAATCTCTCAGCAGATAATGAAAAGAATATTCAAATTTTCCCCAAAATGAAAGGTACGCACGCGTGGCCTCTGGAGGCCCAAACCACGAACCAGAAACCACGAACCACGAGCCACGCGCCACGAGCCGGGTGGCCGGCGGCATGCGCGTGTGGTCCCTCTTTCAGCTTTCCATAGCCATTTAAATAAATGTATGACTATGACTATATATATACCACTCCAAAACATAAGTTATAAGTGATGTGAGACATTTTCCCAACTTACTTATATTTTGAGAGTGAAGAAAGGCTTTGTCATTTAATGGCCCATGCCCATTTCTTTTCAACTTACACACAATTTTATAAATCCATTTATCTATTAAAATTGTGACCAACAATTCTTACATTGATCTGTCCCGGCAAAGTCAAGCACGCATAAAATTATAGAAATAGTTTATTTTATAAAATGTGATCCCACATATGCTAATATTAGAAAATGAATTTAAACGGAGATATTCTAAACAGTAAAATTCAGAATCATTGATAAAACCATTGAGAAACATGAACTAATTGACAAATACCTTTTATCTGTCTTGGCAAAGTAAAACCTCAAAACTGATGCATATTCCATTGATCTGTAATATAAAAAGATAAATTATAAACTATGAAAAAGCAAGAAACAATGGATTAATAATACAAGAAAATCATTAAAATTTTAAAATCTAAACCCTAGATGGCTGATACGGCTTAATTTGTTATTTATAGAGGAGAGACACTTTAAAACTTAGGTTTAACCGAATATATGCCTAACTAAAACAAAAACTTAATGAATATATATTGGGCTTTCATGTGGCTTTATTCTAAACAATTAAACCGATAAATCTTAATCAGAAATCTTAAACTGAATGCAGTATTATAAGGCTTAATTAAACAAAATCAGCGGGTCATTCAAGTGCTATAATGTATTAGTTAAAACATAATTCATTAATGACATTTTGGTATTTTTTTCTGAAATAACGGAAATAGTACTAGATTATAGTGTTTCATTAAGTTTTCATTAATGACATAATGGTAATCTGTTCTCAAATGACAGAAATAAGGCTAGATTATAGTGTTTCATTAAATTTTTTTATAATTATATTTTAGTAATTTTTTCTCAACTTTTAATCTGGTGGGTTCTCACTATTTTTTTAATGTTTAGTATAGATAGATATAGATAAGAAAAAGCAGAATCTTAGCCCAATAGGCCATTATAAAAGCCTAAACTCTTAATATAAATTTATATTTTTAACAACTAATTTTGTGAAATACTATATGAATGCATTTGTAAAAAATATAACACTATTATTGCAATAATTTTTCTAAATGAGTATGAGTCCCGATTTGATATTTTAATCATATTTAAATCAGGAAAAATATCATTTAAATCGTGAACTTACTCTAAAACTCCATTTTAATCATGAATTTTGTGGAAAGCCATTTAAAACATCAACTTTCGTTGACTTTATTTTTTATACATGAAATTTTCGTTGACCCGGTCAAACCTGGTATGACGTTAAATCCACTAACAGAGCTATTGACAGCTGTTACTCTACTCCGTTAGTGGCAAAACGACATTGTTTTAGATAAATTTTTAATGTCATTTAAATCATAAACTTTCAAATGTAGGTCAATTTAAACATGAACTTTGTACTATAAGCCATTTAAATCATCAACTTTCATTGACTAGGTTTTTTAGGCATCAAATTTTGTTACTTTATCGTAAACGGCTATCTGTTAACCGAAACCCTAGATTTTCATTTAAAGATTTTAATTTAATAGTTCGCCTTAACCAACAATACCAAGCGGAGGAACCAGAGCTTCTAAATCGAATAAAAAAGGTTGGAAACATAAAAGTAAGGACAATTTTCAGATGATGTCATCGCAGCAACATATCGGTGATAAAATGAGAAAAAGTGGGAAGAAAATACCGCAACTGTTGAGTGGTTACGAGAAGTACTCTCAGTGTAAAGGTGTAGTCTGCATTCTCTACACCTGGCACGCCAACCATAACCTTGTCTGGCCTCTACTCTCTCGCAGATCTCGAGTTTTTTTTTTTTTTTCTTCTAGGGTTTTGATTAAAATCGTACATCCTGCTTAATTTGTGTTATTAGGTTATCTTGTAGATTTTTTTTTCCAGGTGAGCTATTAAATTAAAGCATCTCCAATCATACGATAAAGTAACAAAATTTAATTTCTAAAAAATTTAAAAATTTGGTGCCTAGGTTTCGGTTAACATAGAGTTGTTAACTATAAAATAACGAAATTTGATGCCTAAAAACTTAGTCAATGAAAATTGATGATTTAAATGGCTTATAGTACAAAGTTCATGATTTAAATGACCTATTTTACAAATTTCATGTTTTAAATGGTCTAAATTTGAAATTTTGTGATTTAAATGACAATAAAAAATTGTTTGAAAATGACGTCCTTTTGTCACTAACGGAGCAAACTAACGTCTGTCAATAGCTCTGTTAGAGGATTTAACGATATGTCTACTTTGGCCTGGTCAACAAAAATTTCATTTATAAAAAATGAAGTCAACGAAAGTTGATGTTTAAAATAGTTTTCCATAAAGTTCATGATTAAAATGGCGTTTTAACATAAGTTCGCGATTTAAATGACATTTTTCCCTATTTAAATCATAATTTTTTTGTTATATTAATATAGACAAAAAAAAGAATTCTACATGTTACTTAAATGAACTTTTGAAATAAAATAAATATGTTTATGACTATTTTCATTAGTTTTTATTTTCTTTTATGGTCATTTAACCAATAAAATCTTAACATCATCAATTCATTATTATGATATTGATAGTTTTGCATTTCTTATTCATTAATATACTAATTGTATGATGTAATTTAAAGTGAGACTTTTTAATTTTAATTAAAATGCTTATAAGAAAATCAAGTTGTGTAATAATTACTTTACTTCTTCTTATTAATATGATTTGAAAATTTAAAATCAATAAATGTTAAACCCCAAGATAATGAGTGCTATTTTAGAAACTAAAAAGTAAAGAAATATAGATGTAAAATATATAAGGTACCAGATAAGAAATTTTAGAGTATTTGGAAAATAGACATTTATAATATTAATAGAGTTTATGTTTCAAAGTTATTTTAAAAGATTTAGCATATATATACAAGAAAGGAAAAAAAAAGTAATACAAAAAAAAAAGGTTGTTGTAAATACAATTTAGCATAATAGGAATATAATTAACTTTACCTAAAGAATTGTAAATTTAGCAAAATAGGATATGCCAACATAAATAAAATTAAAAAACTATCCACGTAATTTACTGAATTTAGAGATTTTTGGCAAAAGCATTAATATTATTTAAAAATTAAAAAGACATAAACTTTATTTTTGACCCAGAACTATTGATAAACACATGTGTTGAGATCTAGTTTTCAAACTCCTCAACAATTTCATTTCCCAAAATTGAAATTTATATATCTAACACAGTTTTAGGTAAAAGGATCCAAAGATGATGATAGTGAAAACGCTAACAGAAACCGATATTTCCTATCACTCAAAGTTGATGTTACCCAAAAAACAGGTTGAGAACTAACTAGAAAAGATGGAACGTACTAATGTACCAGAAAATGGTATTCAAGTAGAAATTCAAGATTATGACAAATCATATTGGGTAACCCTTAAACATGGCACTCCTAAGAACTGCTAAAGATCTCAAAGTAGGCGACTCTATCGGATTATGTTGGGAAGATAACAAATTCAGTTTATCGGTGATGTAAGTTTTCTTTTGAAGCTATTTCTCAGTTTGTTAATATTTCAATATAACTAATGTAATTTGATTAATATTGATATTTTGGATGGGTTTTATGCAATATTTTCATATCCTATATGGACACCAAACCAGATGACCTTCTGGGTCACTGGATTATCGATCGAACCTGACCGACCGTCGGATCAATAGAAAAACAATAAATATATAACTATATATAAATTATTAATAAATAAACAAATATAATAATATTGATCATAAGACAAAAATCACAAAATATTAAGAATATTTTATTATTATAAATTCTGAAGTGTTTATAAAAATTATAAATAAAGATAAAAATAGATAAAAACACAAATAATTAGTTTGTTGTGTTTGAGTTAGAAAAAAATATAAAAGGTAAGTTAAATGTATAAAAGTCAGAAAAAATATAAAGGAAAAAATATTTTATTCTAAAATTAAATATTTTATTTGTATCAAAAGTGTTTTAAAACAAAATAAAATTAAAATTAAAAATTTATCTTGACCCGTAACCCGGCGAACCGGTCGAACCGGCCATGTGGCGGGTTAATAGCGGGGTTTTCTGGATTTTTCTAAATTTTAAATCATCGAGTTTTAGCATGAAATCTAAACCGGAAGAGTATCGGGTCCCGGTTCAACCAGTCTGACTGGCTGGGTCGGTCTGGGTCTGAAAACATTGGTTTTATGTATTTTATTATTAAAATATTAAACAAATGTTAATATTCATTATGATCTAAACAATGGATAAGTTAAATTTAATAGATATCACCGTAATTTTTGTGACCCAAAAATCCTATCAAAAAACATGGTTATTGTGTAGGTATACAACATACTCACAATTTTATTTGTAAAAAACTAAACATATTAACAGAAATTAAGATTTGTAAGTAAGGTTTCAAAGGGTAACTAATGTTTCAAATGATTACTGTGTATCATCCGGAGAAAATCAGGAAGGAAAGAGTAATTCGAGTACGGTTCAAACAAAGAAAAGGAAAAGAGAGAGCAGCTCAAATACGACTCAACCAAAGAAAATAGAGAGCAGTTCAAGTATGGCTCCACCAAAGAAAAAATAGAGCAATTCAAGTACGGCTCAACCAAATAAAAGAGAAAGCAGCTCAACAATGATTCAACCAAAGAAAAAAGAAAGCACCTCAAATATCGCTTAACCAAAGAAAAAAAATAAAAATAAATAACATGTCGATTAAGTAGTGTGGAACAAAAATAAAATGAATATAAAAGTAATAAATATAATATAATTTAATAGTTTTAGAAATATTTTTGATGACACCAATATAAGCTCTATAAATATAATTTTATTAATAAATGGATTTAATTCATAGATTTGTGTTTACATTCCCTCTGAAAACCATGAATTGAGAAAAATGATTGTACCAGTGATCTACCAGTGATATTAACAAATCAACTTTTCTTGTTGGTACAAATTTCTCCAATTGCTGAATCAGGTCGACCTAGAATAATAATCTTCTTTTCTTAGGGTTTGAATGGTTTAAACGCAGCGTTAGACCTTGATGCGGGTGATGAAGCTCATTGGGATGTAACGGGTTAAGCGTGTGTTTGGACTATATGTTTTGAAACTTGAGAGAAGCTAGATGGACAGAAGATGAGGTTCGCGAGATGATGATGATGGACGGTGTACATCGAGACACATGTACGCCAGTGAATGTGTTTGACAGTGGGGTGTTGTGAGAGGATACATGAAGGAGATGGGGACGCGTGTAGGAAGGCAGATGATCATCAGAATTCAGAATTACGGAGAAATTACGATGTTGAGGCATCTGTTTCTCGATGACCGTTGAATCAAATTAAAATTCACCTGTTGAATATTTTAGTTTTGTAAATTTCTAACTGTCTTGATCACACACACACAAAAAAAAAAAAAAAAAGAAGTTAAATGTGTGGAAGATGGATTTTTTATGACATTTATGTTTAATGGATTTTAGGAGATTGGTCAGAATATGATTTTCTTAATTGGTTATTGGCGATGTAAATTGTAATAAGCTTAAATATTATACTTATCTTGGAAGATTAATCGGGTGGTAAAAAATACATAACTTAAATATTCTACTTTTCATGGAGGATTAGTCGGGTGGTAAAAAATACATAACTAAATGTTACACGTATCTTGGAGGATTAATGGGGTGGTAAAAAATAAATATCTCTCCTTGATTATAAGAAAGACAAAAGGCCTAAACTCTAAATAAAATCTTATATTTTGTTATATACTTTTACAAATTAGATATGAATGAATTTGTAAAAAAAGTAACATTACTTTTTATAATAGTATTTACATATAGAGACTGAATCTTGATTGGGTAATTAAGAAAAAATATATTTACCAAATAAAGATAAACCAAATATTTTTATCGATTTGGTAATTTACAAATTGAGAAAAATTAACCAAATGACCACTAATTGTATCACTAAGAAAATAGTTATACATATTTCTGTCTACATAACAAATATTTTAATTATCATTTAATTGAGAACATAGTAAACAAATAAACCACCTAATATATTTATGTCTAAGATAATATTGTTTACTGTATTTTCAATTCAAGATCTATTTTTTTAAATTGGTAATCCAGTTAAAATTTCTATTAACTATTAAATCCTTAATATTTTCTCGATCCCAACTCTTTTTTTTTATTGATTAATTCTAATTTTATTTCTCTGGATTTATATTTGGATTTTGTGAAAACTTTTATTTTTCATTCTAGTTCTGTTATAGATCTACAGCACATTCTGTTCTCTGTGGATTCGATCCTGACATTATACTATCGTGCACTTGCTGTGTTGGTCGTCTGGGGTTAAATTTTGATACACAACAGTTGACACGAGAGTGTAATTGATTGTTTGGACAATTTTAGATAAGCAAAGTTACTATTCGTAAATAGATTTAGTTTAGAGATTTTGTTAACAATCAAACCTAGAACTAATGCTTGCTTGAATTGAAGAAACTTGGAATTAATGCTTGTTTGAATGGAATTAATGCTCTTTGCTCTATTGGTATTTGACATGGGTCAAATATAACCCTAGAAGCTACTTTCTCAAATTAAGAGGTCAGTTGCAGCACGTAGGGGTCGAATCCAAAAAGACTCTGAAAACTCATGCAATAGACGAACATATTCGAATTAAGCTAGATTAAATAAATAGAAATTAAAAAAAGCAATGCAAGAAACTAAATAGCAATTAAACGGGGTTGATTCAAGTGATTATAAGCGCTAGACCTAGGGACATCAATCAGGAAAACTCAGGAAAGTGAACTGGGCAGTTCGTGAATCAAGTCTAAAGTGTTTGTGGGTTTTTAAACTTGTGACACTAATGTGATATCTCATCCAACTCTCGCTGCAATGACATCTATGCTCTAAACAGAAGCAAACCAAATCTCTTTGCGAAATACCAATAAATAGAGTCTCTATCATTAGCGGGTACGATATGTTTACAAAATTTCTAAACGAACTCTCGCTGCGAAAAGGCTGTTTGCTCATCTAAGATTGGATCAGGGTATCAATAGCACTCTCGCGCCTACCAATAATCCTATGATACCAGTATTAAGGTGATCAGTCTCAAGACTAGTGTAAATATCAAATCTATATGAAGAACATAATAGATAACTTAACAAGACTATGCCCAATTCAACAATCCTTCATTTACCCTTTTGAAACCCTAGATCTAACAAGGTGACTATTCAGACACAGAAGATGAAACACAAATAATTGTCTGAATAATACTCATAAAATAGAAAATAAGAAAACAAAGGGAGTTCAGAATTATTCTCTTTATAAAGTTTGAGATCTGAATCTTCTCTCCAATAATCTCCTTGAAACTTAAAATAAACTTAGAACTTCTCAAAAACTTAGAGAATCACAAAACTTAGCCTTCGGGACTTCTAAAAACATAGTTTAACCTAAAAACACAATTAGGTATGAAGTATAAACTTTGGAAACTTCTGGGGAAAAGTTGCAATTCTTGAAACTTGATAAAACTCGAAGGCGTCATTCACGTCTAGGTTGTGTCAACTGACACAGGTGAAGCCTGTCAATCGACGTGGACAGAAATATTCGTCTCCTTGTTGATTTGCTCAGCTACAAGCCTCCAAATGCATCCAAAGTGCTCATCAGGGTCCAATCCGTGTTTGTACCTAATAAGAGTCAATATATATAGAAAGACTCCATAACCAATACATATATCATGTCATAAAACCATAAAATCTATGATATATCAACTCTCCCAGACTTAGCCTTTGCTTGCCCTCAAGCAAAACATAAAACCAAACCAAGAAAGTAGTTTGAAAATCGCGAAACTCAGAACTTCATAAGAACACCACAATCACATTCACTATAGTGAACCACTAAAAATCCTTACTTAACAGGATCCAGACCACCATGTACTTCATCGCAGGCATTCACAGCATTCCTAATTTCCCCCACAGTTTACTCAACATAATCCACCAAACAAACTTCATCGCTATTTTTCTATCTTACCAACAGTTTCAATGTCAAGGATCTTCTAGATTTATAACCGTATTTCACTATAACAAACCAGCCATTATCAACTTTATTGGTACTCTTTAAACTCTCCGAGACTTATTATTTATTATTACTTTCTTTTTCATCTTTTTTCTTTTTAAGGATTAAATCCATAACTTAAGAGATTATAAACAAATGGTCATCGGAAGTTTCTTCCTACCGTTTATAATTCCTGTGTGATATTTTCATTAGAATAAACAAATGGTCATCAGAAGTTTCTTTCTACCGTTTATACTAATGACAATCATATTACCGTTATAAATTCAGAATTAGGGACAATGGGGAGGAGTACAACATTTAAATCAAACAAGCCAGAGTGTCAAGCTTATACGAAAAATGAAACACAACAGACATCAATTCTATCAATAAAATATAATACTTAGCTTGGATCTAGGACATTGGAAACATGGGGATCTTAAGCAATCTGTCATTGAGTTTTCCATTAGTCTCGGATTCAGGTCAAGATATAATCAAATGGTCACATGAGAGCTTACTGTAAAGCTTGGTTGATTCCTCGGTAACATCATTGTTTCTGGACAGGTTTTGACTCAATAAAACAATGGTTTTGAAAAAAAAAAAAAAAATTTAGGACTGACTCTCAAAAGAATAAACAAAATTAGCAGCTACCTCCCTCAGACTTAAACTACACTGTCCCCAGTGTAAATAAGCCTAAGGAAAGTGATTAAAAGAGATAAAATTTAATAGAGATTGAACTGTTATGTTTTGAAAAACGTGACCTGAGATGGTGTGTTTATGTCGACCGACACACACCCTGCTTGTCGATCGACATGAGCAGGGATGTGATGTTCTGAAAGTCTGACACCATTTTATCTGATCATTCAACTCGTTTTCTGACATTTAGATCCTGATTAAGAGCAAAACATGTCAATAAGAAGCTGATATATAACATAAATAAGTTCAACAATATCTCAATATAAGTCAAAAACGAAAATATGAAGCAAAAACAGAAGCAAATAAAGCAAAAACAAAAGCAATGTCTCAAAGGAAAAAGAAAATAGAAAAACTAATCCTCTTCCAAAACGGGATCAGAAGACGGGGTAGGAGTGGGAATCAGGATAGGCCGGGGCTGAGTGGGAGCTGCATCGGTCCGACGTACACATCCGCAGCGAGAAAGTGAAGCAATCGTGTTCTGGACACTCTGGAAGCTATCCACAACATACCTCTGAAACACAGCAATCTCCATCGGAATGGGAGGTGTAGCGGGAAGTCCGTACTGAAGTGGAGAGGAGTCTGGGATCAGATCATCCTCTGATGCTGTAGGCACAGACTGAGAAGAGGCACCTCTGCGACGGCGGGTCTGGGGAGCACGGGTGCGCAATATCTCATGTGGCCGGAAACGGAGGCGGGCCTGACTGCCCGTGATGCACGTGAGCTCTGTCTGTGGAAGCTTCACCAAGTAGTCTACTCTCTCATCTCGGTAACCCCAAACATAATCCTTCCTAATCTACTTGGCATGCGTCAAGAACCCCTCGTCTATGACGGATCTATCAATGAGCATGTTGACTCCATCGGTACTAGTCCCACAGAAATGGAAGATGGGAGTCAATAAGCTACCCACATACTCTGACTTGTCCCTCGTACCCGTGAATGGGCGGATCTTCAAACTGACCAAATGATGCGCAAAGATCGCGCCAAGGTTCACATCAGGATCTAGCTCGGTCCAATCCTCAGTGAACAACCCCTGAATCGCATAACACATCAGAACCAGCTCACTCTGCATCTTGTTAGCCTTCATCTTACACAGCAGCGTGTTCGAGATGGCTTAAACCACGTAATGAAGAACCGGATGCCGGATGTCAGAGTGCGTAGACCCGTTGGGGCTGTAAACCCCATCCGCGAACTTACCCCAGTAAGTCTAAAAATCAATATACATGTTGAGGGCCAAAGTAGTCCTAGTCGTGGTCGGGTCAAACCCATCTGAGCTAGCCCCTCAGCTGAGGTGTAGTAGAGCTGCACTGTGGCCATGAACTACCGGACCAACTCCGGATAGACCTTGTAGTACTGAGTGCACATAGTACCCAGCCCAATCATCTACAAAGCTAGCAGACACTCATCCTTGATCTTCATACATCGCAAGGCAGCGCTGTCCATAAGCCGGGTGGGCCTAATCTCCATGTTCAACCAAGCATTGTAGAACATAGTATCGTACTCGTCCCACTCATCAGAGATCTCATGGTCGTAACACTCGGGCTTCATCACCTCCTCTTTTGGAGTTCCGTCCCAATGATGTTGGGGTCTAATCTTCAACCCCTCTCGACGAGGCCATGGACGACGAGATTCAATAGACGGAGACGGTGTACTACTAGAATCTCCCTGAGTCTCTGAAGTCCATGGTTGTTTTCCCCTACCAGTCATGATGTACCTGAAAGAGAGACAAGAGAACAAATCCAAAAATCAGCAAAAAGCCAGAATAAGTGTACTCGTGTTGACCGACACGAGCATACCGTGTCGATCGACACGGTGAAGAAATCGGTGTTTATCAAGCACAATTTCATCTCAAATTGCAATTCCATCAATGCTTAAGCATAAACAATCATCACATTGTCAAACTTATAACTATCCATCATCCTAAACATCTCTAAATTCCGAATTTCATGTCAAATTGGTTCAAGTTTTTATTCATAGAAATTCATGACTTTAATATTAAATTAACCTAATTTAGCAACAATTAACACTTCAAACCTCCTAAATTCATCCTAATCTAACAAGAGTAGTAAGCCTTAAGACCAAATTTGGATTGAAAAAGTGAAAATCTAAAACCTTGAAATTTTCGGATTTAAAAGATGAAATTCGAAGAACATACCTTGGATTTTGATAGAATGGATGATATAGGAATGAATAAAATCAAATGCTCTTGAGTTTAGGGACAAAAATCAATCGATTTGGTGAAATGTAGAAGTTTTTGCGATTTGGGGTTTGGAAGCGGTAGTTTTTGTGAAAAGGGAAGAGATGTGGAGAAGAAAAGGAAATTAGGTATTTATACTAACTTCGGGTCCGCGTCGACCGACACAAGGTGTTCGTGTCGATCGACACGGACACAAACCTTGTGTTCCTTGGTCAAAAAATTATGTAAAGCTTCTCCAATCCATGCAGGCTTTCCATATTTGTCATTAAGCACGTGTAGTTCCTGAGACAAAACAAAAACAAAGAAAAATTAGTTAAAAAGACACAGAAAAACTTAATTAAAGACTCACCAGTGGTTTTATCCCACTAAGCGCTTATTTTCAGTCATTAGCTTGACTTTGTCAGAAATCAGATGGATGGAGATTCTCTGGATGAATCTGAAGGTAGTGAAGATGAAGTCTTGGAGCTGAGATCATCCTCACTTAAGTCAAGCATCTCGGGTTTCAGAACCCCATTCATCATCTCATCCATCACGACTTGTCCTTTAGCCTTGAACTTGGGAGTGATGATAGCTTTAATCTTGGCAAATGGCCTTGAACCACTTCCATACTGCAGCTTATACTCGATAGTATCATCAACTTTCCTCATAGGAGTCCAAGTCATAAAGAGCTTCGCAGTCACTGCTTTTCTCTGCGGTTTCTTCTTCTTACCCACAGCTTTCGGATTCCTTGCAGTGAACTCATCAGAGTGAATCTCATTCACTTCTTCAACAACAACCTGGGGACTCCACATCACATATCCGTCCGGATTAGCAGGATAAAACACATCAGGATCAACATGCCTCAGAGAAATCTTTCTACTTAGCAAATCAAACATAGCTCCAGCAGTAGCAAGGAATGGTCTACCCAAAATCAGTGACATATTAGAACCGATATCCGTCTCAATAGCATGGAAATCACAAAGAAGCAGACAGTCTCCAACTTGAACTCTCAGATTCTTAATAAAACCGATGGATTTCTTCAGAGAAGCATCAGCCAATGTAATCTCTATTGAAGACCTCTTCATATCATTGATTCCCAACCTCATTGCAACATCATTAGACATGATATTGATACTAGCTCCAGTATCACAGAGTGAATCAGTGAACTTAACTCCAGAAATGGAACAGGGTACAGCAAAACTTCCAGGATCCTCCAACATAGGCAATTTTTGGAGATAGATTCCGTCATGAGGCTCAGCATATCGACCGACAACATGGCCAGGTGCCTGTCAATCGATTTCAATGGATTCAGGATCGTACTTGGTCATGACTTGCATCAAATCCTCTGATAAGTTGGGTGGTGTCGACCGACACGTAAGGGTGGTGTCGATCGACATGAGTTCCGAGATGAGAGTCTCAACTTTTTCCTTAGCTTCAGACTTCTCCATAACTTCTTCTTTGACCTCTCTCTTGACCATATCTCCCCAAGACATAACAACAGCATAAGAGTACCTAGGATTAGTATCAGTTCTTCTAGGTAAGACGACATCAGAGCGTTTAGTGTTCACAACAGATTGTGTAAATTGAAGTTACCATTACTAGCAGCATCCAAAGCAACCTGATACCTCCAGTCAATTCTGCAAAAGAAAGTCCTAATGAGCTGGACTTCATCAATAGCATGGTGCGGATAATCTCTTTGGTACCCCTTGAATCTCAACCATGCAGCTTTCAGAGTCTCTGCAAGTCCTTGAGTAAACTGAATAATCAAATCCCTCAAGTCCTCTGTCTTAGCATCATCATAAATGTTGTTCAAGAAAGCTGTCTTGATATCCCTCCAAGTGGTTAAGGAACCCGGTTCCAACTGTTTTAACCATTGAGCTGCTTATCCAGCAAGAGAGTATGGGAAGAGCTTGCAGAATAGATAGTCTTCAGACACTCCATTGGCTTTAATAATATAAGCCAAGTCTTCAAAATTCTCTATGTGGTCCATTGGATGTTCCGCAGGATGAGCATGGAAAGTGTGTTGCCCCACAAGAGTGTAGTATTGGGGTTTCAACTCAAAATCATTGCTCTTAAAAAAAGCAGGAGGACATATAGCAGACCTGTTGGAGTAAAACTCATTGGGTCTGTTGTAATCAGCCAGTGTTCTTCCCACAATTTCAATCCTTGCATCCAAGTTATCCGGACCGTTTCTGTCGTCACCGTGTCGACCGACACCAACATTACTCTGTCGTCGATATGACCAATGCTGTCGACAAAATCTCAACGATGGGGGTTTCCATCTGCATCAAGTCTCAGACCTTGATCATTATACTGGTTGCCCTCTTTATCACGTAAGATCTCAGTAGCATCTCTCTCAATCACAACAGTCCTAACCATCTCTGATTGCTTATGTGCTCTTCGATTAGCTCCCTCTAACCTCCCAATCTCCTCAGTAGCAACTAAGTTTTTGATTTTGTTGCTCCTAAGATTCATGCACCTGAGATAAGAGAAAGTGGAGATGTAAGTAACAAAATAAAAGAAAAATCTAGACTAAACTCTAACTGAAATCTAATTGTGAATTTAGTCCCCGGCAACAGCACCAAAATTTGACAGGGGTCAAATATAACCCTAGAAGCTACTCTCTCAAATTAGGAGGTCAGTTGCAGCACTTAGGGGTCGAATCCACAAGGACTTTGAAAACTCATGTAATAGACAAACATATTTGAATTAAGCTAGATTAAAGAAAGAGAAATTAAATAAAGCAATCCATGAAATAAAATAGCAATCAAACGGGGTTGATTCAAGTGATTAAAGGCGCTACACCTAGGGACATCAATCAGGAAAACTTAGGAAAGTAAACTGGGCAGTTCGTAAATCAAGTTTAAAGTGTTTGTGCGGTTCTTAAACTCGTAACACTAATATGATATCTCATCTAACTCTCTCTGCGATGACATCTATCCTCTAAACATAAGCAAACCAAATCTCTTTGCGAAATACCAATAAATAGAGTCTCTATGATTAGAGGGTACGATATGTTTACAAAATTCCTACACCAACTCTCGCTACAAAAATGTTGTTTGCTCATCTAAGATTGGGTCAGGGTATCAATAGCACTCTCACGCCTACCAACAAAGTTACGATACCAGTATTAGGGTGATCAGTCTCAAGACTAGTGTAATTATAAAATCTGGATGAAGAACATAATAGATAACTTAACAAGACTATGCCCAATTTAACAATCCTTCATTAACCCTTTTGAAACCATAGATCTAAAAAGGTGACTACTCAGACATAGAAGATGAAACACAAATAATTGTCTGAATAATACTCATAAAATAGAAAATAAGGAAACAAAGGGAGATCAGAATTCTTCTCTCTACAAAGTTTGAGATCTGAATCTTCTCCCCAATAATCTCCTTGAAACTTACAATAAACTTAGAACTTCTCAAAAACTTAGAGAATCACAAAACTTAATCTCCGGGACTTCAAAAAACATAGTTTAACCTAAAAACACGATTAGGCATGAAGTATAAACTTTGGAAACTTCTGGGGGCAAAGTTGCAATTCTTGAAACTTGATAAAACTCGAAGGCATCATTCACGTCTAGGTTGTGTCGACCGACATAGGTGGAGCCTGTTGATCGACGTGGACTGAAATATTTATCTCCTTGTTGATTTGCTCAGCTACAAGCCTCCAAATGCATCCAAAGTGCCCATCAGGTTCCAATCCGTGTTTGTACCTAATAAGACTCAATATATATAGAAAATACTCCAAAATCAATACATATATCATGTCATAAAACCATAAAATCCATGATATATCATTATTCCAACTTGAGCAAGTTCTGCTCAAGTTTTTTATTTTATCCTTTTACTAACAAAAAAAAGAACTTGAGCAGAACGTCTTTTGCTATCCTGGTTCCAGCCACAAACAAGTTTTTCTTGTTAATTTTTTACTTGAATATTTTAAAAACATGAAAGATAAACCAGCAGTTTAACCTACGAAAAGAGAGCTAGATACCAACTTAGCTTGATCGCCTTTTTTATGGCACTGTTTTGAGACAAATGGAAAACACAAGCGACGTGTCCCTCTTCGCATCAGCTCGTACATTAAATCCAATCAAAACAATTCAACTTTCAAAAAGGACCTTTCCCCTTGTCCTAGGAAGGTAGACCTGACACTTAGGCCATTTCCAAGAACAGTAGAATCACAGCTGTGGCATTTCCAGGAACATGAACTTTTCCCTTTTGCCTTGTGTTGTATGTTTTGGGAGAGATATGGCCCCAAACTTACATTCTGAAAAATAAATAAGCCAATTTTCTTTAGTTTCTTTGATCAAATGTTTACTTCACATATATAATCCAAAATCATAAACAATCTGTCAGGTACCTTGTGAGGAGGATGTTGGCAATAGCGATGGTAAGCAGCATCACACGTTTTGCAGAACATGAGATTGTTAGGATCACATGTTTGAAGGCAGACCTAAGGAGGGTAATGACTCAGTGAGGCAGGTTTAAAGATCTAAGGACATACCCGTTATTGAATTTCTAAAGCAAAGAAGATGTCATTTCATTGGAGTTCAGTTCAAGCATAATTAGTTGGAGAATAAGCATGATTAAATGATCATTCAAGTTGGAGAGAAAATGGGAGTTTCACAAAATTTACCAAAGTTACCACAATCAAAATCCCACATGCCAAACATTATGAAAGTACTGGGCATCACAAAGAACTCCAAGTGTCTGTAACAAAACCAAAATGGAACAGCTTCTCAGAGGTTTTGACAAGAAAATCGACAATGTGAGAAATAAAATGGCAAGAAAATTCAGGGGAAGAGTAGAAAACCAAAAACATAAGTTTTGAGAAAACATTTTATACATACCACCCCAAAGAAAATTACGAAAGCAAACCCAAGCTGGATCACCTTCTTGCATTGACTACATAAAATGATCAAAGATTTTTGTAAGTTAGATTTAGTAAAGCGAACCAGCACACGTCCTAATATTGGGATGAATCCGTGATTTCTCTTTTCGGATCTATTTTAACCAACCAAGAGACAGAACAGCAGTTTAAGCAACCATGATTTAAAGAGCACGGAAATAAACCACTGGATCTTTACCTTGAAAATGCCAGACAACCAGAGAAATAACTACAGAGGAATTTAAGGATAATTACAGAGGAATTTACGGTTTTTAGAAAAATCATCAGCTTTTACCTTCCACCAAGGCTTTTATTTAGTGCTTGCCGCAAATCTTCAGTCCAACATCTTTGGAATCTGTCATATAACTCATCCAATGAATAAGAATGTTCTTGATTCCAAACAAAACCTTCTACCATATATATATACAAAAGCAAAGCGGCAACACTTCTATACCTTTTGATCAGAGTTTCTGTTTGGTCCCATTTGTCTAATTGCCAAACATCCTTCTCAGTTACAGGCTTTATGTAGCCTAACTGCATAAGCGGCATGATCCAACCAAAGTATATTCCTTTGATTTGTCAATAGGTGGACAGGAAATCCAAATCACTAAAGAAGAAACCATGAATCTTATATAATCTTAATGGCTATTATATATTTCCAAACATGCATTCAAGAAAGTTTGTTTATCAATTATAAGGTTACCTACTGGAAAATATGCTGGCATGTCGCTCGGGACATATGTTCTCTCCCCCATGAAGTGCATCATATTCAACATTTTCTAATGGTTCATTGTTTAGAATTTGGTAACCCGGGTAAGGATCCAGTTCTGGAATGTAAACAAGAAGAAGAATTCCAAAAAGAGCCTGCAACAGAGAACATATGAAGAAGAAAAAACTTAATCAGTGAGGGGTAGCGTCCTCCAAGATATTTTTATAGTCTGAAGCTTTTTATTGCACAATGAATTGCGAGCTTATATACATAAGGGCCATGTTCTTCTGACAAACCTGGGAACATCTTGAACTGATACAGAGATATAGGTCAATTCTGCAATAGCAAATAGAGGAAAATTTAATATAGAATCAGAGCTACAGCAACAAATACACTAAAAAAATATCTCCCACTAAAAAAGAGATTGTAAGAAATATAAACAAAATCTTGAAATTTAAACGTCCAATTACCCAGTTGAGTTCCTTAATATGAAATGTAGAAAATAAAAACTATCGATTGAGTTTTTGAAAGGTAGCACATGATTTTCTTTACCAGGAACTTGAAAACTATCTGGCTGAGTCATATATATTTCTTCTTCTAGCTCACTATGAAAAATTGCAGTCTTCAAATCCAGCTGCTCAGGTTCCAGATCCTGATGTGCCACTACTGCTAACAGCGCTTTGATGGAAGTGTGTCTGACCACTGGTGAGAAAATCTTATTGTAGTCCACGCCTTCTCTCTGACTAAAACCTCTAGCAAAAACTCAAGCCTTATACTTAACTCCTTCTGCCATTGATATCCCTTCCTTTTTCTTGAAAATCCATTTACAAGCAATAATCTTTCACCCTTGTGGTTGTGTGACCAGAACCCAAATATTATTCTTTTGATGAGATTTCATCTCATCTCCCATTGCAGCAAACCATTTCTCATCCTCAGTTCCTGAAATAGCATTTTTATAAGTGGATGGCTCATGCTTGTCCACCTCTTTAGCAACCTGTGATGCTTATCTTCCATATCCTCATAACCATATATTTGAGGTGGTCCTATTCCAAGTCTTCTTACTCTGTCTGGAGCAATACTATGAGGTCTTGTTCCTGATGATGTAACATCAGGCTGTTAAATATATGTCAGACCATCAAGCAGCCTGTGGGTCTTGACTCTGATTGTGTTCCTGCTGATCA
This sequence comes from Cardamine flexuosa, assembly GCA_963555745.1. NCBI lineage: Eukaryota > Viridiplantae > Streptophyta > Magnoliopsida > Brassicales > Brassicaceae > Cardamine > Cardamine flexuosa. The sequence goes on from OY743217.1 coordinate 18,210,904, forward strand.
CCTCCTTGATGATCCTTCTGCAGCTCCACCTGTTTGTCAAAACTAACTATTCTCTTTTTGAGTTATGGACCTTGTATAACACCCGAGCATAGAACTTTCATCAAAGACCATGTTTCTGCTCAAAATCACTCTATTCTCTGATGGAGACCAGATGATGTATCCCTTTACTCCATCTTCATAGCCCACAAATACTCCCTTCCTTGCTCTTGGCTCTAATTTACCTTCACTGACATGATAGTAAATTGTGCAACCAAAAACCTTAATATGAGAGTAATCAACAGATTTGCCTGACAACACCTCTGCGGGTATCTTGCACTTTATACTAGTGTGCGGTCCACCATTGATTAAGTAGCAAGCTGTACTTACTCATTCAGCCCAAAACCTTTTTTCTAGTCCAGCATTTAAGAGCATACACATTGCTCTCTCTAACAATGTCTGATTCATCCGTTCAGCTACACCATTCTGCTGTGGTGTATTCATGACTGTGTGATCTTGAGCAACCCCTTCATCCTTACACAACTGCTTGAACTCTGATGAACAAAATTCCAGACCATTGTCTGTCCGCAGCCTCTTAATCTTCTTTCATGTTTAATTTTCCACCAATGTTTTCGACTCCCTGAAGTTCTTGAAAGCTTCACTTTTTTGTTTTAACATGATCACCCATGTCTTTCTTGAATAATCATCAATAAATGACATAAAATATATGTGACCTCCTAAAGAATCAACCCGAGCTGGACCCCAGCAATCAGAGTGGATATAATCTAACGTGCCTTTGGTTATATGAACAGCCTTAGGAAACTTACTGCGATAAAGCTTTCCAAACACACAATGTTCACAAAATTCCAGACTCTTGACCTCATGGCCACACAGAAGATTTTCCTTTGATAGAATTTGCATCCCCCTCTCACTCATATGTCAAAGCCTCATATGACATAGCTTAGTCATATCCTCCTTGTGAATCTCTGGAGATGCAACATTCTTTGAACCTGAAACTGTGGACTCTTATAGAATATACAATGTACCACGCATGACACCCTTCAAAATCACATCAGGACCTTGACAGACTTTCAGAACTCTGTCTCCACCAAAATATTGAAACCCTCTGCTATCAAGCAAGCTTACAGATATTATATTCTTCTCCATTGACGGAACATATCTGACATCATTCAATGTAACAAATCTACCATCATGTGTCCTTATCTTGATTGAGCCGATTCCTGCAACCTTGCTAACCGAGCTGTTTGCCATCTTAATGTTACCACCATCTACAACTGTATAGGTTGCAAACCACTCTCTCCTTCGACACATATGATATGAAGCTCCTGTATCAAGAACCCACACATCAAAGGCCTATGTGTCTCTACCAGCAACCAGAGCTACGTCATGTTCAGACATGATGTCATCTTCTGCTACAACAGAAGAACCAGATTATTTCTTCTTAGGGCATTCAAACTTCCAATGCCTTTTCTCCTTGTAGTAATTACATATATCATCTGGCTTAGGACCCTTAGAAACCAGCATTTTGTTTATGTTGTTACTATGTCTCAGCCCGTTGTTTCCACTGGCTCTACCCTATCGGCTTGATTATCTGTAGCTATATCAGCCGCCTAACGACGCAACTCCCTGCTGTGAAGAACAAATCTGACTTCTTCCAAAGTAACTTTATCTTTATTGACAATTAATGACTCCACAAAATTCTCATATGATTGTGGTAGAGATACTAATAGAAGCAAATCAGCATCTTCATCTTCAACCTTAACATCAATATTATGCAGATCTAGTAATACTGAGTTTAACTGATCTAAATGATCTTCGAGTCGCGTATCTGGCTGAATCCTTAATGCAAACAGGCGCCTGATATATCATGGGTTTTATGGTTTTTGAGCAATGATATACATATTGGTTTTAGAGTCTTTTGTATATATATTGAGTCTTAATAGGTACAAATGCGAGATGAACCTTGTTGATACATTATGGAGCAATTATGGAGCATTGTAGCTGAAAAGTTGGAAAGTAATGTTCATCAAGTTACTGTTCATCAGCACTGTTAATTGAGTTACTGTTCACCATTATTGTTCATGTTGACAGACACTTGAACAGTGTTGGTCGACATGGTACTATTCACGCTGAAGATTTTCTGTTTTTTCTCAGAAGTTTTCCTTATATGCAATTAGACCAATTTCGTGTTTTAACATATATATAGTATTTTTAGGTCATTGTTTAGACCTATGCTTTATTTTCTACAGCCACCTATTCAGAGATTTTTGGGAGAAGATTTATAAACTCTTATCTCCTTTTGATTTATTTTATGCAATTTATTCAGACAATGATTTATGTTTCATCTATTATGTCTGAGTAGTTTACTTGTTAGATATATGTATTTCTAGGGTTTATGATGGTTTGTTGAATTAGCAATCATGTTAGGTTATCTATAATGTTCTTCATCTAGATTTGAATCTATACTAGTTCTATGCTAGCCGCCAGAATCTAGAATCATAGGATTGTTAGTAGGCACGCGAGTGCTATTGATATCCTGACCCATTCTTAGATGAGCAAACAGTTTTTTCGCAGCGAGAGTTGGTTTAGGAATTTTGTAAACATATCATACATGATTATCATAGAGACTCTATTTATTGATATTTTGCAAAGAGATTTGGTTTGCTTCTGTTTAGAGGATAGATGTCGTCGCAGTGAGAGTTGGATAGATATTATATTAGTGTTATGAATTTAAGAACCAAACAAACAATTGTATCCTGATTATAGAGCTGTCCAGTTCACATTCTAGAGTATTCCCTAATTGATTTCCCTAGGTCTAGCTTATTTATCATCTGAATTTACATCACATTAATCTTAGTTATCTTTCATTGCATTGCTTTATTTAATTTACATTCATTGGTTTAGCTTAATTCAAAACAGATAATCTATTGTGTGAACTAGAGTCCTTGTGGATTTGATCCCTAAGTACTACAGTGATCTCTTAATTTGAGAGAGTAGCTCTAAGGATAAATTTGAGCATATCAAATTTTGGCGCCGTTGCCGGGAACTCTTTTATTCACCATTAGGTTTAGGTTAGAATTTAGACTAAATTTTTTCTTTTATTGTTACTTACGCGTTCTTTCTTTTATTGTGTGTTTCAGGTGCATGCATAAGCACAGTACCAGGAGCAATAAGGATCTTTCACTTGTGAATTTTTCTACTCAAGAACTAGCTAAGTTAGAGCGAGCTAACTGGCCAGCACAGAGGATATCAGAGATGGTTAATACACGTGTTTTTTAGGGATGAGACTGGAGTTTTACGTGATTCAGAGGGGCATGAGCGCAATGTGCAGGGTCAGAAATTGGATGCTAATGGAAACGCGATACTCGAAGTCCTTGAGCATGTCGACCGACACACTGCTGGTGTCGGTCGACACGGACGGAATTTTCAGGGTCCGTGTGATGATGAGAATGAATGGTGTTGATGAGAGAACACTTGCTGAATTTAAAAGGCCTAGTGAGTTCTATGCTAATAGGTCTGCTATCCGACCTCCTGCTTTTCAGAGGAATGACTTTGAGCTGAAACCCGCATACTACACTCTTGTGGGACAGCACCCTTTTCATGTTCTTTCCAATGAACACCCGATGGATCACATTGATAGTTTCGAGGATTTGACTTCTAGCATTAAAACCAATAGAGTGTCAAAGGACTACATTTTCTGCAAGCTCTTCCCATACTCACTTGCTGGGGAAGCAGCTTATTGACTTAAGCAGTTGAAACCGGGATCTTTGATGACTTGGGATGCAATTAAGACAGCCGTTCTGAACAACATCTATGATGATGCGAGGTATGAAGATTTGAGAAATTTGATCTTCCAGTTTACTCAAGAACCTACTGAGACTTTCAAAGCAGCTTGGCTAAGATTCAAGGGATATCAGAGAGATTGTCCACATCATTATTTCAGTGAGGTTCAGCTCTTAAATACTTTCTTCAGAGGTGTTGATTGGAGGTATCAGATGGCTTTAGATGCTGCTAGCAATGAAAACTTCAAGACCAATACACTAAGGGCTGCAAGTAAGCTGATTGAGAACTTGTCTTCTAGTAATGGTACCAAGAATGCAGACCTTGAGAGGACAAGACAATCAGCTAACATGGGTAATGGTCAGATTGCTGAGGTGAATGCAAAGTTGGATATGGTACACAGTCTTCTTGTGGGTAAGAAATCAGATATGTGTGCTACAGAGGTTGGAGAAAAGGATGTCAACTACATCAATGTAACTGGATATCAGAAAAGGAGATATGGATACACACCAAGGCCTGAGTACCAACAGCTCTATCCGACTAATTGTTTCACCAAGAACTATGAATCTTCATCTCGCTAGACACCTTCTCCAACCACTAAAGAAAGTGAGATTAAGTCTATGTTGGAACATATACTGGAGGGTCAGCAGGATATCGTAGTTGATTTCAGGGGGAAGATTGATGCTTTGTACACGGACTTGAATGGAAAAATTGAAGCTTTGGACAGCCATGTGAAGAAGCTAGATATTCAGTTTTTCCAATCAGCTAGTTCTTCAAGAGGATCTGATACAAAACAACATCAACCATGCCACGTTGTTACTTTGAGTAGTAAGATACAACTAGGGCCTGTTGTGAAGAAAGGATTGTCATCTGAGGACACCATAGATCTAGAACAAGTGAAAGATGATGTGATTTCCGAGGAAATTTTGTCTACGTCGACCGACACACAATCACCATGTCGGTCGACATGGGCAGGAATACAGGCAAAAAAATCTATCCATGTCGATCGACACACATCTGGTGTCGGTCGACGTGAGTGCAACAACAGTCCGATTTCAGCTGAAACAACACCACAACCTACAGAAAGGGTTTACAAACCAAAGGTACCATATCCTTATCCAATGCCAAGGAAGTCTAAGAAAGAGATGGAGAATATGAGATGCAAGAATATGATGGATAAGGTTATTATTGAACTTCCTCAAGTTGAAGAAGTTAAGCTTATACTTCCACTTAAGAGGTATGTTAAGAGAATGGTCATAAATGGTGTGAGTCTTGAGGAAGGAGCTTTGCTTACCAGAGACATCAGGGAAATTTGCTTGAACAAGATTGATGAATGTCTATTTTGACCCATTTTTATTATTCTTTTACTTGTCTTATTGAGTCTAGAAGTTAGGTTTTGTGTTCTTTTGGTCGGTTTTAGTGTCTTTTCAGGTTTTCACCTCCTTGGAGCTAAAATGTGCAAATTGGAGCAACTTTGGACCTTTTTACATGTCATTGGATTTTGGAGACATCCTAGATCGATCGATTCTAAAGATTATCGACAGAGCATGACAAGGATCGACCGATCTTCGAAGCAGATCGGTCAGTCAAAGGAATCTATGAGGTGGCACGGATCAGGAGGAAGAAGATCGATTGATCCAAGTAGGATCGATCGATCCAAGTCACGAATATTCTCCAAATCACACATTAACTCCAAGTTTTGACCTAGAAGACACTCTATAAATAAGGCTCATTTCCTAAGCGGCCAGAGAGACCTAGACACGAAATTTACTGTTATTCTGCCATTTTTATTTCTCATTTCAGATCTGTAATTTTTACATTGCTTTTTCTCAGATCTATAAAGTTTCCATTGCATTTTCAAGATCTACAATCTGTTTTCATCTCTTTCTTTGTGTTTTCAACCATACAACATAATGATTTATCAACCAATTACCATGCTTGAGTAGATCTTTATGTTGGGAGATGGGATTTATTCAAAAAGGATCTATCAAATAATTCATAGGGTTTTATAGTACAACTAGAGTTGGCTATTCTACTCGGAATCTATAGTTGTAAGCTTGATTTCCAGATTTCCAAGAGTTGAAGTTGGATCTACAAGTGAACTCAATCAAACTAGGTCAAAATATGCTATCATAGGGTCCTAGCGGATTTATAATAGAATAATATTTGCTTTTATTAAAAATATTTATTTTGGTATAGTGTTTGTGTTCTAGATCTAGATCATTTAATTGATAATCCGATTAGATATTATTTTCATTTATTTAAATCCATGCGATTTTGCAGATCCAAACATTTGTTTTTAATTGATTTTATTTCCTATTTTAAAAGATTTTTATTCGGATTTTATTTGGATTTCCTTTTGTGACACTTTCTATATTTTTCATCCTAGCTCTTTTTAAATCTAAGGATCTATAGCACTCTTTACTCTCTATTGATCGATCCCACCACTATACTGCCACGCACAACCGTGCATTTGTGGAGTTTAGATGTTGGGTAAAACCTGACGCATAAAACATCACATTAAAGATCCCACAAAAGAGGAAAGGAAAACAAAAGAAAGTGGTAGTCTCTGAACAAGGTAGTGCCATGATTAAGAGTTGGACTATAGAGAAGCTACCTGACCCAGAAAGTTTTGTGCTCGATTGCTGCATCTCAACAGAAAGATTTTCTCATTCTCTTTGTGATCTTGGCTCAACTATCAACTTAATACCTCACTCCGTTTCTGTTAGACTTGGGATAATTGTTTTCAAGCCAACAAAGATCATTATTGTCTTGGATGATAAATCCAAGAGGATTCCAGAAGGTGTTCTAGAAGATGTTCCAGTAAGGATTAGAGATTTTTTTATTCCCACAGATTTTCTGGTGTTGAAATATGAGGAAGAACCAGAGGATCCTCTCATTTTGGGAAGACCTTTCTTGGCTACAGCTGGTGCTCTTATTGATGTAAGAGGAAGCAAGATAGCTTTGAATTTGGGTGATAAGGTGATGAACTTTGATATGGACAAGCGGAGAAAAACACCCACCGTTGATGATCAATCATTCTCTGTAGAAACCTCCAAAGACATTACTGCTGGGTATGTCAAAGAGTTGGGTCCTAATGAGCAAGTGAATAAGCAAGCTTCAGATCTTGAGGATTGGAGTGGTGATCATATCTTACAGACTAGAGTACATGATGAGGTTGTACGCACTAACATGTTGTTATAGGATGATGTTTTTTCTGATGGAAACAAGGATTGCAGAGATGAATTTCAGAAAAAGTGCAGATATCCAAATTTTGGTTCGTGCCGATCGACACGACCCACCTGTGCCGGTCAACATGCTCTGCCACTTGGTCCGGAGTTGTCCAAAACAGATGGTTTTCAGAATAATCCCAATGCTGCAAGTCTCAGAGATGTTGTCAGACATAAACCTCCAAATCCCACACTTCATTCACCCCTGGAAAAGCAAAGGTATGCACTTTCTAAGCCCAAATCATCTAAGATCATCAATAAGATTTTTCAAGATACAAAGACTGTTTTGCAGTTAACCAAGCCACGAGATTCTCGTAGAGCGCTTGTTTCTCCTTTTGATGACTTTACAGGGAAAATAAGTATTCCACCTAGACCAACGTCCCACCCGGCGGATGTTCCTCATTAAATTGGTCGTCCTTTTCTTGTCAGTTACTGCTCAATGAGGAAGACCTGATGTAGCATTTCTTGTAGATCCATATGTGGTTGCATCTCTAAACAGTCTTATATATCTCGATGCAATCCTCCAAGAAATATAGACATCATTGCTTCTCTATCCTCCTGAACGTCAGCTTTGATCATTAGTGCATCAAGCTCTTGACAGTAATCCTCCAACTTCTTGTCTCCTTGTACAAGTTTAATTCCTTAGTTGATTATGAAACTCTCTGTAGTAGTAGCTTGGTACAAACCTCTTTCGCATAATCGTTTTCATCTCATTCCAAGTTTCCACCGGAAACTCTTGATTCCTTCTTCTTGACGTTACCAACTGATCCCACCAACACAGAGCGTAGGCACTAAACTCAGTAGCTGCTCCCTTTACTCGGTTGGCTTCCGTATAGTATTGACAATCAAAAATCATCTTGATGTTCTTTACCCATTCTAGATACGCGTCCGGATCATTCTTGCCTTGAAATTGTGGGATACGAAGCTTCAATCCACCAAGGTTCCGATCATGATGATCTCGCCTATTCCTCCTACCACTGCTCCTTGATGACACACTGTAGTAATCTTTGGCATTTCTATCTCTGTGCTCATGCGGTAAGTCTCAAAGATTTTCTCCATGGTTGCTCATGTTGTCTCCTTGTTGCCTCTGTAAATCCTCATCAGTTCTCTCATTGTTCCTTTCAGGATCTTGTCTGGGATTATTAGACATTACATAAGAAAGTACAGGGACGTACGACCTCTGCTCATAGTCTTCCTATCTTCTCGTTTAACATGTCCTCTAACGTCTTTGTAAGAGCCTCGATCAAACATTTGTTGGCTTGGTTGCTTGATTCCACTTCTTCTGGCATGGTTACCTGAAATATTGACACGAAAATACACCAGTAAAACGTTCTTTTGAAAGAAAACCAATAAAAATAACAAGAACACAAAAATGACCTATCAACTTCTGATAAACCCTAATCGTGACTGTCTTCTAAGATTGATCCCGAAAAATTATCAAATAAACTCCAAAAATTTTAAAATTTATTTTAACAAATACTAGAATCAATCTAGGTTCAGATCCAATTAATTTCACGATTTTATCACACACCAATGATTTACGATAATTGAAACAAAATCACTGAAACTCCACTTAACTCTTGAACCTGGCTCTGATACCACATGATACGTTCCTGGTGAGGAGACGAATCCCAATTTCAGCATCAAGAGATTGAAGTGATGGTGAAGGGGTTGCAGGACCTGATTAACAAGCACTTTGCGATTTATGGATTGAATGTCGCCACAAAAGGATGCGGAAAAGCCTTTGGATGAGACGGGTTGGTCACTCAAATCATACGAAATGACCTAAGAGTATTTGTAATCAAATCACTCGAGAACAAAGAAAATGATCTATAAGTTTAAAGAGATTTTATTAATAAAACGATAGATGAGTGATATAATGATTCTCAGCCTCAATATAAAGAGTGAGGAGGCGAGAAAGAGAAGAGACAACGGAGTTAAGAAGGAGAGTTACGAGACATGCCTCGTAAACACTTAAATACCATGCAAAAATAACTCAAGATTCAAATTCAAAAACTAAAAAAAAAAGGATTAAAGATATGTAGATCATGGGGCATGCCAAGATGATGAAACAGGCCATGTGGTGGATTGGACTAAGGGTTGGAATAGATGCACATATGACCCACAAGCCTCATTAAAAACCTTGCTAAGAAAACCCATTGGGACAAAAGTTAGCCAAGGGAAAAAGAGTGTGAGTGGATCATATGGCCAAAGCCTTAGCCATCTTGGACTTGTATCGTGATCGGTGTTACCTTAATACAAAACCTCATGTCCAAGTGATCCTCTCGAGTATCCCTTGGGAGTAATGACACTTGTAGTGCTTGATGAAACAACTTGATGTGAAGATGAACCATATAGCCTAAACATCCTTTCCATGATCCTTTCATCAGTTTCCATGCTCCTTTTGTCAGTTTCCATGCTCCTTTTGCTCCATGCTTGCATGTTGTTCCTAAGATGATGCCAAATTCATGTTGAGTGTCCTTAGAGCTGATCAGGAACGTATCATTTACAAAATTGAGTAAATTTATACATTTTGTGTAACACTGTTAACTATCAATTACGTGACATCCACATAGTTAAAGATGAAATATTTTTATGCTGAATTAAACACTCGAATCCATGATCTTTAACACTCAAATCCATCACTCATTATCATTTATGCTTTAATGACTTTTCTTATTTCTGTCAACCTATAAATTATATATACAATAGTCAGAAAATTTGCTTTATCAAAGTAGTAATCAATCTTCATTTTCTTTCATCTCTGTTTTCTTCAACTATTACTTTTTATCGACAAAGAATTATAATTTTGATTGAGAGGGTTTGATCACCTATAAACCCAATGAATTTCCTCTAACGCACAACATTTACTTCGATATGCAAATGAATCATCCTTTTTTTGTTGATTTTTGGATCCTTTAATTGTCATAGTATGACTGGTATTAAGTGTTAAAGATCATGAGTTCGAGTGTTTGATTGAACACAATTTTTTTAATCTTTAATTAATTGGATGTCACATCATCGCCACATCATCAAGAGTTAATGCTAAGTTAGTGTTATTACTCAAAACATATAAATTCGCTCAAATTTGTAAGTTATGGAAGTCAAATGTTTTAGTAGTTCATGTATAGATTCACACAGAGACATCGTTCTCATATGAAATTAATACATCGGGTATGTTCAGACATAATTGACCGACTTTCCATTTTTTTTCTATGCCAAAGTTTAGTCTTTTCCCATGTGTCATTTGTTTCCTTATGCTCTACTAGTGGGGATGTTAATAGAGTTATTTGGCTAATAAGTACATTTTCAGAAGTTTTTGTAAAAGTGGGTTAGTCACTATTTACAATTGGCAAAAATGGATTGCTCTCTCTATCTCTCTCTCTCTTCTTTTCCACTCCAGAATTTTTGTTTCCAACACTTTCTCTTTTTTTTAGGGAAAACTACCTAAAATGAACCCCTTTGAAAATTTATTTCCAAACGGTGACCCTTACTGCCTTAAAAATTATTCCCAGGGGACCCTGTTTGAAAAAGGGAAAATTGGAAAAAGGGATGTTTTTAATATGTTTTGTCCATCTATACTTTTAGAAATAATTTTTGTCCATCTATGCTTTTTGAAATATTTAACTCTATTATATCCTTGATTTAAAAAAAACCCTACATGGTATAAACTTCTAATGTAGAAAGAAGGCTAATTTATGTATTTTTCCTTTATTTATTTGGTTAATATTAGAAATAATTGTTTGATTAAAAAAAGGAAAAAATAAAAACATTTGTTAGACATAAAATAATACCAAAAAAGGAAAAAAAAAGTAACATAATTGAAAAATCCCCAAATCGATCTCGACTAGGGTTCTTCCATTCCGGCGACTAGAGCTTCCATCTCCGGCGACTAGAGCTTCCATCTCCGGCGACAAGAGCCTCCATCTCCGGTGGCTTCAGCTTCCATCGACGAAGACTTGATTTGAAGACTCGAAGACAAGTTCTTAGGTTCTCCGGTTAGTCGCTTCCATATCCGGCGACTTCAGCTTCCATCTCCGGCGACAAGAGCTTCCATCTCCTTTGGGTTTCAGCTTCCATCGACCAAGTTTTCATTTGAAGACTCTAATTCATCTTCTTTGTTCCCTTTTTAATTGTTACAAAGATGATGACAATTTCTTATTGTGTGTTGCTTTTTCGTCATTGTTATTGTGAAATTCTTTGTCTATTAGCAATTGTTAGTCACTAATGGTTGTACAAAGTTATAGCCTAGGTAGTTTTTTAAGTTTTTTGTGGGTGGTTGTTTTCTTGGAATATAAATATTGTGTAGTTAGATTCTTCTCAACAATATTACATTGTATCCTCAACAATATGGCTTTGTATTGACTATGTTGGTTGGTGGTTCCTTGATCTCTTAATTTTTTTGTCAACAAGATGGCATTGTATTCTCTATTAGTGTTCTTTAAATCTATTAACTTGTGAATTGACCTTAAATGATCTTGTTTCAATCATAGCTTATTTGTTTAGCATCACACAAGTGAATGATAGTACTTATTTTGATTTAATCTTATGATTAGTTTGGTGTTTATTTTTTTTGCGCAGGCATGGATTATCCACTACGTCTTTTCGAAAAAGGAACTGAGCCACAAGTTGATCATATCAACAATAATTGAAGAAAGTCAATCCTCACAAAAATCAAGGAGGTATTTCCTAGTTATTATGAAACGTTGAAGCAAGATGGTGTGTTTGCACATTTGGTTGCGCTATATGAAAACAAACTAGGGTTTTTGGGTTGGGTGATACACACCATGTTGTGTAGGCAATTGGTAACAAAGACAAAACATGAGATGTGGTTTGTGTTTGGAGGGAAGCCACTCAGATTCTCCTTGCAAGAATTTTATGCAGTTATTGGGTTTAAGTACAAGGATGATTTCACTTATGACATAGACGATTGGATGGATGATGGTGGCCCTTGGTGTAACATCCTAAAGCGAGATGAAAAGCTTTGGATAAAGAAGCTTTTGAAAGTGTACACTAGCTATTGGTTGGGAGGAAAAAGACAGACTCAGATTTATTTATCTATGTGTCATAACTGGGGTAGTAGTGGCTATTGATAAGAAGAAAGTTATACCTACATTATACATAAAGTTGGTGATGGATCTTGATAAGGTTTGGACTACTCACTTCTTACACTTTACTTTATTTAACTATTATAAATGTTCTCAATTCTCATTATACTTGACTTCTCACATATGACATTAGGTTTGGGCTTATCCTTGGGGTCTTGTGGCTTTTGACCATCTACTTATGTCGTTGATGAAAAAAAAGAGAAAGGAATTGATGAACCCATCAGCTATATTCTTGATGGTTTCACATATGCATTTCAAATATGGGCTATCGAAGCAATTCCTGCCCTTGGAGAATTGGTGGGAGAGAAGATTAAAAAAGACCAAACATAAGCTCCTCGGTGTTTGAATTGGGGAGCTGCTCCGAAAATCTCTTATGATGATCTTATTACAGTAGAGAATTCATTTCTACCAGAGGTTAGTTCAATTATCTTTCTCTTTCAATTTTCTGTAAATATATGATATTGTGAGTTTTTATTCTTATGTATGACTTCTAATGCTTTATAAATGTTTTAAAATGTAGGAACCAGTTTACACATTCATTTGATATACAGGAAATTGCGTCTTATACCAGTATGGATTTTTGGAGACCTGATGAAATCAATGATGCCAAGGTTGTTAATTTGCATGGTTTGATTAAATCTGGATATGATTTTCAAAACCATATTTGGCATAGTGTTGGAAACGTTGCTGCTGCAGATGTGAGTATTCCTGTTGTACACGAAAACAATGATTTTGGAGCTGACAATGGTGTTTCTCATGTTGATAACGAGGTTACTGATGAAGTGAAAATCCAAAGTCTAGTTTGGAGAGTAGTACGAATAAGCAAGGTAGTTATGAGGAACCGTCTTGTTCGAAGAACAGTAGGAAGAAAAAAGGAAATTTTGGTGTAGAAACTTGGAAAAGGAAACTACTGTGTCAGAGACTAACAACACATGGTTCTGCAGTAAATGCGCGTTTGAATGAAGACATGAAGACTTTCTTTTTGGGAATGTTTGATTCTTCTTTCAATAGATTTGCGGAGGACATTGGCAATAGGTTGCACACATTACAAGGGGATATTGTTACCCGCTTGGATAAATTGGAGGAAGATGTATCTGGGCTCAAGGAATCGGTTGCACACATTTCAATCTGGAGTTACAGCAGATGCGACTACGACATCGTCCAATCCACCACAAGTGAAGCCTACATTTATGGTATATAAGTAGTTGATGTCTGCTTTGATTCCAATGGTTATTTTTATGTTTTATATGGTTACATATTGTTGTTTGTCTTTGTTTTGTTTTGTTTTGACAGGATGGAAAGAACATATTTGAAGAAATTTTGACTCAGAATTCAGGCGTAGATCTCAATCTGGGTACACAAGAATTCTTACATAAAAAGGTTGGCCACTTATCTCAACAAACCGATGTTCCAGAGGTTGATCTTTCACAGAATTCATTTGGCAAATATGTTCACAATAAATCGATCAAACAAGAGAGTGGATTCAATGAGGAACATCAAAATTCTCTTGAGGGAAATGAATTTAGAAGACTGAGTGTTGATGATGCGGGTAAAGATGACGAAGATGCAGGTTTGGTGTTTGTTTCAGACGATAGATGGGATGCTTTTGAAAAGTGGTCAAAGAAAAACGAGTAAGCTAATAACATAATTCACGTATATTTAGTTTGATTTTCTGGTTCACCCTTTAATTAATACTATGTTTTGTTTTTACAGGAGCTTTAAGTTGGGTCCAACTCTACTAACTCGAACGTTATTTGATCAAATCATTGGGCACAATGTTTGGCTTCACAACAATGTACGTAGTAGTTTTTTTTTGTTAACATTATGATATAAATATAGATCACGTTTTCAGCTGATAACCAGTTTAATATTTTTCAGGAAATGGATGCTATGATGTATGTGTTTCGCGTGAATACAGATTTAGGAGATCACAAGTGGAATCCCAATCTTCTAGTTTACGTCACTGGTGAAGCACCCTTTCATGGGAACTATGGGAAACAATGGGTTACTCATTATGACAGAATCTATGCTCCGGTCTTCGTCAACGGTAATCATTGGATTGCAATTTGCATTAACTTCTGCCTACGTCGAGGCATTCACAATCACCATCCCCCCTATCCTAAAGAGAATGCACAAAAAAGCTTATGGGAAACCTTCACTTTTGACAGCATATGAGATCATATCTGCCAAAGTCCCACCTGGATTGAATAAATCACAAAGTGATTGCAGTGTTTATTCTCTTAAATACATAGAGTGTCATATGCTTCAGCTACAGATGGATTTGATGAATGATGATAACATTCCAGGAGCACGTCATAAGTGTGCAGTTGATCTTTGGGAAGCAGCAAATGATCCAGTGTTTGTTGAGATAATGGAGAATTCGCCACCTCCGGTGTTATCGTCTGATGATATTGTGGACCTTGAGAAGGTTTAGGAATTATTGGTCTCTCTTTGTATATCAAGAGATCATTACTCTCTTTTGCTTTGTTTTAGGTATTATTGGACCTTCAAAAGGTTTAGGATTTATTGGTTTATTTTTTCAAGTTTGATGCTATGTTATAACTTTGTTTTATGATCGATCACTTAATTGATGTCTTTTGTAAAAAATTCCGGTTGCTATATGATCGATCGATCAGTTGTTTGGATCGATCGATCACTTGATTTACACATTCTCAAATTTTCCGGTTGCTGAATGATCGATCGATAACCTGAAAGGATTGATCGATCAATTGATTTACACATATTCTCAAATTTTCCGGTTGCTGAATGATCGATCGATCACCTGAATGGATCAATCGATCACTTGATTTACACATATTTTAAAATTTTCCGGTTGTTGTATGATCGATCGATCAACTGAATGGATCGATCGATCACTTGATTTACACATATCGTCAAATTTTCCGGTTGCTGTATGATTGATCGATCACCTGAATGGATTAATCGATCCCTTGTTATACATATATTGTTTTATTTTCCGGTTGTTGTATGATCGATCGATCACTTGATTGGATCGATCGATCTGATAATAAACCGGTTTTTTTAAATTGAACCGGACTAATAAACTGAATTAAACCAAAACTTTTAAAAATCGATTGCGGTTTATTTTAGAAATCGACCATAAGGGTCCATGCTTCTTCTTCTTCTTCGTAAAAGAAGAACTAAAATCCCTAATCCCGCAAACTCCATCAAAACCACAAAACTTCTATTCTTCATCAATTTCATCAATTGAAAACCCTATTTCACTTAGATTTCCATTGTGCTTCCATATCAACTGTTTTCATTTCAGATCCACATAAGGTAAGACATCAAAACTATTGTTTTATGGTCGATGAAATCATGTATCCTTCAAATTTGTTTGAGATTTTGGGGTTTTCATTTCAGATCTGCTCATGGTTTGGTATTTATGCTTAAATCTTATTATTTCCTCTATGCCTCTTTCATAAAAACGAATTTTTTGAGATATTGGTGTTTGGTTTGGTATTTTTGCTTAAATGTTATAACTTTCTCTATGAATCTTGCATAAAAACGAATTTGTTTGACTCATGGTTTGGTATTTTTGCTTAAATCTTATTATTTTCTCTAATTAGTTTGAGTCATTGGTGTTTGGTTTGGTGTTTATGTTGGAAAATTAATGATTTGTCTACAACTTTTGTAGGCAATGGGGAAAAAATGAAAAGAAGTTGTGGTTGAGGAGAGTAAAGGTGAAGAAGAAAGACCAAGAACAAAATCTGTAACCATTGATCGAACCTACTATTACAACAATGCAAAGACAAGAGCATGTGATATTCACTTGAGACCTATCACCAGTAAGATGCATAAGCATGACCAAGACTTCGTTAAGGCAATGAAGAATGTTGGAATTGAACCAACACGTTTTGCTTCTGAAGATTTATTAGAGCGGCTAGAATTACTAAATGATGTGGAGCTAGTGTTTAAGAACATGGGATTTGGAAAATTATATCGTCTTTGTCATCATACACACCCGGTGTTGGTTCGAGAGTTTGTGGCAACATGTCGTCTTACTTATGAATATCCGAAAGAGCCGGTGGCAAGTGAAGAAAAACTCACATTCTTCCTCAATAAGATATTCCGATCCTTAACTCTCTATGAGTTTTGTGACATCTTTGGGTTTAGTCATGGTGAGGAAGTGTCTTTTTCAAAATTTGTAACTCAACTACATTCTGGAATTTGATTGGGTCAGGGCGTTATACATCAAAAGAGGCTAAGATTTCTAAGATCCGGAATCCCGTATTGAGACTTGTGGCGAAGATCATCAGCAACACATTTTTTTCAAAGCTGAATCGGGTTCAGTTCGTGATGATGAGCTTTGGATGATTTATTATGGTGTAAAGCATCTTTTGGTAGAGTATCATGACAAGCCAGACAACAATGTCAACATTGGTGCTATATTGGCTACTATGTTCGTAAACCTAAAGAGGACAGCTCCTAATTCCAAAAAGCCTTTGCATATGGGTACCATTCTGACGCCTCTCTTTCTCCATTTTGAAGACATACAACTCTCCAATACCGAGACGATTAAAGAGGTTGTACAATCAATATCAAGTATTTGGAGAACTGTCTTATACTGAAGAAGAGAGCTAAATTATACCATCCACTTATATACCCGTTCATGGATCGAGCTGGTAAAACCTTGTTTTGTGAGTTACCACAGCCCAATATCACGTCATTGGTATCTCGTCAGAACATCGAGTTCCTCCCAGGACCTGAGTACCTTGTCAATGAGCTTCACCCGGGAACTGATCCAACTGACCATGCAGACAACGATCCTCAATTGGCAGAGCAGACCACATACCAGCATCGTCACTCTCTATACCCACCCCAACCGTACCAGCTATTGCCATCTGATTCTACGGAATACAACTTACCACCTCTTCCACCACCCGAAGCTGTTGCTGAAAGGCAACAATGGATAATTGATACAAGCGTTATACACAACACGATGCTACACAAGGTATGGGTAGCAATATCTAAGATTAGACCATGCACTTGTTCATCTCGTCCCCAGGTCGAAGAAAACAATGATGAAGAAATGATACCCCAACAGAGGGAAATGCACAATAAGGAAGTAAAAGATGTAACGGAATCTGGAGATAGTCTTCTCAGCAGACGCAGAAAGAAGGCAGGACAGAGCCAGAGCCAAAGCTCCAGCGAGAGCCCATCCAACCACCAGTGATTGTTAGTTTATCGAAAATGAAACAAGTACTTTTATGGCTTCATTAGAATGTTGTTTCCAAAGTTATGTTTGATATTTCTTAAACATTTATGTATTTTTTCAATTGTCTAACTAAAAGTTTTACCGACTTGTAGATTCAATCCTCAGATCAGTCGATATGTGCTACAATTTTACGGTATAACATACAATATAATCAGGATTAAAACTGAATTAAATCAAACCAAAATCACGGAAAACTTGTATGGTTTTCGTGGCCAACAACTGATCGACCGATCCCTATTTCCGATCGATCGATCACATTTACTTTAAATTTTCAGTTACTGTATGATCGATCGATCACAAATAGAGCCCGATCGATCATACAGCAATCGGAAATTTAAAGTCAATGTGATCGATCGATCTTTATAACTGAACGACCGATCATATCCATGTAAAGACACTGAGTCACACATATTAAAGAAAAACACCAAACATCTTATGAAAATTAAGAAAAACATCACACAACTAAAATGTGTTTGTTCGGCTTCACTAGTGGAACTCACAGAGTAAACAAATGATGATATAAAATAAGAAATGATCCTTCAACGCCCAATGATGATAGTCAAAACCCAATCCTGAAATAATAAACATTCAAAATAAACGAAAGAGAGACACAAGTAAAGCCAAAATATATATCAAAATTTCCACTAACCTTACTATATCATTAGATCACATGTCGTTCTGTTGTATCCTTCTTTAGCACAACGGCTACACTTGTGTCTTTTGATCCTTGTGATCCTTGAGATGCCTTTATCTTATCTGCAACAGTTTCATGTCTTCGTCTTTTTGGTCTTCCAGGTTGTCTTCTTGTTTTAGGTGGTAAAACTATTCCAGCTTCAACATCTTCTGGCACACGCCATTCATCTTCAGGAATTCCTATTGGATTAATAGATTCTTCAAAAAACAATCTCCATGCAGTAGTGGTATACACATCATCAGTGTATGCATATATATCAATGCCTACATCAAAAGCTCCTTTTATAGCATGTCTGCAACGAATTTTTCCTATATCGTACTTGCCACAAGAACATGTTCTTTCCTTTAAGTTAACAACAAAGTCGTCTTTTCCTCCTTTTATCTGTAAATGGTTTCTGGTAATCCGATATCCTTTGTAGAATTTACCTTTTCCTATTCTTTGACTTAATCACATTCTCCACCTTAATAGTTAAAGGATCCTTCTGCTTCCCACTTTTTTCTCTACGCTCATAAAACCATCGGGTTAACATTTCTCTGATGCTATCTAACAAAGAAATTACTGGATACTCTCTAGGTGATCTCAAAGCTGAATTTATCGATTCAGCGGGATTGTTGGTGTTAATATCGTATCTGTATCCTTGAAAATGACATCTTGCCCATTTTGTCACATCAGCTTCCTCTAGATAACCTTCAATAGTAGGACTGATGTTGCAAATTGACTTGAAAATTTTCTCAAACTGAGCAACTCTATATGCTTTCGAGGCTTTCGCAACCAAACCAGCTACACCCTTCCCCCTTGTAATACGTTATGACATTATTAATCAAGTGGTGGATGCAAAACCATGTTTAGCCGATGGACAAATTATTCCAATTGATTTAGAAATCGAGAGATTTTTATCTGACACAAAAGCTAAACCTTTATCATCGTCTATGACATTCTTAAGTTGCATGAAAAACCAATCCCACGAAAATTCATTCTCAGAATCAGCAATTCCAAATGCAATTGGGTACAAGTTAGAGTTACCATCTATACATGTAGCAACTAGTAGGACTCCTTTGTATTTGCTCTTCAAAAATGTTGCATCGACTACAATCACTTTGTGAATTGACTTGTAGAATCCTCTTATTGATTGACCAAAAGAAATAAATAGATATTTGAATCTACCATAACAATCAACTTCATAATTTGTATACGTACCAGGATTCGCTTCTTGCAGCATGTACAAGTATTTTAGTATCTTACCAAAACTTTTCTCCGGAATTCCTCTACTTCATTAACTGCATACTCACGAGACTCCCAAGCTTGGTAATAAGTTAGTTCAAAGCCATATCCTCTAAGAACAATATTAATGATATCATTCGATTTAGGCCCTTCTTCACACCCTCATAATGTTTCATAATGAGCTGTCCAATTGTTTTCGCTGAAGGTTTCCTACAGAATTTTGATTTCTTCGAAGGAACACATGTATACTCACCCACAAACTTGTTGATTTTCCAATATGTAGATTGCGCTAAACATTCAGCTCGAAGATACCATTTGCAAACAGAATCAATGCAGTGTATAGACCAAACTTCTTTATCAGATTTAATGACCCTGTAGTCGCAGTTAAACTTGATCGTATACATTTCCATAGTTGATTTTAAAAGTTGCTTACTCCTGTAATAGTTCCCCTCAGCCACCAATAACTCTACCAACTTAGACCCGGTATCATTAACAACCTTACAACCATCGCCACTTTGTTTAGTTGCTTTCCCCAATACTGCTGATTTTCCATGCATGTTAGCGTCATTGAATCCAGTACTACGATAAGGATGTCGCTCCTTAGTATCACCAGATTGCTTCTTAGCATCATCACCTCGCTCTTTATTCAAATCAGAATTGTCTCTTGTGGCATGACCATCAATAGTACCTTTAAACTTTACACACAACTGTAGTGTATTGTTCCTTTTCAAATAGACAACAAATTTTTTGAGTTGTCTATCATTCATCATAACAATGGGAGGACACTGAACACCAACATCAATGGGTAAATAACAGAATTCCGCATCAACTTCACTCTCTTTTATTTCATAGTCTTCTGAAACCATCACTTTTAACTGTTGCATAGATGTTGTAGGTTGAAGAGCAAGTAATCTACCACGTTTTTCTTCATCAACAATAAAACCCCACTCCTTCTTATCATTCAATCTCCATATACCACACTTAACATAGAGATTCAACATATTCATGACAAAACCCAAAAACACTTCTATAGGATTAAACGAAGAAGAACAAAAAAAAGATGAGAAGAAACCGTAAACCCTATTTCAAAACAAAATTAAACCGTCAAGTTTTTATTTTAACATTTTTAATTATTTACTTAATTTAAATCTTAAATATTTCCAAATTTCCTTATATATTCCGAATTATCTTAAATATTTTCTAGATTAGCTTTCCTTATTTTTCGATTCAGTTATTATCTTTATGGCAATTCTAAAAATTTCAGAATACACATTCTAATAATTTCAGAATGTATATTATATTTGCTAGAATGGACGTTCTAAACTTTCTAGAGCATGAGCAAATGTTAGAATACATGTTCTAATTTATCTAGAGCATGACCAAATGCTAGAATACGTATTTTGAATCTTCCAGAATGCTCAATTCTAGATTTCCTAGAACAGATTCTGATTCTGAAATTCCTAGAACATGAGTAAATGCTAGAATACGTAATCTAATTTACCTAGAACATGCCAAAATGCTAGAATCTGTATTCTGCCGCTATAACGCATGTTCTAAATTTTTCAGAACAACCAAAACTGCTACCAAAACTCCTTATAGTCAAAAAATTTCTTCTTCAAATCTTCTTATTTTATGTCTATCTATATGTTTATGTGAATTGTTTTTGAAAAATATGTATAAATGTAGTAGCAAGGGTAATTTCGGAAAACATGACAATATTCAAAAAAAGGATTATATGGACAAACTTCTTGCTAGAGCTCCTTTATTTCCAATTTTCCCTTTGAAAAATAAACTTTTCAAAAGGTATATTTTAGACAATGCCCTTTTTTTTAGGCCACACCCCTCTCTCTTTATATATATATTTTTTTCATTCTTTTTCCTTTTATTTCTTTTCATTTATCATTCAAATAATTTTAACAGAAAAAAACTACAATTTCAAATATTTTTGTGAATCTAACAAAACTCATTTTGTAGGTAAAATCTATCTTTTTATCAGTAAAATCTCTTTAAATCATAGACCATTGTCTTTGATTTCGAATAAATTGGATACAAACACTCTTAGATCATTTCGTGTGAAGTGAGTGATCACCCTAGTCTTATCAAGTGGACTTTCCACGTCCTCTTGTGGCGACTTTCAATCCATAAAACCGCAAGGTGCTCAGGAATTGGTTCTTGCATCACCTCATATTCACCTTTACCTCTCAGTGTTGAAATTGGGCTTACGAATCCTCACCAGGATCGTATCACTCCACCAACTCAATCAGGGATATATTCGATTAAAATCTGTAACATCCTGCTCCCGTGGTTTTGGATCCCGGAGTATAGTCCGGTTAAAAGCTCGTTAAGTCCATTTCCTATTTTATTAAGGAGTCACATTTAAAGGATTTTTTTAGGTTTTTGGACCTTATTTTTTGTGCCATTCTATCAGAGAGAGAGATCATGAGGAGAAAAGAGATAACAGAGAAAAAAAGAGAGGAAGAAAAAGAGGAAAGTGAAGACATATTTGACCAGTTCTGGGAGAAAGGGAAACCGGAAGAGCAAACAAAATTCTCTTCATCGTATAATTCATGGAGGGATGCACGAGATCAATATTTAGCCACAGCCGCAAGAGGATCCCAAATCGGAACTTTGGTCAGAAAGTTATGACTGTTCTACAAAGGCGGATCTTTGCCGATCGAATTCCACCGCCAACCAACCGGTGAACCCTAAGGAGTTAGAAGAATATCTATATGTCAAAGGAAAGCCCAGATGTTAGCTTTACAGATACGCTTACCGATCGTGGTTCCGGTGTAAATTCCGGCCAGAATCGGAGTTTGAAGATGACGGCAGCTGTAACCTAATTTGGGGAAAACCCCAGCTGTTTTCAGAAACTAAGTTATATTTGTGGAAAATTTCTATTTTTGGAAATTTTCTAATTTGGGAAGTTTATATTTAGGAAAGTCCAACAAATGAAAGTTTGGACACTAGAGTTCAGAAGAAGAAAGTCCAGAAAGGAAAGTTTTCTGAAAAGGAAAGTTTGGACACTAGAGCTCGGAAGAAGAAAGTCCAGAAAGGGAAGTTTTCTGAAAAGGAAAGTTTTCCGCAAAGGAAAGTTTCCCAGAAAGAAAAATTTCCTAAAAATGAAAGCATGAGTTGTCTCCGTCTTCCAGTGGCTAAGATGAGGGCTAACCACACAATCCCACCCTTTCACATTTCCGTATTACTTTGGCTGAAGCTCTACCATCGAAGTTTAGTTGTAAAATATGTAAGGTCTTTATGATTGAGTTTATGTGATCAAGTAAACTTTCTTTTATGTTAAACCAGACGTAGGATATTTAGATGATTTTACATATTGTTTGACTCTCATGTTGATGTGTTAGTGATTTGGTATATATAGTATGTGTATTAGGGGACTTGGGCGGGGTGCAAGGTTGGATTATTGTATTACTGGAGTTATGTATGGCCTCTACAGAGGGTATGACTGGGCACTATTCCATACGTGAGTGTGATTGGGCACTATCCCATATGCCTCGACGGAGGGTGTGATTGGGCACTATCCCATACTAGCCTTGACGGAGGGTGTGATTGCGCACTATCCCATACTAGCCTCGACGGAGGGTGTGATTGGGCATTATCCCATATGCCTCGATGGAGGGTGTGATTGGGCACTCTCCCATACTAAATCCTCAATGGAGGGTGTGATTGGGCACTATCTCATACTAGGAACCATTGTTTGTTTCTGCTTGGGTGCTTTAGGTTCCGTGTTTATTACATGTTTTAGAGCTAGACTCTCGTGGTTGTGGTCTTAATCCGGGTATGCGGAGTTGCGTGTTGCCCCTAGCATTCCACACCTTACTGAGTAACTCCCATGTTTCTTACCCTTTATTTTCTTGCAGGTTATTTTTATAAGGTTTTTGGCTGGATCGTAAAGTCAACACCCTGACTAGGATTTTGCTTGGAGTCGGATATTACAAAATCAGTGTTCACAGCCTAACATTTTGATCATTAGGTCATCGTCATTGCCTCTCAGTAGCCAAACTAGGCTGATGGATATACCGCAGTTTACTGAGGTGTGACATCACCATTTAAGCCAAAAGTATTTGTCTATATGTTTCATTTTTGCCATAGTGATAGGCTGATAGCATAACAAAATCTAGAATGATCTAACTTTTGTATTCCAAGACAATCTCGAATGATCTAACTTTTGTTCTGAGTTCATCTTGGCCGTGTTTGAAAAAAGTTCTGATTTTCCTGCAGAGATTAAAATAAAATAAAAACTCAATAGCTAGTGAGAACACAAAGGGGCAATATATGCGCAATTAAAAGGTTTGGAAGCTGAACAAGAACATGCTGAACAAGAGTTGACTATTTTGCAAGGTAAACATTATCTTGGTAAGATTAGATTATTGTTTATGTGCACATCCCTTTTTTACCAAAAAGTGGTGAGAATCACAGGCTTCAATCAGCAGCAACTAGCCTCAGATGATCTAGAACAAAGCGCTTTGTTGTTATTTGTCTTGATGCAATCATGTGTGTTTGTAATCGTACTTTAATTTTTGGGTTTGTTGTTATATTGCTTAGCCAAATGGTTTCTGCTTGAAAACAAGCAGACCTTGGAGAGAACTTTTAAAGGATAATCCTCAAAAGAGATTAACCATGGATAACCCATGCCTGCCCAATGGAGATCCTATAGCGGGTTTCAAAGGCTATGATGTGAACATGATAGAATAGACTTCGGAGGAGCTGCATATACAAACTAAGTTGAGTCAGGGGCTCAGAGATACGCTCTTCTATGAACATTTTGGAGGGTTTTAGGTCTACAAGACTGGCGAGCATCTTGTAGCAGCTCTTCGTTACATCAATGGTGGAGAGGCTGTACATGTCTCATGATGATCTGATCGCCAAAGAAAACAAATTCATATACTCTAGATGCTGGTATATGTTCTTCCCATTTATCATTAAAACTATCATTAGTTATTAAGTTTGGAGCTTTTTATTAGTCTTTGGTTTTTATGTTTCATGGCCATCAGCAAACTGGAAGTTCACTTTTCCAATGACCGTAACAAAGAAACAAGAAAAGACCTTGGTGAAAACAGAATTAACGAGAGAGAAAAGAGAAAGGCAAAAAAGATGATGATGACAGAACCAAGTGTCTAGCTCAATTGATAAAGATACTAGGAAAAGTCTACAGATCGCCGGTTTGAAGGACGTTTGGGACGAAATTAATATTACATTATGTGGTTTCGGGACTGAGAGGATGTATAGGCTTTGGCCCAAAACCTCTTGGTATTCAAAAGAAAACAAAAAAAGATGATGATGACGAAGCATTGTTCGTTGCAAAAGCTGGAGAAAAAGTTGAAAAGGCAACAAAGAAATACCAACGATTCAAAACTCTGGCGAGTCTTGAACCTGACTAGAACTGGGCATTCGGATTTCCGGATCGGATCGGAATGAATTTTTTGGATTTCAGATTTTTCGGATAGGGGAAATATGAATCCATTCGGGTTATAATCGGATTTCATGCACCTAATGCTTACACTCCACCATGGATGAAGCGATAATTCTCTGTGGGACATGCATTGCCACTCACTCGTCCACCAGATGTCCGTGCTTCAGCCAAGTCAAGCTACTGACTTTCAAAACAAGCGCTTAGTGGGAGGTAACCCACTTGTAAGTTTTTCTTTTTCTTTCTCCTTTTGAGTCATTTTTCTTCTTGCTTTTGAGTCAGTTTGTCTTTTGATCTTCAGTGGAACTTGTTGGAACTTGTTATGTTAAGATATTATGTTACTATTTGACTTGTTTTGGAGCTCTTAATTAGGAAATCTTATGGAAAAATGAATTGAATAGCAAAGGATAGATGATTTTGGAACTTCACCATCCTGTAATGGTCTACATGTCGATTGACACATGCAACTCTTGTCGATCGACACACACGCACAACATTAAGGTCACGATTTTCAAAACTTAACAATTCACTCTTGTTCCATTTTTATTTATTTCTTTCACCTTCCTTAAGCTTGATTCCACTGGGGACAGTGTAGTTTAAGTCTGGGGGAGGTTGATACTAACTCTATTTATTCTTTTGAGAGTAAGTCCCAATTTTTCTTTTATTTTTCAACATTTTGTTTTATTGAGTCCAACCTAGTTAGAAACTATGAACTATCTCTTGGTCTTTTGTTGTTTTCTTTGTTTTCTGGTGACCATTGTTGCATAACTTATTCAAATTCGACTAATGGAAAAACCTCAATTCTGACCGGTTAACTAGAGATCCCTATACTTACAATAGATGCCCGCTATAGCCTGAGCTAATTTATGTCAGTTCCTTTTACCTCATGGACGAATTCGGTGTTTGAGAGATTGACTTTTCATTCATATCTGACATGATAAAACCAAAGTAAGTTATGATGTCTAGTCTCCCCAAAAGTTGTTACTAATAATAAAAGCCTTTAGGTATAATCTATGAATAATCAAATGATTCTCTGAAGTAGAAGCAGGTAAGAGAAATATATGCCCCCACATTTCTACTTCTTAAGAAGATGATGAAAGTAGAGTTGCTGTGAGGGTAGGAGCGATCCTGTGACCCGTTATTCCCTTCTAATAGCCTACCTTTATAGACAAAAGAAAAATAAAATAATATGAAATCCAAAATAACCAAGGATTTAAGTCTGGGGGAGACCAAAACATCATTGTTGTTGTGAGGTTTTTCTTGTTATGGTATAGGATGACAGCTGAGTCTAGAAGGGTCTTGAACACTCAATTCAGAAATGAGACCCAGCGATGAATGGCTTACTAAAGGGATATGTTGTTAAGTTGTGGTGGGTATTGAGAAGACTGCGAGTGACTATGGTGAATGTACATGGTGGTTAGTCTCTGAATAGTTCTTGTACCATGTGGATTACATGATGACTGGTAAGCACAATGTTCTAAAGAATAGGTGAGTTTCGCGATTTCCAAACTTCTTCCTTGATTTAGTTTTTTTGTTTCTTGAGGGCAAGCAAAAGCTAAGTCTGGGGGAGTTGATATATCATGGGTTTTATGGTTTTTAGCCATGATATACATATTGGTTTTAGAGTCTTTTGTATATATATATATATTGATTTTATTAGGTACAAATGTGAGATGGACCTTGTTGATACATTATGGAGCAATTATGGAGCATTGTAGCTGAAAAGTTGGAAAGTTATTGTTCATCAGCACTGTTCACTGTTACTGTTCATGTCGACCGACACATGTGAACAGTATCGGTCGACATGGTACTATTCACGCTGAAGATTATCTGTTGTTGCCTAGAAGTTTTCTTTATTTGCAATTAGTCCAATTTCGTGTTTTAACATATATATAATATTTTTAGGTCATTATTTAGACCTATGCATTATTTTCTACAGCCACTTATTCAGAGATTTTTTGGAGAAGATTTCTAAACTCTTATCTTCTTTTAATTTATGTTATGCAATTTATTCAGACAATGATTTGTGTTTCATCTATTATGTCTGAGTAGTTTACTTGTTAGATCTAGGTATTTCTAGGGTTTATGATGGTTTGTTGAATTGGGCAATCATGTTAGGTTATCTATAATATTCTTCATCTAGATTTGAATCTATACTAGTTCTAGGCTAGCCGCCAGAATCTAGAATCATAGGAATATTAGTAGGTGTGAGAATGCTATTGATATCCTGACCCAATCTTAGATGAGCAAACAGCCTTTTCACAGCGAGAGTTGGTTTAGCAATTTTGTAAACATATCATATCTGATTATCATAGAGACTCTATTTATTGGTATTTCGCAAAGAGATTTGGTTTGCTTCTGTTTAGAGGATAGATGTCGTCGCAGCGAGAGTTGGATAGATATTATATTAGTGTTATGAGTTTAAGAACCGAACAAACAATTGTATCCTGATTATAGAACTGCCCAGTTCACATTCCAGAGTATTCCCTAATTGATTTCCCTAGGTCTAGCTTATTTATCATCTGAATTTACATCACATTAATCTTAGTTATCTTTCATTGCATTGTTTTATTTAATTCACATTCATTGGTTTAACTTAATTCAAAACTGATAATCTATTGTGTGAACTAGAGTCCTTATGAATTCGATCCCTAAGTAGTACAGTGATCTCTTAATTTGAGAGAGTAGCTCTAAGGGTAAATTTGAGCATATCAGCGCCATTCTAGAAGCAATTTTTTCTGTAGAGATTTTGTCATGTACAAAAAATCTCTAACTTCTTCCAGACACCGGCAATAGTCGTCTAATCAGAAACTTCAATGATGACTTCATCTTCAAAACACAACAAAATCATCAAGTGTGCCTTCTCTTCAAGAGTAACCATCTCAGCAGCGTCGCCTCCCTTGTCTTTTGACAGCGGCGTCCATAAACTTTGTTACTTTAACAAAGCTTTCATCTTGATCTGCCAGAGACCAAAACTGTTCCTCCCAGAAAACTTGTCAATCTTCACGTTCATCGCAGACATCTTCTCACCAGGTTACAGATGTGGAAATTCCCAGAACCTTGAGCTCTTATACCAATTTGTTATAACGAATGTGAGCAAGATAACAATAACGTAAAGAACATGACACATATTTATGTGATTCACCAACGATCTTGTTTGCTATGTCTATGGGAAAAGAGACAGAGTTTATTACTGGAGATAATACAGATATTCATAATACATTGGAGGCTAGGCTAAAGAGAGTATTAATAGGAAAACCCTAATTAACAGGACCCTGATTAACCTCAATGGATTGGATCTAATTTTATGGGTCTAATCTATTCAAGTCATATCTAACATATATGAATATATTTCAAATATTTCCTTCGATGAAAATGGTGACTCTACATGACACCTTCGAGTGATATAAAGTTTCACAATTTCAAGGGAGAGATTTTGTGGATAGCCAAAGTCCATAATCTCTGCAATTCCATACCAAATATCACTACTTAGATGTTGCAACAATATAATACCAACTAAAAAGTAAACAACAAATAGATTCGAATAAAACACTATGAGAATATCAAATATTAACCCTGGAAGACATTCAATATAACCATGAAGAAAATTACAGAATCTTTCAAAGTGCTCAAAACCATTATCCTTCCCTTAACATCGATCATCTCTTAGGGTATATCAAATTTAAATGTTCATTCCTACTATCAAATGTTTCAATATCATCTTGGAATTGATTTCAATAACACGAACACCTTCAAATGAAATTATAATAAAGAATTCATTTGCCAAATAGGAACAAATTTTTTTATTAAAATCAAGTATAATCTAGATTAAAGCCCGATAGAGAACTAGCAAGTCATTCATTACAATAAAGAAGATTTTAACTATTTCCTATGAAGGAGTTACATGATGATGAAAATATACAATAAGAGCAACAATAGCTAGCAAAGGAAGGAGTTGATCATACTTAAGCAAAAGAGAAGGATATGAGTTCTAATTCAACAAATTATTACATCGGAAATAGTCAACATCTTCTCAGCTATGAATCAGGATAAGTGGTTATTGTAAATAAAGAGGTAGAGGAGATAGCGTAGGTTTTTCATTTGGGTTAAAATAGGGCACTGAGTTTATCATCTTTCTCTCCTTAGCCAATATGGCGGCCTTTGCTTATAGCCAATGTGGCGGCCTTTGCTTGCCTATTTAGGCCCGAGCCCTTTAACTTTAAAGCAGGCAAGTTTATAACTTACACACCAAGCCAGTATATATACCTTTCCTCAAGCAGGATATTTCTTTGCGAATCACTCTTCTTCCAGGCTTAAGAAGCAGGCAGGCCTAGTCAAAAAGAAGACTGATCAAAGCCGACCATGTTTGTTTACTCTTTCAAATGATCGACTTGAATGGAGATGAGAATTAAAAATATTCATTCAAATAGATCATCTAAATGAACAATTTGAATGGCTTTTAAAATTAGGCTAAATTTTCATAATCATCTAGATATTCAAATTGGATCATTTGGATGGAGATGATTCATCCTAAATAACAAATGACAAATGTACCTCTAACTATTGTCTCTTATTATTTTAATTTGTATTAAACATATTTATATCAACAATAATTTATAAAATATAACGTATTCCCGATTTTCCACAAAAAGTTAAGTTTTTTTTTGAATAATATATCTTCGAGATTTTGCGGTTTCGCCCCAAAACATCATTTTGCAATTTGTCAAAATTTGGTTTTATCATTTTGGCGAAAACCAACATTTTACAATGTTCCGTCGAAATTGCAGTTTCACGGTCTTGGCGGAAAAACATCATTTTGCGATTTTTCTGTCAAAATTACAATTTTACGATTTTGGCGGGAAAACATCATTTCTTGTCAAAATTGCGATTTCACAGTTTTGGCAGGAAAACACAATTTTGTATTATTCACGTTTTTGACGAAAAATGTCATTTTGCGATTTTTAGTCAAAATTATGGTTTTACGATTTTGGCGAGAAAATGTCATTTTTGTCGAAATTACAATTTCACGGTTTCAGCGGGAAACCACCATTTTGTAATTTCATGTGTTTTGGCGAAAAATGTTATTTTACGATTTTTTTTGTCAAAATTACGGTTTTAATGGTTTTGCGGGAAAATGTCATTTTCGTCAAAATTGCAATTTCACGGTTTTGGTCGGAAAACACCATTTAGTAATTTCATGTTTTTTTGGCAGAAAATGTTATTTTGCGATTTTTTTCGTTGAAACTACGGTTTTAGCAAAAAACGTCATTTTCGTCAAAATTGCGATTTCATGGTTTTGGCGAGAAAAAGAAAGTGTGCAGTTTCACATTTTTGATGGAAAATGTTATTTCGCGATTTTCTGTCAAAATCACTATTTTACTATTTGGGGTGGGAAAACATCATTTTCATCAAAATTGTGATTTAACGGTTTTGGCAAGAAAAAAATATTTTACGATTTTCCGTCAAAATAGTGGTTTTACTGTTTTGGCAGAAAACATCAATTTATGATTTCTGTCAAATTGCGATTTTATGGTTTTGGCGGAAAACACGCAATTTTTGATTTTAAATCAAAAGTGTGATTTCACGATTAAAAGTTTTTGCGGAAAAATATTATTAGTATTTTAATATATTAATATATTTATGGTTTAAATATTATGTTTTTTAAATATGTTTAAGATTTAAAAATAACTAAATTAAATAATGGACATTTTAGTCATTTTCTTATTAAAAGCATTTAGATGGAGATGAAAATTTACAAAACTAAACAAACAAACAAAACTTCATTTTAATGGATCATCAACCTAAAATATAATCAAACAACAATCAAATGGATCATGCAAATGGATTATTTTGATGGCTCATCTAAATGGAAATAACAAATGAACAAACAAACAGGTCCAGAGATTATTGCCAAGGGAAACCTATCTAGCCAGACTGAGTTTGCCACCACTCTATCCAAATCAACAATGAACTAATATAAAAAGGTTATGTAACTATATCTAACATGTCACTCCACAAGAGCACAACATATTCGGGAAAGTGAAGAATGAGGATTCCAATATAGTTTACAAAAACCAATGATACTGAAGCAGAATTATTATTATGCAAAAATGACCAAAACAATATTCTACCAAACAATACATTATTGTATGCCGCCTCATGTTATATAACTTACTCAAATTGCAAGAATATAAAGAACGAAACCTCCAAAACCAAAACTATAAATTGTAACAGAAGAAAATAAAACAGAGAATCAATCATTCGTCACCATCATCATGTTTCGCCAATTAGTTCCCCAAGCCATCCAAGTAGCTCTGTAAATCTTTTAAACCCTCCGCAGAGAAGCTACGATGAACTCTCAACCTCGGTGCAACCAAGTTCGGTGGTGGCTGTGGCTGAAGACATACAACCACAGCCGTCACATTATCCCCACTCTTCCTCTTTATAGCTTCTTCAACCAACTCTTTACTACACATGACTGGGTCATTGTGCTCCTGAAGTCTCCTCCTAGCAAAATCTACAGCGTTCTGGCTCATGAACACATCCCAAACCCCATCGCACCCGATTATGAGGAACTCGTCCTCTTCGGTTAGTTTAGTTGTCATGAGCTCAGGCTCTGCAATCAGTGGTCCACCTTCAGAACCGTCTTTCTTCTTCTTCATGCCTTCCATATGAAAGTCCCCGAGCGCACGAGCCACATTAAGTTGACCATTTAGATACCCGTCGTATACATATCCACCTGATGCCTCGATGCGTCTTCTCTCCTTACTGCTCATGGGTTTGTGGTCTTTTGACATTTCAATCGCTTTTCCCTGACGGCACAATACCGCTCTACAATCTCCAGCATTTGCTACCACCAACAACCTGTTACAACAAAACTAAATGCTACACAGCAGGCAAAAAAGAAAAAAAAGGTCTTGAGCAAAGTATATCTTAGACTAGAAGACCATAACTTGTATTTCAACATCAATTTAACAAACTTTGATAAAAGGTATACACATAAAGCTAAGATGATAACTACAGTATAGCATGCAGAAGCAAATACGGGTACAGAGTAACATCTACAAACGAATTACTGTTCCAGGATTGTGTTCAAGGTCAAGATTATGCACACTACACAGTTGAGGATAACATGGTTCTATTCCCCAATAGTTTGTTCCTTACTTAACCAAGATGTAAAGACTAAGTAGAGAACAACTAATACAGGAGACAGTTCAGCGTAACATTTTCTCCTAAAGACGACCACACAACTAGCAGGGCAAACATAAATACAAAGTGATGTACATTGCTAGTCTACCTATGCAGTCTTAGGTAATTTTAAGAAATTTAGGTAAGACGCAACTTGAAAGATAATAAGAGTTGAATCAACAAACCTTCCAAAAAGAATAGCTGCTAAAGCAGTAGTTCCCGAAGCAAGGCTCCCATCCAATGCACAAGCCTCTGAGAAGGCAGTGTCTGTTTGAAGAAACGCTGAAGATAACACCTTATCGATTTCACTAGGAAACTCTTGATCCTCAACAATGTACCTCGGTATATGGTAACACGCAAAATCAGCAGCATGTTTCCCACCATGTCCATCAAATACCTAACATAAACAGAATTGGTTCAGAATCAAAATCAATCGGGTGTAATTTGCCGCAACAAACAAAATGTACAAAATCAAGAAAAAGTGAAGAGCTTTACCCCGTAAAAGGCACTTGGACCGTCTTCCTCAGTAGTCTGAAGACCATAACTATCCATGAAATTATCAACACAGAGATAAGCATCTTCCATGCTTGACCTTGAGCCAACATCAGACCAAGCTCCAGAACGCATTGCAGGAACAAACTCAGACTTATTCTTCTCTATGGTAAAATCATTCTCAACAGATAAATCTGATACCTTTGTCTTCACCTACCAAAAAATTCATTCAGAAACCTCAAAAGCATCTTATAATTGTTCTCTTCTTAATTATATAAAAACGCATTCAATTCAATTGATTCAAATTAACTTCAAGCAAATTAGGAAACCAATAATGAGATTCATAATTACAAAATCAATTAAGATAACTATCGCATCAATTAAGCCTCAATTTATCCAAAATTGAGTTGAAAGAAAGGAATCTTACGAGAGATGGGTGTCGAACCAGCGACCTCTTATTACACGGCGACAATAAACGTTCGCCGTCGAAGTTTTGCCGATATGCGGCGGCGGAGGAAGAGGAGAAGAGAGGATTCGGCGGTTTTCCGCCGTAACTCGAACTCCCATTCTCCGGATCAGAAATTCCTCTAGTTTCTTCCATATTGCATCATCATTGCGAGAACAGAACGGAAATATAAATTTATAAAATAAATAGCGAAAAGAGCTAACGAGTCAACTCACGAGTCAGCAACTCAATTAAACGAGTCGAGTAAAAACGATTTTTTATTTTTCTGAGAATGTTGCTCTAGATAAGAGATTCATGAACAATGGCTTTAGAATCAATGGCAAAAATTGTAAAAAGGTCGCAGAAATTCTAGGGTTTAAGAAAATTAGGGTTTTGAGGTAGAAATTAGAAAATGCTTTTGGGAGAGATATAAAATTGTTCGCCGGCGGAGGCGAGAAATACGAGTCCGACGGTTATTTAATGGAAGATAAAACTCGAAAAAGGAAAGCAACGTGGAAACACAATACGCGGACGTATCAACCTTTTTTGAGATTTCCTTTTCTTTGCTTTTTCTTTTGTTTGTTTAAAGGATCTTTAAAATTTTTGTTTTGTCCTATTTACATATTTACATATTAGAATATCCTTTAATTTTTCTTGCTTTAACCTTCTAGATTAGAAAATCAAATTTTCCAATATGTGTTTCCTCCTTATTATACACATCATCAAAATATTTAACCTAACTTAAAATAATTTCATAGCCTCTAAACTGGATAAAATACTAAGAACCAATAAAAAAACAAACCAAAATTAATTCAAAAAATAAATATAGAATATGAATCGAATCCAGACCAAAAAAATATTTGAATGGATACTGAACTCTTATATCAAAAAAAAAAATTGTACTCTAACATAAAAGTATGGGAATTTAATGAAAAAATACCCTCAACTTTAGTCTCATCCATATTAAAACCTTCAACTATTGTTTTAATAAAAATCCCCTCAACTTTAATCTGTTAATAGATTTGATCCTCTGTAAACCGTTTCTGTTTCCGGTGACGGAATGTTGTTTTTACGACATAAAACATCGAGGCATTTATATTTTTCATAAAAACAACAAAAAAAAAACTGAAAATAACATAAAGTACATGTAAAAATAAGAAATTGGAAACTTATGGTTTCGGTTTCGTGATTTTATTGTGAATTTTTAATGGGAAAAATGTCAAAAAAAACGCGAACTTACATTTTTGGGACGTTTAAATTATGAACTTACAAAATTCCGTTTAAATGCTCAAGTTTTGCGTTGACTCAATATTAAATAGCAAACTTTCGTTGACTGGACCATTTGAGGCACATCGTTAAATTGATGTTGACGGTGTTAAAACTTCCGTTACCAACTTCCGTTAATCAATATGACGTCGTTTCAAATTTTACTAAAAACCATCAACTTTCAAAATGTGGACGTTTAAATCATCAATTTTAAAAAAATGTCGTTTAATTGCCAAAGTTTTCAATGATTTCATAATTAAATGCTTAACATGTGTTGACTGTGCCATTTGAACCATACTTTTAAATCAAGTGACGGAGCACGTTTATGGGGTTAAACTGTCTGTTAGCAGCTTGTGTTTCACTAAACGACCAATGTTCTGGCAACTATTGATCATTCATTTCTTTCTTCCCGTCACTTCATCGAGATCCAACCATAATCAAGAAGTTAAACTTTTTGTCAAATTAAAACCCGTCATTGGAGAAACATAATCCAATGAAGTCTTTGCCACCTGAAATCTCCAGAAATTCGTATGAAATTCTCTAAAACCCCTCAAAAAATAGTGTTTCTTAAGCGTTGGGTAATAACCGATGATATCCGCATCCATTGAATTGGTTATTAAAATAATATTTAATATTAAACTAATACTAAGTTAGAATCAATTCATAAATCCTCTGTTCCATCGAGTTCAAAAAATTCCATGAGATTTTTGGAGATTTCAGGTGGCAAAGACTTTGTGTGATTATGTTTCTCTAAAGACGGATTTTAATTTGACAAGATTGTTAACTTCTTGATTATGGTTAGATCTTGATAAATGACTGGAAGAAAGAAATGAATGATAAATCATTGTCGGAACATTGGTCATTTTAATGAAACGAAAGCTTCTAATAGACAATTTAACCCCTAAACGTGCTCCGTCACTTGATTTAAAGTCATGCCTCAAATGGCACAGCCAACAAAAGTTAAGCATTTAATTATGAAGTCATCGAAAACTTTGGTATTTAACCGACATTTTTAAAAAAGTTAATGATTTAAACGTCCACATTTTGAAAGTTGATGGTTTTCAGTAAAATTTGAAACGATGTCGTTTTGATTAACGGAAGTTGGTAACAGAAGTTTTAACACCGTCAACGTCAATTTAACGACGTGCCTCAAATGGCCCAGTCAACAAAAGTTTGCTATTTAATTTTGAGTCAACGCAAAACTTGAGCATTTAAACTGCATTTCGTAAGTTCATGATTTAAACGTCCCAAAAATGTAAGTTCACGCTTTTTTGATATTTTTCCCAATTTTTAATAGATAAGTTTGGTGTTTAGGATGTTATAAAATAAATAAAATACACAAAAACATGAACAAATATATAACAATTTAAGATGTTGAAAAATATTTTGTTTCAAGAAATCGATTAAAAAAAACCCCAGCAATCTTGTTTAACAAAAAGAAAACTATTAGTAGTCGTACAAAAAAATCCCAGCAACCTAAAGTAGGCACTACCCCAGCATTAACTTTGAAGAGAAGATTGTGTTGGCTCAGTGGCTGAGTTTTCTTCTGCCACAGTTTTCTGTTTTTTTCTTGGTCTTCCTTGAGGCTTGTTCGGTGGTTTTGGTACCGATTTACGCTTGCATGAACGTCTATTGTGTCCAACTTGTTGACAGTTTCCGCAAGTCTACAAATGAAAAAAAAAACAGAAAAGTAAAAAAACTTGCAATGAAAATTTATCAAAATCAATTTTGTTTAATGTTCATGTGTCTACCATTTGAATTTTTTCATGTGGAGAAGGAATTTTAGCTGGAAGAGGTTCAGTTGGATCTCGGATCCTGTCATTGTTTTTCGGTCTTCCTTGCATGAGCCTGTCTGGAGGAGGCATAACAACAACATCACTATGAGTTTCCCACAATTCCATTCCATTAACAGGAAGAAGCAACGAGCTGTAACAGAGCTTCCACTTCTCAACTGAATACCAATCTGAGACCACAGTTTCTGGTAGCTTTGTTTCTTTATATTCCTCCCACATAGCCGACATTATGTGGCAGCATGGTATACCGCTCACATCATATGCCCTACAAGAACAAGAAACACCATCTCGTACATACACCCGATACTTATTTCTCCCATGGTCCACCTCATACCATCCTCTTCCAGCCTTAAGTGGATAACATCATTTAAGATTCTTTTTTCGCTTTTCAATTATAGCTTTTGCCTTTGGTGTGATTAGTCCTGTAGCATTCTGCATCTCTTTAATCTTTAGCAGGTTACTGGACATAACATGTCTCCTTATATCTTCTAGCAAAGCTACCACCGGTTTGCATCGAGCATCTTTTAGCACAGCATTATATGACTCGCTTATGTTGTTCTCCACAGTAGAAGACTTTGTAAAATCATTAAAAAAAAGCTCTGTAATAAAGGAAAAATATTCATATTAGAAAAGTTGACACAAACATTTTACAGAAATTTTTTAAAAAATAGATAGCTTAAGAGTTTTGCTAGACCTCTTAATATTGGACAAATTCACCCAAAAAATGCTGGATAGGTTCAGAATATATGTTAGACTAGTGGAAAAATAATGATGAATAGTAAACAGAATTAATACCTGGACCATTTAGAACTCACACTTTTTTTCACTTCTTCATAAGCTTCAGGTCTCACACTCTTCATCTTCTCAAGTCTTTTATCAAAAACTAGCATATTGTATGCTTTTGCACACTTCCAGAATAATCCATGCAGATTTCCCGACTCACCGTGTCTTTTCCTCAAGTTGGCCCAAATGTGTCTAGCACACATTCTATATTCTGCATAAGGAAGGACAGTTTTGATAGCATATATCAGCCCCTTTTGCTGGTCCGATGATAATGCTAGTCCATTTCCAAGTTCCAAATTCAAGTCTTCTTGTAACAATGTCATGAACCACTCCCAATTGACTTTGTTCTCTACTGGAACAATAGCCCACGCAATAATAAACATCTGGTTATTCAGATCTCTGCCCACAGCAGTTAAGAGTTGTCCTTTCATGCGTCCTTTCAAAAATGTTCCATCCAAATGAATTATGCGTCTGCAAGCACTTTTCCAACCAGTTTTCTGAGCTTCAAAGTATGTGTAGAACTTCTCAAAAACTTTATCTTTTGTCCCTAATATAACGGGTTGAACCAGGATTTGATTCACAAAGCTCCTCCACATAATCATACATCCTTGTAAACTGCTCAGCATATTCATCACTTAAGATGTGTAACATAATCTGTCTTGCACTCTGACATTTTGTTTTTGGAACCCGTAGACCTTGGATTAGCAACCTTTGCATAATCTGATTCACACTCAAATCTCTATTAGTTCTAAACTCATTTAGAAAATCAGCTGCTATCTTAGGTGCGCTGTAAAGATTCACCACACCTGTTGAGAAACATGTGTGAGTTCCTTTGTAAGATCTCACAACCATATTCTTAGACCGACTGTTTATGGAGGCATATATCCTCCAAGCACAACACTCTTGTATGCATGTTGCGGCTACTTTTTTACTTTCAGATTTTTGAAAATGGATATTGACCTTCTCTTTGATAGCATACTTCTCAATTGATTTCTTGCAACTTTCTTTGGAGACAAAGGCTTGGCCAACAAAAAACTCATGTTTTTGA
This sequence comes from Cardamine flexuosa, assembly GCA_963555745.1. Taxonomy (NCBI): domain Eukaryota; kingdom Viridiplantae; phylum Streptophyta; class Magnoliopsida; order Brassicales; family Brassicaceae; genus Cardamine; species Cardamine flexuosa. The sequence continues at coordinate 18,248,613 of OY743217.1, forward strand.
CCATCATCATCAGAATCATCAGTTTCAGCATAATCATCGCAGTAAAAGTCAATATGTTCATCTTCATCCTCGGGTTCCTCTTCCTCTTCTCCAGTAAGGACATCATTGAGATAAGGATCATCAGCTCTAACAACATATAGATTCATGCTCTCCAACTCATGAGTACTCTCAATCATTTCTGCAACATCAAGATCACTACACAATTCCTTCTTATTCTGCTCTTTTATTCTTGATGAAAAATACGAAAACCTACTCATGTTTTCTGAAAAACCTTCATTCTTAACCATATCTAATAGCATGGATACACTAGGATTTTGAAAGTCCACCCTACACCGCCTTATATCACCACCATTGTATGAACCATCTGATGCCCAATATCCACCAACGTGTAGTCGAAAAAAACATGTCCTGCATACAAAGAGAAAAACACAAGACAAAAAATCCAAAAGCATGGGATTATTATGAGTAAAATCTGTTTACACATGTCTGAATGATGTTGATTTTGTGTGTCAATTTTGTATATCATATTGCTAAATGCTTAATTTTAATTCTTCATATTGTGGTGTGGAAAATACAGTGGCACATTTATAGAACTTAAACAAAAGAGAAAACATTATCTGACGTGAAGAATCTCATTAACTTTTGTTTTTTATTTTCAAGCTTCAGTGTGACGATCAAAAGGTACTATGCAGTTGTTCTTTTATATTATATGTATCAAAATCAATGTGAGAAATACCATAGTAATCAAATGAATTTGACTTACCTCAACATCATAGAACAATCAAACCAGTAGATCTCTTGCTCTCTACAACCTCTGCTCTCACTTTTCGTTTAGAAATTTCTTAGGTTTTACGGTTTTAGGATTTAGGGATTTTTTAGGTTATATTTATATTGTTTTATGTTATTTTTAATTAAAAGTCTTGTTGTTTTTATAAAAAAATACAAACGCCTTGATGTTTTATGTCCTAAAAATAATATTCTGTCACCGAAAAAGGAAGCGGTATACGGAGGGTCAAATCTATTAACGAACTAAAGTTGAGGGAATTTCTCACTAAAACAATAGTTGAGGGTTTTAATATGGATGAGGCTAAAATTGAGGGGTTTTTCATTAAATTCTTTAAAAGTATCAATTACTCAAAATTGCAATTATAAACTCGACTATCTCAATAATGTTAGGCTAAAATATCCAAAACAATCAAAATAATTGAACAGAAAGTTTAACTTAGTAGACGTTCAAATTTAATAGTTTATTAATTTGATATGGTTTTTTAGTTAAACCAATAATTTTAGGAAAACAATCAATAATCTTACCGAATAAATAAATAAAAATACTTTAAATATTTATAATATATAGCATAAATGCCCTTTTGACTTAAAACATAAATTCCCCAAGAAAAATAACATTAAATCTATGTTTATATGTATATAATTTGATTTTTCTAAATTATATTATTTTTTAATAATTTATTTTACTAACTATATATAACCAAAAAACATAATTAAATTTTGATTACTCAAAAAATATTTATTTGATGAAATCAATATGTTATTATAAATTAATATATCATTATAAATGTCAGTATTTCTCGTCTCATGACGGAAAATAGTGGGTATGAGACAAAAACAAATAATTCGGATAACAAAAAAAACATTAGTCAGACAAATTTTGTTTTTAAAATAAAGAAAAAAATTTATGTAATGGTACGGATCAAAATTTTGAGTAAATAAATTAGGTTATCAAAATTTCACTAATTTTATTTTGATAAGAGTTGTCAAATATGCTAGGTTAGAATCCACATTGAGACAGATATTTGAAGAATTTAGGATAATGTTTTAAAAGAAATTAGAGTAAATTTTTAGAATTTTTGTTTTTATAATTTTCATTAGTTTTATAAAAATTAAATATTCAAATGATAAATCATGTTTCCCTAAATTTTTTGGGTTAAAATTATCGAACGGATACTTATTTAAAAATAAATAGTTAGACGAGACGAATTTTCTGTTTCAAAAATAGGTATACCTAAATTATATACTTAAATTTAAATTATAAAAAAAAAAGAATTCAAATCTGATTTACAACCCCCAATAAAACTGTTAGAAATATATTGATTAGTTTAGAATATTGAATATCTTAAATTTAAATATTTTAAATTTAAATATTATAAAAATATTTCCGAACGTAGGTGCAGATCCGATTTTAGTTAAACTTTATATTTGGTCAACCATAAAATTGAAAAAATAAACTTTATATTTGGTCAATCATAAAATTGAAAGAAAAAAATCACCTTGACTCGGTGTCGTGGTAATTGAAAATATTCAAACATTATATATTTCGCCATTATAAACTTTTTTGTGTAGATTTTTTCCTGAAAACGATGGTTCTCTCACTAATGAAACGGACCAACAAGAAATTGGTTGACGTGGTAGCATGTGATGACAGATGCTAATTAGGTATCATTATCAAATTATTTTTTCAGTACGCGTGATACGTGTAGCTGAATCTATTATATTTTAGAAGTAGCAAACATATTCACGGCTTCTTCTATTTGTTTTGTCTTCACATAGATCTAACATTTTTATTGTTATTAGGTCAAGCTCAAGTCCATTCTTTTTTATGTTTAGTTTATTTTTTCTATGGGCTTTAGTTAACTATTCAAATATGTGCATTGGAACCAGTATTTACCATGTGTTGTGAAGTGGTTTAAATATTGAGGATGCTTTTTTTTCCTTCAGATACCACAAAAATCCGATCAAAAGTCACAAATGGTTAATCTCAAAATAAAAAGAAACAATGAAAATATAACCTAAGAGAATTTGTACACTCGACTATGAAATAAAAATTCTCCTAATCGCTTATTTTTGCATAAATCCATACAAAAAACTTTATAATACTTGTAAAAAATTGTTTATCTTATCTTTCTTTTTCCGCAACAGTCATTTTATTAAAAACTGCTTCAATGGTTATGGGATCACCCTTACCATAAGAACAAATACCAAGGGTTACAACAAGAAGTGAGAATTACGGAGCCCACATGGCTAACTAAATTCAGAGAGTCAAACCAAGACCCATGCTATAAGTCCCAAAAAGTTTCTAAACATTCCTGTAACTTTTCTCCAGCAAGATTGTAGTTTTTAACCAAGAAGGAGCACCTCTAGATATATATGATTGAGTACGTCTCTCCTCCGTAATACTCAGAGCAATCCGACCAGCAGGATCATTACAGACTTCCGGAGTATACACCACAGACCAGGAACACAACCTATGAAGAAGGCAGTTTATTTCAGCAACCAAGGGATCTCTACTCAGGGTTTGAACGGGAAGTTCCATGCGCTTCTATAACTTCTCTCGACGAAACTTCAAATATCACCTGATCATAACGTAAGTTAACCAAATTCTCAACTGCCTATAATAGACTTCTCAGCTCAGTCTCAACCAAAGACCCAACATTAGCATAAGATGGACGACTGTGCATCAAAGGATTCCCGGTATGATCTCTAAGTAACCATGAGCCTCCGCCATGCTGGTCTCTTTCAATCCAGGAACTCCCCACATTACACTTAAGGAAGAGAGATATTGGAGGGATCCACTGAGGAGGAACACAGAAGTACCTATCTGAGAGTTTTGAATACCAACTTCCGGTGTCAAATCCTTCTTAACCTTGTTTGCTACAAACCAGTCAGCAGCTTCCTCATGAGCTTTGGCCACAATAGAATCAAACGAACATCTCACTTTTTCAAACACAAATGTGTTTCTAGCTTTCCAGATATTCCATAGCACCCAAGGGAAAGCACGTCTGATAGAGATCTCCGTTTTCGAATTTGTACAGCATGCCAATAAATGATGAAGGTTCAGGAAAATAGAAGACGGAGAAAAACCTGATCTCGCCATAGGGAGTTTAGCTGCCTCCCATACTTGATATGCCATTGGGCATCTAAAAAAAACATGGCATATAGTTTCTGGCACCGTTAAACAAGAGGGGCACATTAAATTCACGTTCATACCACGAGACCTCAGTCTATCCGCAACAGCTAAAGCTCCTTTCGATGCTCTCCAAAAGAAATGCTGTATCTGGGTAGAGGTTTTAAGTTTCCAAATGCGATCCCATTGTCTTTTTTCCACAGCTGATGTCGTTGGGATAGAGGTATCCTCTGCTTCTATCATAGCTTCACTTAGTTTATATCTAGACTGAGTAGAGTACTCATCTTCTCTTAAGGGTAGAGGTCTGATTTGAGAAATAAGGGAAACGTCCTGATCCGTAAAATAGTGCCATAACATAGGTAAATTCCAGACTTGAGAGTTAGGATACCAAAGATCCGAGACCAATAGGTCATCATCTTGTTCAGGTCCAGACGATAAAGCAGGCCGTGGGAAGTCATCTAAGAGCCAGTTATCAGACCAAACCTTAGTAGTAAGTCCATTACCAATTTTCTTGATCATGCCTCTCTCTAATAACTCACGTCCCCAAACAATGCTACGCCATGCATAAGACAGTCGAGTTCCAATCCCAGCTTTGAGATTTGTTCTTAAAATACCGATGTTTCAATATTCTAGATAGAAGCAAAGACGGTTGGTTCCATATACGCCAGGATTGTTTTCCCAGAAGAGCTTGATTGAACCTACCGATATCCCGAAAACCTAATCCCCCATTTTTCTTTTGACGACATAGTGATTTCCAAGCAACCCATGGAATCTTTTTATGCTCTTTTTCATTGTTCCACCAGAACTCCGTCATTGCACTAGTGATTTTTTTGCTAGTATCTTTAGGCAGTTTAAAGCAACTCATGGCATATACTGGCAATGCCATGGCCACAGACTTCAGAAGAATCTCTTTTCCGCCTTGCGATAAAGACTTAGCGAACCAGCCTGTTAATCTGGACTGCAACTTTTCCTTTATGAAGTTTAAAATCTGAATTTTGGAACCATTGAAACATTCAGGAAACCCCAAGTAAGTGCCTTCTCCTCCCTCTTTGTCAATACTCAAGCATCTTTTAACTTCATTTTTTCTTGACTGCGGAACATGTTTACCAAAGATGACTGAGAATATTTGGAAATTAATCATCTGTCCTGAAGCATTCCCATAAATTTGTAAACATCTTTTCAGTTCAGAACTTTCACTAACCTCCGCCTTGCACATCAATAAACTATCATCGGCAAATAAAAGATGATGCACAGCTGGACCATCCGAAGAAGCTTGTATACCAGTAATAGTACCTCTTGCCTCTGATTTGTTTAAGACGTTCACTAGTGCTTCCGCACACAGTATAAACAAGAAAGGGGACAATGGATCTCCTTGTCGTAACCCACGCGTAGGCTTAATAAACCCATGAGACTGATCATTCAAGAGAACCGAGTATGAAACCGAAGATACACAGAACATGATCCATTAATCCATTGAGCATGAAAACCAAGTTTAACCATCAACTTCTCTAGAAAAACCCATTCCACCCTATCATAAGCCTTAGGCATGTCAGTTTTAACCGCCATGAAATTCTCAGCCGCTATATCATAAGATTTCAGGGCATGGACCATTTCATGCGCAATGAGCACATTATCAGAAATCAACCTACCCGAGACAAAGGATCCTTGAGTAACTGATATGATTTCCGGTAACAACCTCTTCAATCTAGAACAAAGTATCTTGGATATAATCTTGTAATGAATAGAGCAGAGGCTGATTGGTCGTAAGTCCATCATTCTCGACGGGTTGGTAACCTTTGGGTTTAGACATAAGTTAGTAAAGTTTCAATCAGAGGGAAACACAGCCGAGTGAAAGAATGCGCTGATTTCCTCACAGAGAAAGGCTCCAACCGTGTTCCAATGCTGCTGGTAAAATTTTCCGGTTAAGCCATCCGCACCCGGGCCACTACCACCTTTAATATTAAAAACTGCATTCTTTATCTCTGATGCCAACACAGGAGCAATGAGCTCAGCATTCATAGTCTCAGTCACCCTTGGAGAAAAATCATCAAGAAGCAGGTCCAACTCTCTAGACTGAGATGAAGAAAAGATATCTCTGAAATATTCAACAGCTATGTTCCCTTTAGATCCCTCCGCAAACACCTCATTACCATTCTCATCCTGCAACATGTGAATTCTGTTTTTAACTTTTTTCGCTTTCACACAGTTATGAAAATACCTTATGTTCTGATCTCCAGCTTTGAGCCATTGTTCTTTGCTTTTCTCCTTCCAGTATAGTTCTTCGTCTTTGTAAGCTTCAGATAATCCCCTCTTTAGCTTATACATTTGGTCATGGTCTGGGAAAGCTTCGTTACTTCAGTCTCATACTCTCTCTTTAATCTCTGCATTTCCAACTCAGAGTTTGTATTCTGTTTTCTTTTCCAGTTAGAGAGCTCTTGTCTGACTCGCCTTATTCTGTCCGATAGAGAATCATAGCCCCCTTGAGATGAGAAATTCCAACCTCGCATTACAGCCTCATCGCTACCTTGTTTAGATTTCCATCTGCTATCATAATAGAACCGCTTATGATCTCTTCTATTTTCCGCTGCCATAAAAGATAACAGTATCGGCCTATGATCCGAAGCCCACATATCCAAGTATTCCATGTGAGAGCGAGGAAACAGCTGAAACCAATTATCATTGCCAAAACTTCTATCAAGTCGACATTGTATCCAAACTCTATCACGCCAACCACCCCAAGAAAAAATATTACCAGAACTGTGAATTTCACGTGTCTTGGTGTTTATTATCATATTCCTGAAGTCCCAAAACGAGGATTCACTTCTCAGAGGTCCTCCTAATTTTTCAGAGTTATCCCTCAACTCGTTAAAGTCACCCACTAGTATCCAAGCTTCATCTCGCTCTTCACCTATGCGGGCTAAGAAGTCCCAAACATGATGACGTAAAGCTGGAGAAGGATCCCCATAAACACACGATAAGTAAAAACAACTGATCCCATCTGCACTTTTAGATCAATAACTCGTGAATCATAATGCAAAACCAATACTTCATAGCTTTTCTTCCAAAAGACTGCCAACCCACCACTCAAACCAAGTGGTTCAACCGTAACACTACAATCGTAACCAAGATAATCTCTAAGATTTAAAATAAAACTATATTTTTGTTTTGTTTCCATGAGAAATAAGAAATCAGGGAAAAAATTTCGACGAAACTCCCGTAACCGACGAACTGTCACGATGCTTCCTGCGCCTTGACAGTACCAACTCATAAGGCTCATTACGTCTTCAGCGGCTTCAAACTGGAAGCCACCGCATTTTCATTGTTTTTTGGGTTTTTGTTCGGTTCCTCACCTATCACCGGATCCAACTTTCTCTTGCTGTTTTCCTTTGAGCCTTCTCCATCCTTCTCTTCTACATCCTTGGACTTCTTAGCTTTAGCATTTTGGATTGTTTTCCTTTTCCAGGACACAGGCCTCTTCCTCTCTTTCTTACCACTCATGGAACTACCATCTTGACTCAATGGAGTCGTGGCCTCAAAGGTAAAGGCTCTCGGTTCTGTTGCTGCCTGTGGAGAAAAAATTTCAGATGATGAAACTTCAACTTCATAAAGCAATGCCTTTGCCTGATTAGAACCTCCAGATTTTCTTGTCCCTGACGTTTTCGATCTCACGGAACGGGAAGGAGCATCCTCATATAAACTATCATCTTTACCATTTCCTTTATCCAACATTTGAGGAGCTTCAGGGTTAGAAACTCTGTCATTGATGAACTGTTGGACCCGAATGAAGCGAGCATTACGCTACGTCGGATCGGCATGTGCCACATACTGTTGGGCCATCCTGTTCTCTTCCCTTGATAACCCAGGGAAAATTGGTGCAAACCCAGGAGGGACGGTAAGAGTCATCCTGTTACCACCAGCTTCACCCACCTCCATTGAGTTTCTTCTTCCTCCATTAGTGACTGGACTAACACTTCCTGGCTGTAGAGGCAAGCCAGTTTTACGTTTCATAGGGCACTTAGATTGCTCATGTGTCAATCGAAGGCAATAGAAGCAACGCTTCCTCAGCTTCTCATATTCATACTGAATAGCAACCACTTCACCTGAAGAAAGAGTAAGATTCTTTGAACCTCTAGCCGGGTCAGAGATCTTCAGATGAACTTTCACCCTGATGTAATCTAGTTTTTGGGAAGCCGTGGGATCGTACTCTACCACTTCAACATCACCAATCACAGCACCAAGAGCCTTCATCGTGTCAGTGGTGAAATGGTTTCCCGGGATATTCCGGATACGAACCCAAACAGCCAGCGAAGTTAGGAAATCTGGGGGAGGAGCAGGAATCCATCGTTCTATAATCATCGACCAATGATCGATCCTCCAAAACCGTCTGCAGATCCTCCTCACGTTGGAAGATGAATTGAAACTTCTCTTGAGACAAATCTATGCCTCTTACCCGGCCCACCATTCGCCAAAATTTTGGCATCACGTCAGTCATCTTTGACATGATTTGACAATCCGGATTAAGGAGGCGACCCAGAATGCTAACTTCATTTTCATCAAGGACGCGGACTCTCGGGCTGTCAGGAAGGAGAATAGGCTCGTCGTCTTCCAGAGAGAGTGAACTGATCGCATCAAAGAGATTGTCCGCCATGAAAACAATTGAGGTTCTGCATTGAAGAATGCTAGAGCGCCGAACAAAGATCACTGTCGGAGATGCTTTCTCAGGGCAAACCCGCCGGTCTATAAATGGGCACAAGAAATTAGGGCACCTTGATTGAGGAATCATCAAAAAAAATTGCACAGTAAAGACGAGTCGGACCAAGTAAAGGAAAGGAAATCAATCTCTCAGTGAATTTCGAGAAGGAAGAAGGAATAATTTAGCGCAGAAGATGGGCAATCAAGGGAAAACTTTCCAAAAGGTACCGTAGCAATAATGCCGGATTTTGAGAGATTTGAAACTGAAATGGGAAAGGTAAAGTGAAACCATCTGAGAGAAAAAAAGAGTCCTGAGAGAAAAAGCACCAAAAAACAAGGGACAAATATGGGAAATTTTGTAACCAAAGATTATATATTTTAATTTTATATTTAAACACATTTTAACTAATTATTTTACTAAATAGTTATTTATGTATCCAATCATTCATATATTTAATTATTATATTTTTCTTATTTCTAAATAAATAATAAATTAATTATTTATATTTATTTCCTTATCTAATATTGTTATTTTAATAATATGATAGGAGTGTCAAAATGAGCCAATAGCTCATGAGCTAGCTCAGCTCCGCTCGAATTTTCATGAGTTCGAGCTATGTTTTTTTTAGGCTTATTTAATAAACGAATTATATGAGCCTAAAAACGAGCTCTCATGAGTTGTGAGCTAGCTCACGAGTTAGATATTTTTATAATTAATTTTATTTTATATAGGTAATATGTTATAGATATATATATACAAATAATAATATAAAAATAATATATATATTGCTTTTTTAATTAAAATAAATAAATATTTCTTAATTTTTAGACTTTGGACTTGATTAGCATTCTAGAATAATTTATTTGGACTTTTTTAGCATTTTACTTTAAAATTACTTAACTGTATTTTATTTTAGTAATTTATAAAATTTTATTTTATTATATTTATCTAAAATATGACATCGTAATCCAACTCATTTAACTCGCGAGTATAGTAATCTGAGTTTGAGCTAACAAATATATGTTCATATAATAAATGAGCGAGTCCGAGCTAGCTCATAAAATCCATGAGTTCATCATGAGCTGATCTGAGCCGAGCGAGCTAGCTAGCTCAGTTTGACACCTCTGATGGGTTATGATTCTCCTATCATCATTCTTTGATCTTATTTTCACATTATTTTGAATTCTTATATAATACATATAATTAATAAAATTTTAGATATTTTCTGCATATATTGTGATTGAAATTTTAATAAGCAGACATATATTACTCAATTAATAAACAAGCGTGTATGTTCAACATCCCACATCCGTAGATGTCAAATGGATTGTGATCCGTGGAATATATAAAAGTAAATCTGATATAGAACAGATATGGACATAAAATTTTATGCACATTAAAAAGCAGATATCATAAACAAGCTCATAGTAGACCGCAAATATATCAGATTGGTGGGTCGGCCTGTAAACTACAAAATTTTAATAAAATAAGCAAATTATATAAAAAATTAATAATTGTATACAGTTGATGAAATATAATATATAATATATTTGAAAATATAAAATGTTTTATGTATTAAATTAAAATATTTACGAAAAAGAGAATTTTAAAATATTTCTACTTAAAAAGTTTTTTACTTTCTCAAAAATTTAAATTACTTAAATTATAATAATCAAATCTTCCGGCCAGCACGCTAACTCGTTAGACATAGTAGATCATATTTGGACATAAGAACTATATTCCTTAACTAACCAACAAGTAGGCATGATCACGGTTACGGTTATTAAGGTTATGGTTAGTTAATCATTGATTACAATTATAATTTTCTTTAACCTTAACCTTAATTATTTAATATACGGTTAAACGATTATGGTTATAATGGTTACAGTTAAAATGGTTATAGTTATATATCGATACTGCTGTATACGGTTAAATATGATCCGATTAATTGATGATTAAAATTAGTAGCGTTTTTAGTTTACATAAAAAGTTATGGCTATGATTAATTATGTGTACAATTTTTCTACTTTCAAAACAGTTACGGTTAGAATTTTAAGGTTAACCAACACTTTTATACGATTACGGTTAATTTGTGGTTATAGTTAACCATTTATGATTGACCATAATTATTATATTTTTATGGTTAATTGTTATTGTTTTAACCATTTTATATGGTTACGGTTCGATTACGGTTGAAAACAGTCCGGTTAGGGTCTGAAATACGGTTACGATTAGATTTTTGTCATGTCCTACCAACAAGACTAACACTTTATACTTAAATGAAATTAAAATTATATATAAGTATATAACTAAAAGAAAAATAATTACAAAATCTAAACGAACAAAATGTAAAAAATTATAAATTATCTGAAAAACTGACAATAAAAATATTATTAAATATAGGTGTACCGCGGTTCAACTCTAGTATACTATTAAAATGGAAGTACAAATTGAGGTTATTCATATTTCCAAATATCAAATAGTTATTCATATATTCAATCACTCCCATATTTAGTTTTTCTTTTTTTCTTTTTTTGAAATAAATAATTAGTTAATTCTCTACAATTTTTTCCTTATCTAATATTTCTTTACAGTCATTTCATTATCTTATATTTTGACTTTAATAGTATGAATTATGATTCTCATATCATCTTTGTTTGATATTATTTTTAAATTATTTTAAATTATTATATAAAACATAAGACTAATAAAATTTTAGATTTTTTATGCATACATGTTGTGATATAAATTTGTATAAACGGACATATATTAAGTCAATCAATAAGGAAAAAATGTGTTCAATATCCCGCATTGGTAGAGTATCAATCGGATCGGTGACCTACAAGATAAGTACAAGTAAATCTGACAAAAAGCGGGTATAGACATACAATTTTATGCACATTAATAAATGGACATCATGAAAAAGCCCATAGTGAACTGCGTATATATCAAAAATATTCCGCGAATTTATGGTCGGTTGTAAACTACCAAATTTTAATAAAAAATTATATATATAAATTAATAATTGTATATAGTTGATGAAATATAATGTATGATATTTTTTAAAACATAAATAATTTTGTTTATAAATTATAACATTTACAAGAAAAGCGAATATTAAAAAAAAAAATTTAAAGTTTTAGTTTTAAAAAAAAATATTTAAATTATTTAAAATAAAATAATCATGTATTCGGGTTTTGTTAACCTATTGGACAACACAGAAGAGTTGGACATAAGAACTAGTTACACAAATTTAAAATAGATATGTAAACTAACTAACCAACAACACTAATATTTTATAATTTAATGAAGATAAAATTATATATAAGTAAAAAAAAAATCTAAAAATTTATAAATTATGTGAAAAATTGACCACAAACTATTAAACAGTGAAATATAAATATTTGTTATAATGACAAAAAAACATTGACTCAGCAACTTTTACTCTAATACTACTTACAAAAAACACTTAATTGTACCATACAAGGACGAAATCAAATCACTAAATCAGGAATTTCGAGTTATCTTGTGAAGTAGAGGAGGCCTAATCTATCAATACGATCGGTCACCACATGCAGAGATTGACCACGGTAATCAATGAGAGATTGAAACTTAATGGGAATTGAAGGATTTAAGGTGTTTTTTTTAAGGGATTTGAAGTTTTTTTTTTTTTTGAGGGATTTAAGATAACTACATGTGTGAGAATAATTTTATGTTACATAAATTAGTGGAACCGTAAATGATTTTATATTGTATATAAGCATATATTGCAAAACTTATATTGCCAATTTCCCACGTAGATTATGATTTAAGCAATTAAATCAAAATTAAGAAATTCAAGTTAGCTCTAAAATAAGTTAATAACTTAGAAAAAGGGAAAAAAAAGCTGTTTGAAAAGAAAGATTTAACTGATTTTCTCATTATTTGTAATAATATAAGTTTAAATATCTAACTCGGATACGTTTTACTAATATACATCTCCGCATGCAGCAAATCTGAACTCAATGATGGAGTATAATTTATATAAAAGCTTGAAACTGATAATCAACCAAGAAGATAATGTAAAGGACATGAATGGTGTGGTTTGGTTAATATATGAGCTAATTCATCATCACTGGTGACATGATGCACTTCAAATTACCATATTTTATCTGGTCACATATAGTGTGACAATCAATCTTAACGTGTTTCGTTGACTCGTAAAACAGTGGATTAGTAGCAATATAAAGGATTTCTTGTCATTAAATTTGTTAGAAACGATTCAGTTACAAAGAAGAAGAAGAGTGAATCGAAGAAGGCGACGAATGAAAATAGAAAGTTTGTTGTTATTAATCTTGTTAATCATCAAATGTGTTACGACATTTCTTATATAGTCACTAATCCGGTTTAACCAATGACTAACTCGGTTTAACCGGTTTACAAACTTATACACTCTAATACTCCTCAAGATGGCAAGTAGATGGACTTTAATGCCATCTTGTCTATAAGATTGTGAAACTGAGTTGGGAACAGAGGTTTGGTAAACACATCAGCTAATTGTTGTCCTATACTCACATGAAGAGTCTTGATCAAACCACTTAGAATTTGATCATTTACGATGTGACAATCCATCTCCAGGTGCTTCGTCCTTTCATGAAAGACAGGGTTATTAGCTATGTGAATAGCTGCAGTGGAGTCACAGAAAAATTCCACTGCTTTGTGTTGTTGTGCATCAAATTCTTTCAACAGATTTACAAGCCAAGCTATCTATCGAACTGCAAATTGCATAGTTTGATATTCATACTCTGCAGAAGAATGAGAAACCGTTTTTGCTTCTTGGATTTCCAAGAAATAAGAGCATCTCCAAGAAACATACAATAACCTGAAGTTGATCGTCTTGTATCAGGACATGATCCCCAGTCAGCATCCGCGAAACCTTAGAGTATCAAATCAGAATTTGCATAATAAAACAAGCCATTACCAATAGTTCCTTTAACATAATGCATCACCTTAAGAGCTGCTTGCATATGAGATAACTTTCGAGCTGAAGTAAATTGGCAAAGTTTTTTTACCGCATAGGTGATATTTGGACATGTAATGGTCAGATACATCCTTTTCCCTACTAATCTTCTGTATGCTGAAGGATCATCAAATAACGGTTCATCTCCATCAGCAATGAGTTTGATACTTGGTTCCATAGGTATGCTAGAAGGTTTACAAGCCAACAAACCAGTTTCCTCAAGTAATTCTAATGCATACTTTCATTGGCATATAGAAATACCTGCACTTGATCTGGCAATTTTTCCAATCCCAGAAAATACTGTAAAGAACCCAAATCTCGATGCTTGAATGCATTATTCAAATCTTCTTTCAACTGAGATACCTCATCATCATTATTACTTGCAATTACAATGTCGTCCACATAAACAAGAACTGCAATATATTTTCCTTTCACATTCCTCACAAAAGTGTATGATCAGCATGAGACTTTTGAAACCCCAAAGACATCAAAGTGGAACTGAATTTCAGAAACCACTGTCTTGAAGCTTGTCTCAAGCCATAAAGAGACATTTGCAGTTTACAAACTGCATTTGTGGTAACGTGTCTCCTTCTTTTGGTGTGTAACCAGATGGTAATGTCATGTATATCTCCTCTTCAAGATCTCCATTGAGAAACACATTAGAGATTTCTAGCTGATGTAAACTCCACTTCTTTGCAGTGGCTACAACCAATAAAGTTTTCACTGTAGTCATCTTTGCCACAGGGGATAAAGTGTCAACAAAGTCAATGCCTTCTTGCTGTGTATAGCCTTTAGCAACTAGACGAGCTTTATATATCTCTAAGCTTCCATCTGCATTGAGTTTGACTTTATACACCCATTTACATCTTATAGCCGTTTTATCTGCTGGTAATGAACAAATCTCCCAAGTTGCTATTCCTTTTAAAGCCTGCAACTCTGCATTCATGGCTTGTAACCAATCAGATGACTTCTTGGCTTGAGTGAAAGAGCTTGACTCTGCATATTTTGTAACAGAACAGATGTATGCTCTATACGGGTTCGAAAGATGATCATAACTCATATAAGCAGACAAAGGATGATCAACACCAGAGATTGATACCATGTTATAAACGATTCAGTTACAGAGAAGAAGAAGAGTGAATCGAAGAAGACGATGAATGAAAATAGAAAATTTGTTGTTATTAATCTTGTTAATCATCAAATGTGTTACAACATTTCTTATATAGTCAATGACTAATCCGGTTTAACCAATGACTAATTCGGTTTAACCGGTTTACAAACTTATACACTCTAATAAAATAACTTATAGTTGTATCGACAACTTTGATTTGGAAATCTAGAAGTAAATGTTTCAACCATATAATCTTTTTGGTGACATCGGACCACCAGTGCCGTGCTCAGATTTTATGGGGGGCGTAAGGCAAATTAAAAAATAAATCTTTTGAATATAAATATTATTTTAAAAATAAATGTAATATGATAAATATCTTTTTTTTGTTTTTTTGCTCCAGATGGTGATACTTTTTCGAAAACATATTTCTAAAATTAGTGATTAAAAACAATACAAAAGTCAGTATTATTATAAACAAAATTATTGTATAAAAATAACAATGATTTAAAAAAACTGAAACATTTATTTTGACACACAAAGCTTTCCAAAATAATAAATGAAATACTGTAAGCAAAAAACATACAAAACCTAGTGAAAAACACGAAAGCGAAGGAGAGTTATTATTATCAAGAATCGAACATGAGATATTTGCACATATAGTTCCCAATCGAACATGATAGTTTCTATATTTTGTTTCAATGCTATTTTGGCTCACAGTTTGTTGTTTTCTCGACTTTCAGCTAGTAAGAGAGTTTCCAACGAAAACCGAATAACCAAAATCAGGTTTCCGAGTATCAGGTCATATAGTCCAATCAGCATCAACAAAAGCATTCATACAAAAGTCGGTTTCAGCTGAATAAAAGAGACCTTGTCTTGGATTACCTTTGATATACTTGAGAATCCAATGAACTAGTTGAAGATATACATCAGTAGGAAACTGTAAAACTCCCAAAAGTGATATTTGGTCTTGTAATAGTGAGATACAGAAATCATCCAATAAGCTCTCGTTAAGGAGTAGTTGACTCTAATGGTTGACAAGAATCCTTGTTGAGATGAACATACAGATCCATAGGAACATTACTGGGTTTAAAAATAAGCCATGCATCTTCAAGCAAATCCAAAGCATACTTTTATAGGCATACATAACATATATCCCCTTAAATGATTTTGCAATTTCAAAATCAAGAAAGAAACGCATAAATAAATCTTTGATCTTATAGCATATGCAGCGGTGAGATATCCATTAAATCTTTCACCAATATAATATATATATTTTTTTTTGCTTTTTAGTTTTAGAAATTTTCATGTTTTTTGTCTCCATTGGTTAGAGACTCAATGAGTTTCTCATCAATTCTCTCTCATTTCAATATAATATTCATTATTATTGTAGTTTAATTTTTGTTATAATTAAATTAAATTTTATACTTATTTTAATTTCTATCTTAAATTATAAATCTTATCAACTTATACATCTTAAATATATTCAACTTTATTAATTATTTGTATTTGTTTATATAATCTATAATAATAATAAATTTGTTCATACAATTAATACAATACATCATAAATAGTATAAGACATAATTTTATAAACAAAAAGGATTATAATTAAATGATCTCAGAAAATGATTAATTAAAATGATATTAATTTAGTATTATTATAATTTTAACTAATATTAATATATAATATAAATCTATGAATAACGAAAATTGTTAGATAGATAATTTTATTTTATAATTATAACATAAAAATAAAAAAATATATAAACTATTTAGTTAGCATTTTAAACTATTATAGATTTTATTTATCATAATAAAACTGAACTATTTAGAAAAAGACATGTGTCCATCAGAAGGGTTCTTAAAGTTTCTCATTTTAGAATAGTTCTCACCAAATGATTTTTTAAAATAGTTTTTTAATATTTTTGAATTATTTTTAATGTTGAGGAAGTAGGTTAGAACCTCAAATGCTTTTAAAGGTCTTAAACCATCTCCAATGGAGGATTGTAAGCATGGGTTCTTATACTATTTAAAAATTAAAATATTAATAAACATTCAAGAGGTTCTAACACTATTCACACATAATGATTTTAAAATCTCTTAGTTAAGAACTTTTCGTAAGAGGTTTGTAAACTATTCACACATCTATATAATTGTTTACTAATCTTTTTTTTGTTTTTTTTTGTTTTTAGAACCCCATGTTTAAAACCCTCTATTGGAGGTGCTCTTAGAGCAAGAGCATCTCCAATGGGTGAACCGCTAATGGAGTTTTAACCAAAAATTTTATTATAAATTTTGATTATTTCAAAGTTAAGAACCTCACTAAAGTTCATTAATTATTTCTTCCACCAATAGTAAACCTCATTAGGGATTCTTAAGAAAAAATAAAAATTTGAAAAAAAAAACAAATTTAGTATAATTTATTTTGTTACAAGTGTTGTGGAATGTATAATGTTTAGGACTGTGGCTCAAAACATGATTGGTAAATCGATAACTTTGAAATATGCCAAATTGAGAATCAAGATTGTTCCTTTACAAAACTTTCCAACAATCCAAATTCAAGTTACCTTCTTCAGTGGAAGAATTAGTGCTGCCACACCAAATAACTTCTCTAATACGAGGAGGAGTAAAAGCTGGACCTTGGAGCAAAAAGCTTTACAACGACTCTGTCACATATACCCTACAAAGCAAAAGAAATGATAATACGCAAAGAATTATCCAAGAACTGAAGCTGCATAACATCAAGATTTTAACTTAAACTTATGTTTAATTTTTCTCTGATATTCTCTCGTACAATAGAGAACTCAAAGTCGTCTTTAGGACTGCAACAGTTTAGCAAATTACATCAGTATATGCATATCCGGAAATGGAATAGATTCTATAATTGTTCAAAGCATTAAAAGTTACCTGGTTAGTAGTAAGTCACGCTCAATCTCCATGTCACGAACGCTTGAAGCAGCTCTAGGCCTAGTTGCAGCAAAAGCTTCACTGCATACACCTAATGACTCCTTTGGAATAGTCTCGCAGGCTGTTTTCACAAATATTTATGTCACACACCTATCTTTAATAAAATAGAAATGTACCACAAGGCTACTTATAAGTTATAACCTACTGTGTTTCCGATAAAAGCTGGTGCACCTGGTGGTTGAAGACAGAACTGATATGCATCTTGTCCTTCACGATGTAGTTGGGCTAGCCAAGCAATGGGATAAATGTCTGTATCCGTAATAATCCTGCTGTTACGAGCAAGGACAACCTTGTTAAGGGATGAACTTTTGAGCTTGATAGGAACATGAGTCTTGCTTAAAACAGATACTCTTAATGACTTGTTTTATAACTTCAACACAACGGAAGAAACCTGAAGCATAGTTTTGTAACTTTAATTGATAAAGTTTCAAACTATATGTACATAAACATTTAAAGGTCTACATAAACAGAGAGAAACATAAACATTTAAAGAAGACTGAAGCAAATTGGCGGATTCAATTTCCAAAATTGTCAAAATCAAGCAGTTATAAACCTTCAAATTGGCGGATTCGATTTCTTAATTTGATTCTCCAGTGAATTAAACACATAAGGGCCTAATTAAAACCTAAATCAGAAGGAAGAAAGATAATACCTTTGTAAAACTGGAGTAGTGTTGGAGAGAACGAAGAAGAAGAAGGAACACTTCTATTTGGAGAAGCCTTCAACCAAACCCCCAATTTTGCTTCAATTTGGAGAAGCCTTTGATTTGGATTCGCCTTTGGCAAGAGAGACGAGAAAGAGAGAGAGTTGAACATTAGAGAGAGAAAGTCGCGAAAGGGAAACAAATTCAGGATTTTTTTTACACAGTCACTAGCCAATAATATACCTACACGTCATCATTATGAACCGATTCTAAAACCTCTTAGTTAAGGAACGGTTGTAAGCAATTTTTGCAATTTTGATTTAATTTAATACTTTTTATTCTAAAAACCCTTTTAACAACCCCCTCTATAACCCCTGTTGGAGATTGTCTTAGACAAAATTGTCATGAGAGATGACAAACCTATAAATAAAGCTAGAAGCCGTGGACTTCACAAACATAGTTGTATGATTTTTGACTGAATGAATCCATCTTGTATGTTAAAACTAAAAAATAAAAAAATTATTTAAAAAAAGAGTGGGGTGTCTCAATATAAATAAAAAAATGTACAAAATTTTAATACTAGAAATTATAATTTTACTAATATAATAATTTCAATTTTTATTTGAACTAAGAGTGAATATCAAATTATTTTTGAATTGCATGTAATTTTTTTTGTAATGGGTATATAAATTATTTGAATTTTTTTTTTTGGAAGTCGCTTCTCTGGTCTCAAAAATATTAGGATTAACGGCTATGTTTATATATACGATCATATGTCTGAAAGTTTTAAACTTTGGTTGTTATATATAACATCATCTGGCTGACTGGCTTGTATTTTTGGATATTAGTTTGTAAATTTTAGCATACAAAATACTTCGATTGTATTGTCTGACTACTACCACAATTTTTTGTCTAGACTATCTTGTTATATGTATGAGTTGTGGCAGATAGAGACATTGGGACAATCTCGAGCAAAATGACCAGGTCGCTTGCAGTTATTGCACGTATACGTATTACTTTGACTGCACGAGAAATGAATGTAGGGGGAGGAAGAAGCAAATTATAAGAGCCCTACTTCAAAGTTAATTCCTAAAGCAAACTTCGAGGCAAAAGAGACTAAGAGAGGGTAAAATGTAGAGTTTAAACAAGGATTCGTAGAGAAATGAAAAATCTGAAACTTCGATGTGCATCTCTTCCATAAGGATCTTCGCGGTATGAAAAGTGCTCTGAACGAATCTTCTTTCCTACTGGATTCCTGTTCTTGTTCTCTATACTCATTTTCTCTACAAATTCCCAATAAAACCAAAATTAGACCGCAAAATCGGAATGCAAGTTCGAGATGACGATAACTTAGTACAAAGCCACCAAACACCGTCCAATCTTATAATACATGAACGCACTCTTTAAGGTACGCTAAAGCCCTAATAGTAGCTGAATCTTGATTTTAACAACTACGACGCAAAACTAAATCAACCAATATGTTCTTTATAAAGAGGAATCGTAACTCTATTTCACTGAGTAACAATATATACCTTTGACACGGCGGTAACTCAGAGTATATAGAAATAATAAAATATTGGTTATTATTTTTTATTTTTTTTTATCTTTGAGGAGGATTTTATAATTTTTATATACTCTGAGAGTCTGAGTTACTTTTGCAACCAAAAAAAAAATGTTTGGATGAAGTAACTTTTTTTTTTTCTGAAGTAATTTTTTGCATTTGACTCAATCTTGTAGAATTATTTTTTAAATTCTCCCAAACTTGTATTTATTTATTTTAGCTATACAACATGTGTTTCCGATAAATCAAAAATAAAACATTTGAATAATTTTATTGTGTTCAAAGAGTTTAATTTTAATTGTTTTATTTCAAAGCCGCCTATTATAGGTGCATAATCTAGACTATCTTGTTGTTATATGTATGAGGGAAGAAAGGAATAAAATAAAATTTGCTTTAAGGTAGATTCTAAAGAAAGAAAAAAAAAACGAAAACAGAGGAATAACAATGGCAGGGAGAATAAGCTGTTGTCTGAATCTTCCTCTCCTAGAATCCAACTCTACACAATCATTATCTCAACTTCACAAACCAAAGTCAAAGAACTCTTGGTATCTCTTCTATTCATAAAAAATCAATATTTACCTCATCATTTCCATATATCAAATATCATTTTATTCTTTTCTTATTCAGGAGGAGAACAGAGGATGCGACGGAGCCACGAACAAGAAAATGTTCTCTTGTCTTGGGCGTGGTGGCTACTGTCGTGATCGGTGCAGTTCAGATCAGTGACGTGGCGTCAGTTGAAGCGGCGGTTGTGAAATCACCGATGAAAGATGTGGCGGTTGGTGTGGCACCGCTGCGGAGGTGGAGTGACAAGAGGACATGCCCGCCTTGGCTTGAGAACTCGCTTGAGACCATCGTACCGGAGAATCTTCCCCGTCCTTCAGCTCATCGACGTTTGGAGTTAGCTGGACTTGGTAAGGGTGACGCGCCGCCAGTCGGTGCGGTGGTGACACGCGCCAATAGGGCTGGTTGTTTCTCCGTTTAAATTGGAAGTTTATGACGTTGCGTTACGTGTAAGGTAAATTAATTAGAAAGACTATTGTGTAATACATACAAAAATTATTGTAAATAAATATTGAATTTAAATATTTGTTGCATATAATATTTCTTTTTGTATTACGTAATTACATTTTAAGATTTTATGCAAAATGTTTTTAGAGGCTGACATTTCTGATTATTTGGTTTGACTAAAACCTTTACAATATAATTAGAAAAAACTTGAACTAAATAAACAAAACATGGACTCAATCAATATTTTTATAGGTGAATTGTGATACTAGTCATTTTTAAAAAAGTAATTTGTTAAATAGACAATTTACTATTTGTAATTAATAAATGAGTAACTTTTAGTTTCTTCTCTCTTTTCTTTTTTTTTTAAAAAATTCTTAATTCTTCATTATCTCATAAATCAAATATCAGAAAAATATAAAAACAACATTTTACTTTCTAAGATCTTTTTATGAATTTAACAAAATCCATTTTATATAATTTTACAGTTAAAAGTTTTATAAAACTATGTACACTGCATATAGCACTGAACTTTGTACACCAGATCTTCCAAGATCTTATACACTATTTTTTATTTAATTTGGTGTACTATCTCAACCACTGAGATTTTTTGCATATTGTACACTATCTAAACCTTATTTTGGTATACAATACAAGTCAGTGTATGATCCGAGTTGGTGTACAAAGAGATTAGATGTACGACGTAAATACACCAAAATTGAATAAAATAGAGTAGATTTTGGTATTACAACTCTTAATTTTATGTTACAAAATTGAATAGCAAAATTTACAATAAATTAAAAAAAAACTAATTACAAATAGTGAACTGCCCATTTTTCTAATTATATGTCAAAAAGTGACTACTTAGCAAATTATCCCTATTTTTATTTACAGGATTGCTGAATTAGATTTGGTCCGTCAATTTGTTTTCTTATTTTGGGTCTTTTTAGGTTTGTGTGTAGGAGTAGTACTCTGTTGGATGTGAGATGAGAGGAAGTAGTACAGGCGTGTAGTACAAGTACTTTCACTGAAATGAGTCGTCGGCCAATTATTTGTCCATAGTTTTAAACTTTTAAGCCCAAGTCTATGTTACTCCAACCATTACAGCATATTCATACCCATGAATAGAGTTTGATTGGTTCATTTTCAATCACTTGCAAAAGCTGCGTTTGCGGACAGTTGCAGTTGCAAACATTTTAATCCAATCATGGAAATCACAAATATATAGCTCTGAAACGTTTAAAATTGTTTGCTAGATTTTAAAAATTTATTTCAGCTAGTGTTTGCGGTTAGTTTTATAATCTTTTTTAAAACTTATAATACTAATAAAATTTTACAAAAAAGATTTAAAATCAAAACAATTTTCTATATATCAAATATTACTATAATAAATTCTTAATTGCATTTTCTATATCTTAACTAAACTAAAAGATATTTAAAAGCATCAAAATATGTTTCAAACCTCCTAAAATAAATTAATTAGTTATTCTAAAATTTATCTAAACTTATTTTTTTAGTTTTGATTATATTAATATATTTTTTTCTAATACAAATTATATCAGCAATCGCAACCGATGTCAACCAATCAATAATTTTTTGCAAAAACTCTCATTTTTAATTATTTATAACCGTAATCAACCGCTTTCAAAACCGCAACCATTGAGTTTAAACCAGAGCCCTCAAATAAAATCTCTTACCTAATATAAAGATAATATTATTTATGTAACTTAATTGTTTGATTAATTTTAAATAAAAAAATGGTTCAACCATTAATAAGATAAGTGGAGAGATGATATTTCATGAGTCTTTCTATTTAGAAACTTCTCTACTCTCTTTCCTTAGTTTTTATATTTTTTATTTATTTAATAGGAAATCTCTCAGTAAAAAACTCCATTAAAAGTGCTCTTAATTTAAATTTTGCCTCATATTTTCTTATTTTGTAATTGACAAATTGATTCTCATCTACACGCACGTCATAACGATACATATAATTATTTTGTATAGAGACTTTAACCACATTAAATCATAACATAGGTATACGTGCAATAATATTAAACTTTTTTTTTTATTTTAAGATTAACTCTCACCTAAATCTTATGTAAGTCAATCCTATCAACTCCAAAATCATCCGCAATATAGCCATTTATTATATTATCGACGTGATCACGTTAGTTGCTGTTAAAAAAATTAATAGAATATTTAAAACGACATAGTTTTAACATGTCAAAACTACATGTTGTTTTGATTATACCTTGTCATTTTTTCTCTAGTCAAAACAACATGATTTCCAAGTTATCATAAATTTATTTTAGAACTGAAGAAAATTAATTTGGGATAAAAAAAATAAAATTAGGATTCTCTTAATAGATTTAAATTATATAAAAATCAATTTGAAATTCTATAATTTCTGTCATAAATTCCATATAGTCAACATCGTCTCAAATCTGTTTTTTTTTTCTTCTATGTTGTTGCATGTGATCGAACAAATCTGTTAAAACATTAATTTTTACTCTTATTTCTTCAAATACATAAGAGTTTCAAGCAGACGTCAATGGTCAAATATTTTCAAAACTCAAGAAAGTAGAAATTGTTCCAGATCCAGATATTTACGACATCATATACGTTGACAGATCTCCCTCTGAAGGTTCTTCTTCTCCATTATCTAAATCACCATGGTCTGTATCATTTGGTGAAAGTTACAACGGAAGCCACGATAGAGAGATCTGAATCAGAGAATGAATCTAAAAATCCCTACGGAACTGCGGAGATTGGATCCGAGGCTCTCAATTCTGTTTATGATTGAAGCAGAGGACTCATCATCATCCACTTTGATTCTCGGTTCCTTTTGATTCTGCAATTTCTGGGTTTCATTCAACAGATCTAATTTCTACAGTCAATGTCTTTTATTTGAATCTATGGGTGCTTATAATTGATGGGTTTGAAGAAAATTTGTGCTAATTTGTCCTTTTAATTGTTTATCATTGATCTATGCCAATGTAAATAATCACGGATCTACTCTAGAATGGACCTTGTTTCTTTTAAAAAGTTCAATATTTTCCGAATTAGAGTATTTCAATTGTGTTTGTGAATTGAAGTTTGGATGATGAAGACTTTTGCTCTGTAAGGAACTTGGCGATTTGCAGATTTTTTTATTTTTGATTATGTAAAGAACGCCGAAGAACATACGAAGAAGAACAGCAAAGAAGACAATGACATTTTTAAAATATATCAAATAAAAATAAAAAATAAAAAGGAAGTTTTGTTGTTTTAGATACAGGAAAATTACCAAACAAAAATATTTTTTTTACACAAAACGACTACGTTTTAAATATTTTGTTAGTTTTTTAACAGCAACTAACGTGGCCACGTTGACAATATAAGAAATTACTATATTGCGGCTGATTTTGGAGTTGATAGAATTGACTTGCATAAGATTTAGGTGAGGATTAATTTTGTAAAAAAAAAAGTTTGATGGTTTTTTTGCACAAAAATATCATAAATTATGTGTCCAACCAGAGGCGTGACCATGCCTTAAAAAAGAAAATTGGCTTTAGGCCCCCAAAGATTTAAAATATTTTAAGATCCCTAATTTTTATAATATATATATATATATATATATATAGATGAAATATTTCTTTTAGTGTGATTTTTCTTGAGTTTAAATTTTTATTTCATATATTAAGAAATTAATGTTAATTATTTCTAATGTTTTACAAAATTTATCTTAAATTTTAGTATTTCTAATAGATTTAAAATAGAGTTAAATACAAATAGATTACAAAATAGTATAAAATTATGTTTTCTAGCTTAAGAAGTGTTTTATACCTTAAGAAAATAGTAGAAAAATTATTTTATATATACAAAAGATAGTGTTTATTATTTAAAAATATATTAAATTTTAGTTATAATATATATTTTATCACAAATATATATATATATATCTTTATATTATAAAGTTCATGTCAACTAGCCAATAAAAAATTAACACATAGGATTTGCTTCATAATATTAATTTTTTTAAAAATATCACAAAAACTCAACTGCTTCAGATTTTATATTTTGAGATAAAGATTTTAACAACAAATGAATATGAGAAAAAAAGAAAACAATTTATCAAAAAGTAAAAAATTTCACACACTACACCACAATTAATTACACTACAAATCTTTTATAAACCCTCACAAGATTTTCTTAAAACCGTTTTATTTTCCTATAAAAATATGATTCACATGGATTCAATGTGGATACTAGATCCCACATCCAATAATATATCAAATAATTTGTAAAGTTAAATAAAAATTGCTTAACAAATGATTGAAAAATAGAAATAGATTGCTCAAATAAAATAATAAATTTGTCTATATTGATTTCGGGTAGAAAAATGATCTACCCCCTCACATGACTTGAGGGTCTATAATTATACATGAATTAAGGAACAAATACTATGAATAAATACCAATTACTCCAAAGATTCTCCTTTAATTTGTCGATTTTGATTGTCTTTAGTGTTGTAATGTCTTGAGTTTTGAGTGATTTTCCTCTTCAGATTGCAGATTCACCTTGCTTTGCGGACACTCTTTGTTTTGTTTGCTCCTTCTCTCTGTGAGGCTGCACTACCTATCGGGCTTCCAATTTGCTCTTCCAAGTTCTCATATGGTTCGCCCTTCTTTGCTTACTCCAAACTGACCCAGCCTTTCCTTTGATTTGCTCAGATGGATTGATAAATGTCATAATTAGAGAGAGTGGATCCTCAATATCAACACTCAAGATCCATTTTTTGCTCTCGTCTAATTTCTGTAATTAAAAAAAAGTCTAAAGATTCAAGAACTTCTCTCCAGTATCAAACTAATGGGAAGGTATGATCTCTGAGCTTGAACAATAGATAATTTCTATGCATTTCTATGTGATTCATAAAAAAAAAAAGAGAAAGATAGATGTGTACACACTACAAGAAAAAGCGGCTCTGATAGCACACACATAATGCTATATAAGGTGTATGATAGTGTTTTAAAGAACGCTATTACACCCAGCTGCTATGATAGGGTTCCCACACACGATCCCATTTTTCGTCGTGCTATTGTAGGTTTTTCTATCATAGCTTTAATTATGTGTTGTGGTTTATGTTTTCATAGCTCATGTAAATAGCTGTAATATTTTATGTTACAGCTCTTATATATTGCTCTCGTATTTTATGCTATAACTCATTTAAATTTTAGAATAAATTTATCAGGTCCATATTTTGTGCTATTTTATTTGATTTATTACATTCGCATTTTGATTTATTAGATCCATCTCCATATCTAAGTTAATAATACTCCCATGTAATTCTAATTTTTGTTTGCTAGCTCTGATATATATGAATATCTACTTACCTTATCAATTGTATATACTTGTGTATTTAGTCTAAATATCCTATGAGATATTCTCCTTGTAATCTCTATATATACGAGTGTCAATAATATGAGAGGCCATCGAGCCATATTCAACTTAGATGGTATCAGAATCTCTAGGGTTTTTAATCGATCTTTGACATCTCTTCTCTCCGTTCTTCTTTCTCACTCTTTCTCACTTCGCCTCTTCAGTCTCAATCCTTTGTGCTCTCTTCGTTTCTTCCCGCTCGCTTCAATGACAAACACAAACCCTGAAAAATCCAAAAAACCATTCGGAATCTCTCAAATCAAAGAATACATCCCTATTGTTCTTGATATGAACAAATCCAATTATGACGTGTGGCGTGAATTGTTTGAGATACACTGCAAAACCTTTAGTGTTCTTGAACATATAGACAACAAACCATCTCCTCTACTTGAAAAATCTTGGAAAGAGCGTGACGGCTTCGTCGAGATGTGGATCTACGGCACTCTGTCCTAATCCCTTCTAGACATTGTTCTCAAGGCCAAGTGCACAACTAATGTATTATGGTTGTCCATTGAGAACCTCTTTTGCAAAAACAAAGAGGCTTGAGCTTTGCAGTTCGATCACGAGTTATAGACAGCCACTATTGGTGATCAAAGCATCCATGATTACTGCAAGAAATTGAAGTCATTCTTGGACCTCCTCGCTAATCTCGACTCCCCTGTTTCAGATCGAGTTCTCGTCATGCATCTCCTCAACAGTCTCTCTGAAAAATTTGATAACATCATCAACATTATTAAACACAAGTCTATGTTTCATTCCTTCTCCTACGCACGTTCTATACTTATCCTTGAAGAATATCACCTTGCTAAAAATCACAAGACTCAACCGAACAACAAAAACAACTCCTCCGCTCATACGTGCTCTACACGGAAACTGACCAACATAAACCAAGGTTTCAACAAGGGTGAGGTTACAATAATCGTGGTTGCAGTATGAACAATAGAGATAGGGGGCACTTCAACAACCAATGGCGAATCATACATACGGTCAACAAGAGTGGGCCAACAGACCTCCTCAATGGTCGATGCCTTACGGATACCCACCGTATCAATCCCCTCAACAGTTCTCAACTCCTCCTTCCTACCCACACCACTCTCTCCCTCGGCCTGGTAGCATTCTTGGTCCAGCTCCACATGCTCGTCACAACGGTGAAGCACATATCCTCCAAGCTCCATAAAACTCCGACCTCGACAGTTTCATCTCCTTATCTTGCATCAGAGCTGAACCATGCCTTCAATACAATGGCACTACAGGACCAACATTACAATACGTGGTACATGGATACCAGAGCAACAAATCACATCACCGCAAATCCAAGTATCCTTCGTTCTGTTTTTAATACTAGCGCTTATCCTCCTGTAACAGTTGGTAATGGATTTTTTGCTCATGTTACCAAGCTTGGCAATGGTTTTCTTCCATCCTCTTCTACTTCTTTTCGTCCTCTTCTACTAAAAAATGTTCTTCTGTCTCCTTGAATAACTAAATATCTCGTCTCTGTTCGTCGCTTTGCTATTGATAACAAATTCTCTATAAAATTTGACCTTTTTGGCTTTCTTATTAAGGATCTTCAAACCAAGAAACCTATGCTCCGATGTGACAGCTTTGGGCCTCTTTTTGTGGTGAATCCAAGTATCACACTCAATTCCCCGCATGCTCTCGTCACGTCATCTTCTAGTAGCATTGTGTGGCATCATCGATTAGGTCATCCGGGGAACTCTGTCCTTCTTTCTCTTGCTTCTTCAGGGGTTTTAGTTTTTAATAAGACTGACATGATAACCTTGTGTAATGCATGTCAAATTGGCAAACATGTTTGCCTTCCATTTTTTTTTGTCTCACTCTATTGTTTTAAAGCCTTTTGAAATTGCATGTCCACTCTGATATTTGGACATCTCCCGTTTCAAGTTTTGGAGGAATAAATTCTATGTTATTCTTCTTTATCAATTTTCTAACTATGTTTGGGCCTACCTCTCAGGCGTAAAAGTGATATGTTCAGCAAATATCTTCATTTTTCTGCCTATGTCCAACACAATTCGGGTGCCCTATTAAATATTTTCAATGTAACGACAGTGGCGAGTTTACTAATTGCTCATTTCTCTCTCAACTTGCATCGGATGGTACAAAAGTTCGCTTCTCATGTCCATACAAATTATTATTTTCAAAATATGTGTTGAAAAAATAAAGAACATGGAAGCTTGAGGGAAAACTATGGAATATTAATGTACAACATGGAAGAAAAGAAAAAAAATAATTATTGTTAAAAAATTAACTTAAAAATATATGGTTTTTACATTTTGGTGTCCACTTTCTCTTTCATTTATCTCTTTTTGGTTTCCACTTTTCTCTTTCTCATCCCACCCCCATTCATTAATCTCTCTAACTAATACATTTAATTTTGACATTTTAGCACACCTAATGTTTCAAAACCATATTTCTTAAATTTAAACTAAAAACTAGATTTGAAAAAAAAAGTTGAAAACCAACTTATTACTATTGAAACTTATAGGTACAATTTTTAGCAAATAAACCCAAAAATAAATAGCTGATGTAACCAAGAACCATATCGAACCAAATCACTTATCAGTTTAAATTTGGTAAGAATTTACTAAAAGTGAAATCCAATTAACCAAAAAGCGGAACCATTTGACCCAAAAAAAAACAGAAATTGCGAGTTTACTTGTCCCAACCAGTTTCCAATTATATTTCATAAAATTTCCAACTTTCATATGTTTGTTGCAAAAAGATTCACATATTACAACTGATTATTAGTTTATCACACACATAAATATTTCACTACCGATATTCTGAATCAATTTTAAACAATTTTTAATTCCATATTTTATTTTTTTCCGATCATTATCATGCTTCTACCATTGATTATTAACATTTTAAACTACGAGGTTGGTCCTCATCACTCACATGCCTCAATTGGGTTACACGAGATAACTAATGTAGTTCGGTTAAGTTGAAAGATCCAAGTTAGCTAGCCCTGTTCAGAAACAAACAAAATCAATTCAATAACTTAATTAAATCTTCAACTACTCAATAATTAGAATATACAACGTCTAACTAAGGCTTTAATAAATTAGTTTACATATTCGTTCTTGGAATTGAATTGGTAACCAATTTATGAAGAAAATACCAATCAAAACTACTTTAGCTGCAAAAACATATGAGTTCAAAATTTAAAATATTAAAGGGTAATTGTGTGTCCTAAAACTCACTTTGAGATTTGTTGTTTGGTTGAAGAAGATTTGAGAGTTAGATTCTCGTGCGAAACTAAAGATCTAAATGTATTTGAATTAAAAGAATTGAGTTATGGTGGATTGATACAAAAAGATCACAAAGACAAGAGAGAAATAAATAGTAGCGAACTCAACAAACACATACAAAAGCTAGAGTTTTCTAGTAGGTCAAAAATGATTATTCAGTGAGCTCTATTCTTTTTAGAATATGTTCATCTAACCTTTTTCCCCATGTCTTGATGTCGCTATTCGGTATCAGCTCTTTCATCTTCGAGATCTCCTATTTTTTTGTTTGTTTTTCTATGATTCGGCCTTCTGGTCCGACTGGCATCTAAGAGCATCGATCAATGCGAATGGACCTCCAGCCTTGTATTTCTGATGGACTTAAGGCTTTGATCGGTTAAAGCCCACTTCACATTGGGCTTCTCAGGATACAGGGTGCGAAACCCATCTCCAACAGTAATTACAATTACAAAACAATTATTAGATAATTAAATTAGATTAGAGAGGTTAATAAATAATAAGAGAGCTCACATATCTCAAACTCTCATAATTAGAGAGGTTAATAAATAATAAGTACCTTTAGGGTTTTCTTCTTCACTATAACAGCGTCACTCCTCCTACCATTATACAACCTCAGGCTGCTCTCTTTCATTCGCCGTCTCTGATCTCTCTTCCTCGCTCATCGGAAAAGGTATATACACACATTCACTTTTCTTAAATCGCTCCGATGAATCAATGTAGCAGAAGAATCTTCGATTTATACAATTGCTGTAAATCCCTATCGGTCGCGATTAATCTTCGTTCATAGTTAGCTGTAATCTACCTTTGTATTGTTTTGATTGAATCCGCTTGTCATTTTCTGTTTTGCAGCCATTTATGTCATACCTGAAATGTCAAATAATCTATTGCCTCAGCCTTGTATGCAAATGAGTAAATTCATCAATGTCACTTCTTCAGATCTGATTTCTAAACCGGAATTGACAATCTCTGGTTATCAAGAACCACTCTCTGGGAGGCAAGATTGTCATGTAATGGTGCCAAATGATGCTACTGTAGGATCTGTTAATATGGATAAAGCTCAGTTACTCAATAAGCGCAAATCTCCTCAACTGTTGCCTGTGCAAAATAAACGGATGGTATCGGCGAGTCCTATGATGGTGCAGTCATCTTCTGTTTCCCCAAGAACACAGTATTTGCCTGCATCGTTTTTTACTAAGAATGCTTCTGTTTCTTGTAATAAAACGGTGAAGCAAACTGCGGCGAGGAAACAAACTTTGCAGAAACCGCTGCCTGTGAAACAACAGAATGAATCATCTCAATCTGTGAGGGTTACAATGAGAGAATCTTTAGTAGGTGCACTAGCTATGGTACAATGCCAAAAGGAAGCTCCCAAGTTGCATAATGAGACTGCAACTAATCCTATGGAAGGTCATGTTGGTGAGTCTGTGTCAGCTGTTTCTGGAGTTGATGTGATGGTATCTAATGGATGCACAGCCATACCGACTCTCAGTGATCCTAGTCCTGCAGGAAGTATCTCTGTTCAGACAAGTGATGCCAAAGAAATTATTGCACAAGAACCTTTTGTGCAAGACAATGTTTCGTATATTGACAATGTGTTTTCAAAAGATGATCTTTTGCAAGGAAATGACCTCTCTTGGGCGCTGGAGTCGGATATAGAGTTTACAGAAATTTGTCAAAATGGAATTAGTGGAGCAATGGCTAATGATGGGAGACAGGAAATATCCGAGGAAAAATTGTTACTGGGTCCACAGGATTTGGCTTTTAAAATAGAAGCAGAGCTCTTTAAGTTATTTGGTGGTGTGAATAAGAAATATAAAGAGAAGGGAAGGTCACTCTTATTCAATTTGAAAGACAAAAGTAATCCTAAACTCAGGGAAAAGGTTATGTACGGAGAAATTGCAGCTGAACGATTGTGTTCCATGTCAGCAGAGGAGTTGGCTTCAAAGGAACTAGCAGAGTGGCGACAAGCAAAAGCAGAAGAGATGGCTCAAATGGTTGTTCTGCAGGACGCAGAGGTAGATATCAGAAGCCTGGTAAGGAAAACACACAAAGGAGAGTTCCAAGTTGAAGTTGAACCAGTGGACAGTGGCTCAGCTGAGGTCTCAGTTGGAATGAGTTCGCTTAACTGGTCTAGGCCAAAGAATATTAGGAAAACCCCTTTCATGACTAAAAATATTGCCTTCAAGAAGGAATTGAATGGCTCTGATGAGGCCCCAGTTAATGGAGTCACAATAGATGATGAGATGCAGGCTGCTACTGGATCTCTGCCTCCAATTGTCTCTCTTGATGAATTCATGTCATCCATATATTCAGAATCTCCATCTGACTCTTTATCCTCAGATACTGAGAAAAGATCTTGTGTTTCAGATGATAATGACGCTGTGGCAGGTTTAGTTTGTATATCACCCAAAGAAAGTGCTAATATTGATCTTGGTACATCACCAGTTAAGGCAGAGGGTGGTGACATAGTATTGTCAAAGCCTTATACTGATTTGAAATCTGAAATTACTTCTGCTCTAGTACCTGATGGTGAACGTGTATGGGAAGGTGCACTCCAGTTCAGTGCTTCTTCTGTGAGCTCTGTCATCGGCATTCTAAAAAGGTTTGTAATCAATGGTTCCATTAGTGTTAGAACCTTAATATGTTATCTCCCATCTAGTGTTTCTCAGCTACATGGAAGATATTTTGAATGGTTTTGGCAATTACATGCCATCCATAGATATTTATTTGCATTATATGACAATATGTTTATGTCAAAGTTTGTACACTTACTGATACAACTTTTAGTCGCTTACTAACATCATTTTTACTCTTGACAGTGGCGAAAAGACTACTACTAAAGAATGGCCTATGATCCTTGAGATAAAGGGTAGAGTTAGATTAGATGCATTTGACAAGTTCGTTCGAGAGCTCCCAAATTCCAGGAGCCGTGCTGTAATGGTATTAATTTACACGTTTCTCTCTATCATTATTTTCACCGTTTATATACCCACACTCTTCTTGTGCACATTCACATGCATTGAAAATTGTCTGCTTAGTTAAAAATAGAAGTCCCTGTTGTGTCTGATGATTGTTTAGAGTTTACACATTTCTGTGTTTGAGCCCCTGATAAAACTGTTAACCACTGTCATGGTTAGAAGCATTAAGGAAAGAAGAAACGAAGTTTAACAACTGATATTGATTTGTGAATGATGAAGCAAAATACGTCTTGTGAATTT
Source organism: Cardamine flexuosa (assembly GCA_963555745.1). NCBI lineage: Eukaryota > Viridiplantae > Streptophyta > Magnoliopsida > Brassicales > Brassicaceae > Cardamine > Cardamine flexuosa. Next base: position 18,281,415 of record OY743217.1, read on the forward strand.
CAATAAAGATATATGGACTTACTAAAGATATTTTCACCAGAACAATGACAAAGCCTATATTTCTTGAATAGACAGGCCTTCATATTCCAATAAAACTGAAGACATGTTTGTTCTTGATTATACGTATGTGTTTGAACTTGTTTCCAGTATTTATTATGGGTACTTACATGCCTTGCTTTTGTATTACAGGTTATGTCTTTTCTCTGCAGAGAAGAGTGCTCAAAGATAGAACAAGAGAACATTTCCGAGGTATGAGCATTAGTGGTTAACTAAGATTCTGTGGAGTGTTTAGTCCAAATATATTTGATTCCAACCTGAACCCAAACCGAATCCGTAGGTCTTAGTTTGGTTACTATTATACACCAAAAACCCAAATTGAATCCGGATTGAACACCTTAAATTTCTGTAGTACAATATCATATTATGTTAGTTAGTGGTTATGCTGCTGTCTGGATTGGTAACAAATTGGGTTTTACAATTACACAGGTGGTGGATTCGTACGTTAAAGATGAGAGGGTGGGTTTTGCAGAACCGGCTTCAGGAGTTGAGCTTTACATTTGTCAAACCCGCGGCAGAACCGCTGAGATTCTAAGGAAGATTGTTCCGAGAAACCAACTTGATTTCCTTACTTCTTTAGATGATGATGGTCTTATAGGTGTTGTTGTATGGAGAAGACCACAATTTAAAAAACCACCACTATCTAACAACTCTCACAAGAAGTACAACCATGAAAAGAGTTCTTCATTAACCACCACACTTAATACATCTCGTTATAGTAACATGCTGCTACAGGTCAACCATGATGATGGTGGTGATGTGCCGCCTGGGTTTGGTCCTATGGCCATTGCTCAGAATGATGATGATGACTTACCTGAATTTAACTATTTTTCTGGTGGAAATGTGGCCAGTAATCAAACTAGTCGGTGCGAATCTGTAAGAGAGCTTATTCATAAATATGGAAAATCAGAACCTTTGTGGAACCAAAGTTTTAATCACGACAATGACATATTACCAGAGTGGCAACCTCAGCAGAGCCCGAGTCATGTGCTTAATTACATTAATGGTGGCTGGATAGTTAGACAACGTAACGACTGGTGGCCTCATCAGACTAATGGAGGAAGATAATAAGTGTCTTTTTTTTTCTTTTCTTTCCTTCTATTTTCTTTAAGCTTGCCAATTTGTTTTTGAGTTTAGCAATTTTTCTTTCTTTTTGGAAACATGTATTAGATGCTCTTCAAAATTGAGTGATATCATTGATTAATATGGATCTACTCGGTTCACCGAGCTACAGTAAAAACTCTATAAATAAATAATATTGAGACTAATATATTTTATTATATTTTATTAATTTATCGAGATTATTAATTTATAAAAGTGATATTTAGATCAAAATAGTAATCAGAGACCTGAAAAAAATATTAATTTAGTAAGATATTAATGAATCGAGTATTAATTTATAGAGGTTTAACTCTATATTGCTCCTCTTTTGCATCGATGTGTTCAATATTTTCAACTCTCGAGTATTAATTTATAGAGGTTTAACTCTTTTTTTTATTTAACAGCTTTGTCTTATTATATAAACTTGAGTTGCTCTCATACATGTAAAAAACATTATTTATTTAATAAAACAAGAAAAACCAATAAAAAGAGGAAAATAAATAAATAATCATACAGATAACTTTTAGAGAATTTCCCTAAAATAGCACCAAAATAAGTTTTTGTGCCAAAATTAACACATTTTTGTTTCGGAAAAATAACATTTTTATAAAGGGCAATCATTTTTTTGGATTAAATATTTTAGGATTTAGGATATAGTTTTTAGGTGATAGGAGGTATGGTTTAGGCTTTATAGCTTAAAGTTCAGAGTTTTCCTAACCCTAAACTCTAAAAATATGAAGTTATGAGATTTGTGGTATATAAAAGAATTGTTCTTTAATAAAAATGGTATTTTTGTCCTAAAGAAAATATGTGCTATTGTGTCACAAAACTTGATGTTTTGCTATTTATGAGAATTGCCTTAATTTTTATTTTTCCTTTTTTACATATAGAGTTTTGAATATGTTTAAAACAAGTTTACATGTTTTCAAACAATTTTATTCATTTAAATCTATAATGAGTTAGATTAAATTTTAAGATAATATACACTTTAAGAGAGTTATATATATTGAATTTAATATTTACCTAAATGATTTCCTTAATCAAAAAGAAAACACAACAAAATAAAGAAATAATAAAGAAAAATCCCCTAGAATAGCATCAAAATAAGTTTTTGTTGCAAAATTAGCACATAATTTTATGTTTGACAAAAATAGCATTTCTATGAAGAGCAATAATTTTTTTTTTGGTTTGAGTTAAGTATTATAGGATTTAGGGTATTTTTTTTAGGTGGTGGGAGGTATGGTTTAGGGTTTATGGCTTAAAGTTTAGGGTTTAATAAAACCTAAACCCTAAATTGTAAACTCTAAAAATATAAGATTAGTAGATTTGTGCTATATAAGATAATTATCCTATAACAAAAATGATATGTTTCTCTTAAATAAAAATGTGTACTATTTATGGTAAAAAAACCTTATTTTGTTCTATGTATGAGAATTGTCCAATAATAAATTAGATAATTTAGTTTCCATTTCCCTAATATATGTTTATTCTTATTATTTCAATAAAATTTAAATTTTTCTTTTCAAATTAAGATTTTTTCCATATTATTTAGTATCCAAATAAAATTTTCATATGTTTATAATTTGTCTAAAAAAAATCGAGTATAATTCAATCTAATTTATTATCCTAATTGGTTAAGTGTTAAACACATCATAGTGTAAATTGGATAAATTCATAAACAATAACCAATTAAATAATTGAAGTAACAAATAAATCTGTTTAATTTCATGAATCAAATAGTTAAATAACTCTATAAATTTATCATCATAAAATGATAAGAATTTTCCTAGTTGCATAAAATTCAATAAATTATATAATAATAATTTTTACAGAAAATTATAAAATTTAGATATTTAGTGAGAAATATGTGTCAAGCATGCAAGAAAACCGAACATCAGATAAGTTATAAGTGGGAAAAAGTTAACAAATAAGGATCAACAAGTAGGAATTTGATACGATATATTGTGGGAAAAAAAGAAATGAGAGCTCGAAAAATGATGATTATAAATAAAATTGGTTACATATAGAAGGGACAATATAAAATTTTGTTTAATTGGATAATATTCAAGGTTTACGATTAAAAAAAAATACATCTATTGGACATAAAAATTAAAGGAATATTTTTTACAGGGAAAAAGTCAGAAAATTTAATAGGAAAAAAACAAGTAAAAAAAGAAAATATAGTAAAGTAAAAAGAGTACAACCGAATAAACTTTCTCTTGAACAACCATATGATAACATTCTATATATGGCTAGTCAATGATGCATTCCAATATTATGTATATAAAAATATGCATATTTTCCAAGAGTATCTAGATAGACAATGATATTGTGAAGATTTGTTAACCAGGATAAAACTTCGTTTGTGCGAGATCTTTCATAGCAAGTTCTCTTTTCATATTTTGTTGTTTTTGGTATTTTTCCTTGAGTTCCGATAATGTGTAGATCATCAATATAGATTGCAATAATTACAAACATGAATGATGTTTTCTTTATAAAACACATGGACATATAGAATTATTTACATATCCCGTATATATTATTTTAGAAACAGATTTATAAAATTAATTTTGCAATGACATGAAATATTACATAGGTGACTGTTGATGTGTCATCACCACAGAGCTTGTCAGATTACTTTTGAAACAAAGCAATATTTACTAGAATAATTACAAGATATGCCATTGGACATATATCATTAGTCACATAATTATATTCCTTAATCACTTATTAATTATTTATTTTTATCTTGAATTAAATTTTGGATATACCTTAAACATTAAACTTCTGCATTAAATTAATTTCATTTTTAATTACAATGACTTTCTTTATATATTTTAGTTATTCATTAACTTTATTTTATTTCACTACTATATATAACCTTTATATACATTTTTATACCATGCATATATAATATATTTTTTTTAAATTATGATTACCTTTTTTAAAATTCTATTTTACAAAATTTAGAACTATATATTTTTTATTAAAAATCTTTATTAAAACAATTGGAAATTTTTATCATTTATTTTATGATAACTCATACTATTTTGATTTTAAGGTATACATTTAATAATACTTTTAAATATAAATTTAATTATATATTCAACTGTTTAAAATACTTGCCAAACATTCAATATTAAACTTAATGGTAGATGCTATATATAAGGGATTTGATTCAAATGTTGTTAACTATAGTAACTGATATATCACAAGAATCAATGATTTCATAGTTAAGAAAAAATCAATCGGATATTTAGCATTTTTGGTATTTCAAATATTCTCATAATTCTGCTAATAGTTATGGAATTAAAAAAATTATGATATTATCTTTTATATAAGGAAATCCCTTAATAATAGTTACCAAAACGGTTAGTTTCTAATATATTGTAGTAAATGGATTATGCTACAATGATTAAAAATGATCGGTCTTATATATGGAAATATAATTAAAGTTTAGAACATATTACCAATTTAATATACGAATTCCAAAACAATAATCCTAAAAATATGCAATCATGAAATCAACAATTAATTCATAATTTATTCAATATTTAAAATTTGAAAATTATTCAAACGCCTTAATAAACCTAACTCTGTATAAATAGCTTATCAAGATCATCATCGTCACAAACTTTTTGTGCAGCATTACCAGCTTTTAGTTTATTTGAAATATTTTTTTTATTTATCTTCCTTATGAAATTGATATATATCTATATATTATTTGTTGAAAGTAAAAGTAAATGTCTGTGTATGCATATTTTGGTTGTAGAAGGTTATATCCGAGTGTGAAAGTAACCAACAATCTTAAAGAAACAATGGAGCCCATTTTCTAAGATTCAAAGGTTTGTCCTACTTTCAATTCTTTTATTATGAATTATTTTTCCAGATTTCTTTTATTTAATCATAACATATATGCTTTTTCTTATATATAATATTTCATGTTTACTAATAATGTATGTAGGATGAAAATTGATACCCTCTGATTCAAAGGTTAACCCTATTTTTATATCACTATTATTTATGTGGGTTTTCTTAAACTCTTATGAAATTTATTGGTCAGATAAATTTTTTATAAATTCGTTCTCTAATAAAAAAAAAGGTATTAGAGAGAGAGAGAGAGAAAGAGAGAGAGGTAATCCAAAAAACTTATAAAAGAGATGAAAAGAAAGAGGCATACATGTAAGAAGAATAAAAAGACTAAATACAATCTTAAAAGAAAGAGAGAGAGAGAGAGAGAGAGAGAGAGAGAGAGATATTCAAAAATCTATAAAAGAGGTGAAAGAAAATAGACATATGTGTAAAAAGAATTAGATTAAATAGAACGGTAAAGCAATAGAGAGAGAGAGAAAATTAATTTCAAAACCTAT